>LR738715.1:38378808-38409450 GCA_902687465.1 Secale cereale
CCCCCCCCCCCCCCTTCTTACAATGGAATTGTTTCCTATAAATGCGATTAAGTAGAACCGGGCACGTTCTTGAGCCAAAGATCAATTTCACATGTTGGAAAAACTAACTCTACAATGATGGTGAAACCTACTAATTTTCACCTTTCAAATACCGAAATCAAGTGCATTTTCCCGAGGGAGTATTACGCAATGTCAGTTCGATAAATATTGTCACAATTTGTTGTCGAGCAACAACTAGAAGGGATTTTGTTTTGTTAAATGTTCTATGGTATTTGTTTCATGTGGAACTATCTTCATTTTTAAAACCTAGGTGGGGGAGCTATCAAGGGGGTCTCACACCGCTCAAAAGAAAGGCATATTACTAGTACAAATTCTTGCTTTAAAGGCGGTTTTGATACCACATCAAAGCATGTGTCATTAATACTTAGCCCAGCGGAGGCGGTTTCAAAACCACCTCCAATGCTTCTACCCGCAGGCGGTTCTTTTAGAACAATCGCTGTCAATGCTTTTATGGCCCGAGGTTGTTTCCTCCATATATACAACTACCTTTTACCAACCTTGCAAATGAAATTGACAAATAAACATACAAATATTAGACGCGTGCATACATCATTTATTTGAACAAGCGCTTTGCATTTTGTAACACACATTACTCCCATAAAGAATACCGGAGTTCCCTTTGCGTTGTTCATTTCTAGGTGGCGTGTCGTGGTTGCCATCTGATCTGCCTGGACGGTGCGCACCCGGGCGACCCACCTCGCACAGCCGACCGCGCTGCATGAGCAGCTGCCATATGCGACCATCCAGATGGGGTGTCCATCGCAGGGCGGAGCCTGCCTCATGCAATGTCTGTGTTCGATCAAGAACAGACCAGCTCGCCAACCGAGGAGGATGCACCTTGATCTTCTGTTGATGCATCTCGTACTGCTGAAACTGAAACAAATAGAGTTTCTCACACAAGGGCTCTCCCTGAAATTCCTCAACGGCTCTACAGTTCACATTCTGGAATTGTTAAGCCCAAAGAATACAAAGATGGTACTATAACGTATGACACTTGCAAGCGTGCTTTTCTTACAAGCACCGGCGAACCTGATCCTTTGCATGATGCTCTTGCACACAAAGAATGGAAGCTATGGATTGTGAGTATCGAGAACTTATGAAAAATAAAGCCTGACGCTTAGTACCACAAGGAAAGAGGCAAAATGTGAATGATTGCAAATGGGTTTATAAAATCAAAAGAAAGTCAGGTGGCAGCATAGATAGATACAAGGCTAGACTAGTTGCAAAAGGTTTCAGCCAGAGATTTGGTATTGATTAATTATGAGGATACTTTCAGTCATGTTATTAGAGCAGCTGCTATTAGACATGTATTATCAATTGTTATGTCTAGAGGGTGGAGTCTTCGAGGGCTAGATGTTCAGAACCCGTTTCTTCATGGTGTTCTTGAGGAAGAAGTGTTCATGAAGCAACCACCAGGATGTGAAAACAGAAGCACACCATATTATATTTGTAAGTTGGATAAAGCTTTGTATGGGTTAAAACAAGCGCATAGAGCCTAGTACTAAAGGTTAAGCACACAGTTACAACAGCTTGGGTTCACTCCATCAAAGGCAGATACCTCATTATTCTTTTATTACATACGCAACATCACCATGTTTGTTCTTGTTTATGTTGATGATATTATTATTGCCGGTTCTAGTCTAGATGCCATCACCTATCTTCTTCAAGATCTTAATGTAGTATTTGCGCTAAAGTATTAGGTGATCTTCACTATTTTCTTGGCATTGAGGTGAAACAGGTGAAAGATGGGATACTCTTGACACAAGAAAATACACCACTGATATTCTCAAGAGGGTTGGACTTGAACATTGTAAGCATGTAAGTACACCACTCTCAACTTTAGAAAAGCTTTTAGTTGAGGGAGGAGAAGCACTTGGCTCGGATGATGCAATAAATTATAGAAGTGTTGTTGGTGCATTGCAATATTTGACTTTGATGCGTCCAAATATTTCTTATTCTATTAATAAAGTATGTCAATATTTGCATGCTCCCTGTACAGTTCATCCGACTGCACTTAAAAGAATTTTGAGGTACCTTAAGTTTACAATGGGACCTGGAATCAATATTACTAAGTCACCATCAATACTTGCTAGTGCATATTCTGATGTAGATTGGGCAGGGTGTGCTGACAATAGAAGGTCCACGGGTGGATTTGCTATATTTCTGGGATCAAATCTTTTATCATGTAGTGCAAGGGAACATGCCACTGTCTCAAGATCTAGTACTGAAGCAGAATACAAAGCTCTAACTAATGCAACTGTTGTGAATATGTGGATCCATACTCTCCTTTTTTGAATTAGGAGTTAAAGTTCCTCAAGCTAAAAGGTTATGGTGTGACAATATTGCTGTGACTTACCTTTCAACTAATCAAATATTCCATGCATGTACAAAACATATAGAGGTTGATTTTCGCTTTGTCAGAGAAAGAGTAGCTTGCAAGCAACTTGATATCATGTTTATTCCCATAGGAGATCAACTTGCCGATGGTTTTACCAAACCACTTACCACAAGGAGATTGAATGAATTAAAGTACGATCTAAATCTAGACAAGGTTCCATAGGTTTGTATTGATGGAGGATGTTAGATAGTTGGTCTAGAGATAGATTCTATATTCCTATTTAACTGTAGTACATCTCCTCTTCTGCTTATATTCATCTCCTCGATGTAATCTCCATGGTCTATCTATGTAATCTCTCTCGAGGAATCCTAGCGATACTCCAAGCCTTGTAAGCGACAACAACACTACTATAAATATACATGTGTCCCGAGAAAAGGGTTCAACGCAGCGGGTTGGCTAGGTGCATCGTCTTAAAGTAGTAGTACAATGTTCAAACAAGATTGTTCTGAAATAGTAAAAGGCTAAGCGAATTCCTCATTTATTTAAACACTTCCATATAGCCCTTGACCCGCCGGATGAGGACGAAACTCTTATTCAAGGGATAACTAATTGTGGACCTACCCGGGGATCCATGTTTTCATGGTACAACTCAAGTCTTTATAAAGGGCAAGCTAGGTCAGACCCCGCAGCAGCACCCCAAGCAATTATGAAATGCTTGCTCTTCGCTTTACTTATTATTTTTATAATTATCCAATTTTATTTGTGCATTACTTGTATCTACACAATAGGGATTTGAATCTGATAGGGTAAGCATGGAAGTCACCGGGAATTACCCATGGAACCTGCGAATTAAAACATGCACCGAAAGGTTCACAGCTCCTCGTTTGCCTAGATCTTACTCGGTTACTCTGCGACTTAAGCTATCTATAACCCTGAAGTCCTGCACCCTCTTGTTCCGACCGTTTTGTACGGCATGCTCTGGCGTCAACTTTTCTTTCTTCTCCTGGATGTAAAGGTGATCGTTCGTCTAGGCAAGGATACAAAAAAATGAAGGGGATGGATAGGAGACTGTTTTCCCTTGATGGTTCACAGGAAGCAACGATGATGAAGACATTGTTCGCTGCCACCTCAACAAGATTTCACAGCTACAAGTTTTGAACCTCCGCCGGCTGCTTCGATCACATCCATGACTTAGGACTGCGGGTACACATCTTCTAACACGAGTGCCACAAATGTTTGGGAAAAGCAGGACAAGCAACAACTCATCACATCTAAGAGCCAAAGCACACTCTCTCATACTCCTCACAAAATAAATCTAATATTCTGATGTTCGAAGTCCCAACAAGTGTGCTCCGACGGAATAAATAAAAGTGGTGTGTTCAATTTTTAATCTTT
Organism: Secale cereale; assembly: GCA_902687465.1. NCBI lineage: Eukaryota > Viridiplantae > Streptophyta > Magnoliopsida > Poales > Poaceae > Secale > Secale cereale. The sequence goes on from LR738715.1 coordinate 38,382,602, forward strand.
AATCTCATCAATAACAGAACAATACTTGCATCATTCTTTTCCATATACTATTGTAATTCGTTCCTCAGCACTCATGATGATGTGTAAATGTAAAATTTCACAGTATAATGTGAAAACTAAATGGGGTCAATGAATGTTTTTCGCATTGCCACTATCCATCCCATGCACCCTACGCTAATGTGACAAGCATGTCCAGAACATATCAGTGATTACTTCAAGTGGACAGATGGGCGTCTCAATAGATAGCGAAATTTTTCAGATGACCGTATGTCATGGAACTGTGCCTGTGGTTGAGATGGTTAGGTGGACAATGGTATCCCCAACCCACCAGGGTTCAAATCCTGATGCTCGCATATTATTCCTGGAATTATTTCAGGATTTCCGGCGATGCACTTTCAGTGGGAGGAGACGTTCCCGTCGACGACGAGGCGCCTACGGTGAGTTCGTAAATGTCAAGATGATATGCCGGCTCAGTCTCTCGGAGGTGCTCATAGGGGTAGGGTGTGCGTGCGTGCGTGCGTTCATAGGGGTGAGTATATGTGCGTGTATATGAGCGCTTGCATCTGTACTGATGCTAAAAAAAACACAAATTGTAATAATCTATTTTAGAAGTTTAGTTGAAAGTTTTCTTTGCAATGAACAAATTAATCTCAAAGCTTTGGACTTGAGGTTGCAGATTCTTGGAACATATCACTAGTAGATAAAGGGGATTTAGCCCCGGTTCATTTGGCCTTTTAGCCCCGGTTCTGGAACCGGGGCAACAGGGTCGGTACTAATGCTCTGACCCTTTAGTCCCGGTTCAATCCAGAACCGGGGCAAAAGGGTGTCCACGTGGCCTGTGCACCGAGTCCAGGCAGGAGGGGCTTTAGTCCCGGTTGGTGGTACCAACCGGGACCAAAAGGCATGCACGTGTCAGCATTTCTGTAGCTGTGGTTTTTGTTTTTTTTTTGAAAGGGGAGGGGGGGTTTTAGGTTTTGGGGGTTAATTTAGGTGTTTGATATATTGTGTTAGCTAGCTAATTAATAGAGAGAAGTGTTCTCTCTTATGTCCGTGCTTTTGGTCGACGCTACATACTACACATACGTATATATATGGACTAGAGTCACGCTAGCTAGCTAGCTAGCTGCTAGCTATACTAAGCAAACGAAGGAACAGAAGATCTCGTATATATAATCAACATATATATATGCATACAGAGAGAAGTAATAATATCGACCACCTCTCCTTCTCCGAGAGATTGGTCGAACAACAAGTTCTCGTATATCTATCGATCCGACACTACCGGGCACATATATACAATAATTATCTCTTACAAAAATAATCTCCTAACACATGGATGCAGGGTCCACATAGTATTCTCCGTCTTCAGCGATCACGTGTTCAAGGAAGAATGCCGCCAATTCCTCTTGAATTGCTCGCAGACGATCTGGTGTTAGGAGTTCATCCCGCATCCGAAACATCTAATTTGAAGTAGGGGGTCAATACATGAAATGATGCTATAAATTTGTGAATATTATTGATTGCTTACGCACTTTAAATTGTTCATCAGTGTAGCCCCGCTCACAGGTCGTGTGGCGGATGGACTCGCAAATGTAGTATCCACAATAATCATTCCCGGGTTCCTGCCACAACCACTTTACAAGAAATAGAGCTCAATCAAACTGATAAGCAAGAATATGCCAAATTGGTATTGATGAAACTAGCTAGCGCTTGAATCAAGATATAGGAGATGCGCGCGCGGAACATGCTACTATATAATACTTACTTTCGGGTATCTAAATTGTAGCTTCTTCGGCAGTCCCGGAGCTTTTTTGCTGAATGTTTTCCAAGCCCTGCCAGACAAAGGAAACAATTAGTTGATATCAGAAATGAAGTTGCTGATATATATGCATGGTGGATAATATTGATCGATTTAACTTACCTGGCTAGCATTTGAGTCATGTCCGCATACTCCTCGGGATCTTTACGTTTAGAGTCGAAGACAGTTACTATTCCCTTCTCAAGCTTAATCTCTAAGAGAATATAGTGGAAGCTGCGCACGAATGCATGAGATCATTACATCACTATAAACTTGACTGATATATATAAGGGAAACCAAATATGCACAAGACATTAACACTCACTTGAAGTTGTAAGGAAAGAGTATTATATCTTTGTTTTCATTTACCACCAACGATCGTAGCAAGTTGGTCTCGGTATCGCCGGGACGCAATTTAACCTCGGTTGCATCTATGAGGTATGTGTTAATAAACCCAATATCACATACTTGTCTTTTCTTCAATTCGACGATCTTCAATCTGCATAATATAGTGAGGATAATTATAAATACATGCAATGAAGATCAGCTATATAGAGAGACTTAATGACAGAAGTAGTACTACTTACAGACAGTAGCAGGTGATCGTTGTTTTATCGAGGGCCAATTGATTGAAAAATTGATAGAACTCCTCAAATGGAACAGGCAACAGGTCAATTCCAACGAGGTCATGCTCAGGTTTAACTCTCAAATACAAGTTATTCCTCCCCCCAGACTCTCTGCAGATTTTCATGTACCAATCATGCAATCTTCGCATATTCGTTGATAGAGATCTTTCATTTTTTACGAGAGGCTTTTTGTACTCGTATCTTTCTATCTGCACGTCCATGAAATCATAGTGTACATCGTCGGACGCGTAATCTGCAAGATTGGTATAACCGGGCACCATCCTCGGATCATTAGCGACCATGTCGCTAGACACCTTGAGCGGGGGGCACGATTGGTTCGCTTGTTCGCCGAGCTGGGCAATTTGTTTCCCAGCTCGCCCTTCTGCTAACCTCTGATCACTTTTTGTAATTCCGGACCGCTTGGCATCTTGAAATGTCTTTTGAATAATGCGGTCATAGTTGCCCTTCGGCTTACTTTTCGCTGGTTGCTTCAGGGCAGCAAGAGTGCGCTTTGCTTTCACCGCATCTATCTTCTCCTCTGGAGGTGGATGTCTCTGTGCTTTCAACCCTTCAAAAAAGTCCTTCACTTCGCCTTCAGCGATCTTCGTGTTTTCCTCGTCGGACCTCTCGTACGGCAACTTCTCTAGAGGCGTGAGAGAAGGACCGAATCTGCATCGCCTCCCGCCTCTGGCTGTACTGGTAGACGTCGCCGGACCAGACGAAGCGGCTGTCTTTTTTACTTGCTTAGGCGCCGGAGCAGGAGCAGCCGGAGCGGCGGCAGGTCTCTTCCGCCCTTGCTGATTAGGCGAAGGAGGAGCTGGCTGTCTGCTCGGGCGCGCCGGCGGCGAAGGAGGCGGAGTGCCGCCACGCGCCGGCGGCGAAGGAGGCGGTGTGTCGCCACGCGCCGGAGAAGGAGCCGGAGTGCCCTGATTGTCACTCGCCGGAGAAGGAGCCGGAGTGCCCTGATGGTCACTCGCCGGAGGAGGAGGCGGTGGAGGAGGCGGAGTGCCCTGACTCGTCGCAGGAGGAGGAGGAGGCGGAGGCGTCCAGTTCAGAATGTTGATTAGGTCCTTCCGCCATAGGCATGGAGTCTTCAGTGAAGAACCCAGCCGAGTCTCCCCTTCACCGGTAGGGTGGTCAAGCTGGAGCTCCTCAAATCCCTCCGTTATTTCGTCGACCATCACCCTAGCATATCCTTCTGGAATCGGCCGGCAGTGAAAAGTGTCGTCTGGTCCAGAAGGATAAACAGAGCCAGCAGCCGCCTTGACCTTCAGATTCATCCACTGTGCCATAAGGTGGCAATTTTGGGCCTCCGTGATAGCATCCACAGGATTCCTGGCAGTAGCCGTCAAGGCAAGCTCTGGCTGAGGCAGCTCGGTGGAAGCCACGCTGCTTCTCCGCTGAGATGGCGGGGTAGCTTCGGGGGAAGCTTCGGCAATTCTTTCCCGATCTGCTTCCCGTTCCTCTATCGCTTGTATTCTGGCCCGCAGCGCCTGGATTTCGGTCATCTCCATTTTCTTCCTCCTGTCGTGGCATTTGTAGCCTCCTGCGTCCGGAAACCCAGCACGCCACGGAAGGGAGCCTGGCGTGCCTCGTGTCCGTCCAGGGTGCTCAGGATTCCCGAGGGCCATTGTCAGCTCGTCGTTCTCTCTGTCGGGGATGAACGTCCCTGCATGCGCTGCTTTGATATACTGCCGCATCTTCTTGAGTGGTGTTTCCATTTGCTTGTCCGTCCAAATGCACCACCCTGTTACAGGGTCCAAGGTTCCGCCAGCCCCGAAGAACCAAGTCCGGCAACGTTCTGGCCAGTGCATTGTCTGTGGTTCGATCCCTTTCTGAAGCAGATCATTCTCAGCCTTGGCCCACTTAGGCCGGGCTACGAGGTAGCCGCCCGACCCCGTGCGATGGTGATGCATCTTCTTTGCAGCATTTATCCGGTTTGTCTCCGACATCTTCTGACTCTTTTCCGACTTCTTATGGGCCACAAATGCGGGCCAGTCATCTTTGATCTTCTGATATATGCCCACCAATTCTGGAGTCGTTTTCTCTCTGACAAACGTATTCAGTTTTTTCTTCCATGCCCTGAATTGGTCTGCCATCTTCGAAAGTGCATAAGACTTGATTAAGTCCTCTTTAACTGGCTTCGCCGGATCAACCTCTCGCGGTAGGACGAAGTTTGACTTCAGCTCAGTCCAAAGATCTTCTTTCTGCATATCAGTGACATAAGTCACCTGAGCGTCGTTTGCAGCCGGCTTTAACCATTGATGGATGCTGATCGGGATCTTGTCCCTAACCAGAACCCCGCAGTGATTAACAAATGCGTTCTTTGTGCGGATGGGTGCAATCGGCTCGCCGGAGCGCGAGATTTCTGAGATCTCAAACTTTTCATCCGGCCTCAACTTTTTCTTCGCTCCTCGTCTCTTTACCGAAGATTTGCTCGATCCGGAGGGCTAGAAAAGGAACAAAGACGAGAGTTAATGAATGAATCAATTAACTAGTCAGCACATGCTTAACTAACATATATACCTCCTGGCCGGACTCGGTTCGGTCACCGGAGCCAGCATCACGGTCTCCTTCTTGCACCGGCATTGGGTCACCGGAGCCGTCCTCACGGTCTACTTCTTCCATGTGCATTGGGTCACCGAATTCATCAATATCATAGCCTAGATCTTCCAGCCGCAGCTCTTGTTCGACCTGCTCATCGGTGTCGTTGAGATACGACCTGACGGCATTTTGTCCGTCTGCGATTATGTCCATCAACATCGCTTCTTGTGCTAGGTCTCGGGTGTTGTCGTCCATTGTTTCTACAAATATTTACAACATGCCAATTATTATTCAAACATGACAGATGGATATATTAATGGCAAACGTAGAACTAGCTTCAACCCTCGACTGCTCGGCGATCCACAAACCCTAGAACCCCTCATGTCACATTTTGTCTAGCTATAGTGTCAAATGATTCAACAAAACCAATACTTCATCATTAGGCGAAAGTAACAGTAGCATGATGGTACGAAGCTCTCCAAAGTTGTTTTGGAACGAAGTCCCAGATAAGATAATCCGTAACAAAAGACGGATTATCCTATCAGGGACTCCGTTCCAGAACATCTTTGCATAACTTCGTACCAACATGCCCCGGTTACTTCTGGCAAATGATGAAGTCATGGAATTTTTCAATACTTTGACACTAGCTAGGCAACCTCTCTCGACCCCTCGACCCCCGACTGCTCGGCGATCCACAAACCCTAGACCCCCTCATGTCACATTTTGTCTAGCTATAGTTGTCAAAGGATTCAACAAAACCAATACTTCATCATTAGGCGAAAGTAACAGTAGCATGATGGTACGAAGCTCTCCAAAGTTGTTTTGGAACGAAGTCCCAGATAAGATAATCCGTAACAAAAGACGGATTATCCTATCAGGAACTCCGTTCCAAAACATCTTTGCATAACTTCGTACCAACATGCCCCGGTTACTTCTGGCAAATGATGAAGTCATGGAATTTTTCAATACTTTGACACTAGCTAGGCAACCTCTCTCGACCCCTCGACCCCCGACTGCTCGGCGATCCACAAACCCTAGACCCCCTCATGTCACATTTTGTCGAGTGTCAAAGGATTCAACAAAACCAATACTTCATCATTAGGCGAAAGTAACAGTAGCATGATGGTACGAAGCTCTCCAAAGTTATTTTGGAACGGAGTCCCCGATAGGATAATTCGTAACAAAAGACGGATTATTCTATCAGGAACTCCGTTCCAGAATATCTTTGCATAACTTTGTACCAAAATGCCCCGGTTACTTCTGGCAAATGATGAAGTCATGGAATTCTTCAATACTTTGACACTAGCTAGCTAGGCAACCTCTCTCGACCCCTCGACCCCCGACTGCTCGGCGATCCACAACCCTAGACCCCCTCATGTCACATTTTGTCGAGTGTCAAAGGATTCAACAAAACCAATACTTCATCATTAGGCGAAAGTAACAGTAGCATGATGGTACGAAGCTCTCCAAAGTTATTTTGGAACGGAGTCCCCGATAGGATAATTCGTAACAAAAGACGGATTATTCTATCAGGAACTCCGTTCCAGAATATCTTTGCATAACTTCGTACCAAAATGCCCCGGTTACTTCTGGCAAATGATGAAGTCATGGAATTATTCAATACTTTGACACTAGCTAGGCAACCTCTCTCGACCCCTCGACCCCCGACTGCTCGGCGATCCACAACCCTAGACCCCCTCATGTGTCACATTTTGTCGAGTGTCAAAGGATTCAACAAAACCAATACTTCATCATTAGGCGAAAGTAACAGTAGCATGATGGTACGAAGCTCTCCAAAGTTATTTTGGAATGGAGTCCCCGATAGGATAATTCGTAACAAAAGACGGATTATTCTATCAGGAACTCCGTTCCAGAATATCTTTGCATAACTTTGTACCAAAATGCCCCGGTTACTTCTGGCAAATGATGAAGTCATGGAATTCTTCAATACTTTGACACTAGCTAGGCAACCTCTCTCGACCCCTCGACCCCCGACTTCTCGGCGATCCACAACCCTAGTCCCCCTCATGTCACCTTTTGTCGAGTGTCAAAGGATTCAACAAAACCAATACTTCATCATTAGGCGAAAGTAACAGTAGCATGATGGTACGAAGCTCTCCAAAGTTATTTTGGAATGGAGTCCCCGATAGGATAATTCGTAACAAAAGACGGATTATTCTATCAGGAACTCCGTTCCAAAATATCTTTGCATAACTTTGTACCAAAATGCCCCGGTTACTTCTGGCAAATGATGAAGTCATGGAATTCTTCAATACTTTGACCCCCGACTGCTCGGCGATCCACAACCCTAGACCCCCGACTGCTAGGCAACCTCTCGACCCCTCGCCCTTCGGCTAGAGGAGAAGATCGAAGAAAAAAAAAGAAAAAAAAGGAGAAGAAGAAAGGAATAGAGGAGAAGAATTTTCTCCTCTATTCCTTTCTTCTTCTCCTCTTTTTTTCTTTTTTTTCTTCTTCTTATTTATTTCTCCTCTTCTTCCTCTCCTCTTCTTCTTTCTTTCCTCTTTCTTATTTTCTTCTTTCCTATCCTTCTTTCTTTCCTCTCGGTCTCTCGACGACCCTCGACCCCTCGACCTTCGGCCTCTCGGTCCCTCGACGACCCTCGACACCGCCCCCCCCCTAATGTCGAAGTTATCGGGGAGGGTGTATATCGACATAGACATATCCGATAAAAAAAGAGGAAGAAGAAGAAAAAAGGAACCGCTAGAGGAGAAGATCGAAGAAAAAAAAAGAAAAAAAAAGGAGAAGAAGAAAGGAATAGAGGAGAAGAATTTTCTCCTCTATTCCTTTCTTCTTCTCCTCTTTTTTTCTTTTTTTTCTTCTTCTTATTTATTTCTCCTCTTCTTCCTCTCCTCTTCTTCTTTCTTTCCTCTTTCTTATTTTCTTCTTTCCTATCCTTCTTTTTCTAAATTTGTAACTTTTGCATATATAAAACTTTCTATATATATTTAGCATATATAAACAAAAAACTATATAGCCACATACACATATATATACATCACATATACACATATCACATATATACAGCAACTTCCTAAGAAAAAATATATTTATATACACATAAATATATATTTAACATATATATTTAGCAAATTCCTAAGAAAAAAAAAAGATATACACATACATATAAATACAGCAACTATATACAGCAACTATATATACTGCAATTTCCTAAGAAAATTCCTAAGAAAAAAAAATATACACATATATACATATATATACACAGCAACTATATATATATATACAGCAATATATATTAAACATATAAAAAAAAGGGAGCCGGCCCTCACATCGGCAGGGCGGCGCGACGGCGGCGGGGCGGGGCGGCGACGAGGCGGCGTCGGGGCGCGGCGGCGCGACGGCGGCGGGGCGGGGCGCGCGGCGGCGCGGGGCGACGGGCCGGCCGGGGCGCGGCGACGGCGCGGGGCGGGGCGACGACGCGGGGCGCGGCGACGGCGCGGGGCGCGGCGACGGCGCGGGGCGGAGCGACGAGGCGGCGTCGGGGGCGACGGCGACGGGGCGACGGGGGCGACGGCGACGGCGACGGGGAAGAGCAGATCGAGGGAGGCGTCGGGACGGGGAAGAAAGAAACTGCCCAAAATTTCGCAAGTCCTGGTTATATAGGAGTGGCATTAGTCCCGGTTGGTGGCTGAAACCGGGACTAATGCCCCCCTTTAGTCCCGGTTGCTGCCACCAACCGGGACTAAAGGTCCCTTTTCAGCAGCCCAAAGGGCGGGAAGGTGGGGCCTTTGGTCCCGGGTGTCAGAGAAGAGAATTGACGCAGTCCCTCAATCGAAATTGGTCACTTCAAATTAAATAAAAATAAGGGATCTCGTATATTGGTTTTCTCTGTCAGTGTGGGAAAAGAAATTCTATAGTAATGGATAAAAGTATTAATTTTTTACCTTTGAAATCCAAAAATTACATGCATTTGCCTTCCAACGGAGTTCTCCCTCCATTCCTTTAAATAATGTGTATTAGTTTTTCTCAAACCACAATGTAAGTTGTATTTCTCTTTTCCTTGCAATTTTCCACGCGCGCTCTTGCTCCATCGATTACATGCCTTAAATTAAAAGTACTATGTATTCCCAATAGGAAGGTAGTAAAAAAGGAATATCTCACCCTAATTGCATGCACTCACATTTCTCTCTCTCTCTCCCATCCCACCGATTGTTTTTATTCTGGTGAACGAGATTTAGCTGCCTTTTATTAGGCCGCTAGTTATTAAATTGTTGCTAATTAACTTTGTAACCTCCTAATTAGCTAAGGGTAGTTTTATCCAAAATTCTCCTCAATTTTGTGCCTTGGTTACCGTGCCCAAAAAATACACCTTATATAAAGGAACGGAGGGAGTAGTTCATAATATTCCTTTGCTAGTAAGTATTGTTGTGATGTTTTATTTGCAATACAACATGGAATTTGGACATGTCAAAGCTGTCTCTAGTTAGCTTGGTGAAGGATGAAAAGTTAGCCACCGGGCTTTATTTTCCATGATCTTTGTTGTAATAAGTTATACTATGTTGTATCATTATTATGCAGAGGTCAGAAGTTCAATGAGGTTCTTCCTTGCAATACGAAAAGGCTTAGGAAATCCATTGCTTGCACAGAAGTCTCGTGCCTTTGACATTTCATAGGACCAATCAGGTAACCAATGGATGCTCGGCTATTGACCTACAGAAGGACCCTATAACTTCATGTAGATGCTACCACCCAAGTCCTTTATGAGGAAGCTAGGCTTCCCTACAAAAGATGAATAGCATGTTCCTTATCTTGATTTATGTCTTAGAATTTCCCATTCTAAATCGTGCATCATTTGTTGTGTTTCCGCACAATACAAATTTAAGTTAGTTTTGATAGCACGGGCATAGAAAGTACCGGAAATTTCCCATCGCTGCTCACAACTAAAACATGCACTTCCTTCACCGATGCATCTCCATCGCATCCAGCAGGGTTGGCTAAGTCAAATGTCTACCTTCCGCTAGCAGATGTGTCCTCCATCATTGGATGTTCTACACGTCATGTTCTCACGCCATAGGCCGTATTCAGGAAGCAGCATCGGTATGGTATCTACTGTTTTGAGTACGCACATGGTCTATGCTAGAATGAGACACTACATCACATTAAACACTATAAGGCTGCCCGTAATGGGAGTATCATAGGTAGTATCATGCATGTCAACTAAGCAATTTTGATGAGGTGGCATGAAATTAAATGAAGAAAGAGAGGCTTGAGTATCATATCATGATACCGATCATATTAAATGATGTGCTACTTTGTGTCATGCATGCCAATAAATATACTACTCTATGATACCAACATATGATACTATGCATTACGGATGTAGTATCATACACTAATATCATTGCATGATACTAGAATATGATACTCCCCACTACAACCAGCCTAAGAGTCGCACAATGTGCGCCTCCTCGCGCATGCCACGTTGGCACCACGCACTGTTAGCTGACCACTGTTTCTGGCGTGAAAAGGTGAATCGGAGGAGAGATTTGCGGCTGCCTAGTCGGCTTCCTTCCTGGTGGCTCGCGACAGCCACGTGGCCACGAGGGACCTGGTGAGTTACGTCGATGAGGCCTAGCGCGTCTTTTTTTTTCCTTTTTTTCTTTTTTGACAATCTCCTAGCGCGTCTCTTTCCTTACTCACGAAGGCAATCACGATTCTTTCCGCAATCCCCTCATCAGATACGCCCGCTGTCTCTCTCTCTCTTCCTCGTAGGCCAATCCCCAATCCCCGCTGCTCCTTTCCTCCCCTTCCCCATGGCCTCGCATAGACAGCCGCTCTCCGAGTCTATGCCGGCCACCTCGGAATGGTAAGCTCGTGGTCGCGTGGCGGCAGGCAGCGGTACGGAACAAGGCCGGTGAAGGCGAGGCAGAGAGTGGACACCGACTACCGTTTGGTGAGAGGGGACGGCGAGATGCAGAGACGAGGGTGAGGGAGGCGGCGAGCTCATGGAAAATGGCCTCTGGGACTGGGAGCAGCTATTGCCATCAGCGGCAACCCTCGTGACCGCTCACCGAGTTGTATTCCTACGCTCCCGGCGCGTAGCGGACTGCACGGGATGGCGCGGTGCCACTACCGAATCTGGAGGTGCGCAAACAGACGAGTTGAGCCGGTTGATCCTTCGGTAGCGGCCGACCTTACACACTTCGCCTGCGCCTTCGCTGGACAACTCACCGTAGGCACTCGCCGTCAGTCCCCCTACCCCCTCAAGATCGAGCCGCTGGTTGCCGTGGTGCTCGCTACACCATCACGATGACGAGGCCGCCTACTTCGCGTCACGCTCTTGGTCGATCCGTTGTCATTTGCGTAAGAACTCACCCACCCTTCCCAGCTTCCTTTGTGAGGCTTCTTGGTTGCTAAAAGTCTGGTCTGATATTTGTGACGCCCTCCCTTACTTTCTGTTGTTTGTTGGGTCTTTTGGACATCTGGATATTGATGAAAACTGATTGAGTTGCCAGTGGGTTCAGTTGGTTGAACACTAGAGTTAGTAGTACCTGCTCTACAGTAGCTTCTTTGTTGGGTGTAAAGGGCAGCCTCTCGACCATGCCACGTCGGTGCATGCACTGTTTGAGCGATGGCAACGATTGGCCTGAAGGGCTTCGTTTTTTCATAGCTGAAGGGCTTCGTTTTGGTTATTCTTGTTAGGAATTAATTAATTAACTTAATTAATTGTTAATCTATGCTAATGTCGGTGGCCATGTTTGGCAACCGCCTCCTTTGTAACCGCCTTGTAACGAGGGTATAAATACCCCAATGTTCAATCAATGAAACGATGGTTCGATCATTTGCTCTCGCTCTCTCTTTTTCTCTTTTACACGTTATCACGCACTCTGCTCTCGATTAGACAAATAGGCCACGGCGGCGGATGCACTCGCGCATCGCAACGAATCGCCGGTGACGCAGTCAAACCTCGATCTGTCGATGCGGCACCAAGGCCACGGCCCACGGCCGGCCCTCCGGCACGCGCGCAGCCTCCTCGTTGCAGCACCGCTCTGGGACAGGAGGCAGCGGCACGCCGTCGGCGCTGTGACGCCCTCCGGCCTGCGCGTGATGCACGGCGCCCCTCGGCCTCAGAGGCCGACGCGGCGAGCCGGGATCCGGTGTTCGGCTCCTGCGCCTCCACGCCCATCCGTGGCTCCCGGCGGCTACCGGCCATGGCCCCCACGCCATGACAGCGCACGACGCATCTCCATGCTCCACGGCCGCTCACGACACGGCGCTCGCAAAGACGGCGGTGGCCAGCACCCATCCTGGCCCGGCTCTTTGCGGGACGGCGCGCGGTGCGCAGTCTACTGCTTGGCCGCCCTCTCTACGCTGTCGTTCCTCCCGACGCGACACGGACGACAGCGGCCAACTCCAGGCGCACAGCATGGAGACATCCCACGAGGACCTTCAATCGGCAACGCGACCACCCTTTCTAATACTAATTCTTCAAGAGTCAAGGCGGAGATGTGTCTGTGCAATGCCAAACTAACTGAATCTTATCTCGTTCATGGCTGCACAGAGAACGACCAGAGAACCTTATCTCTTCGGTCATTTGGCATTTTAGCACTTCTTGTTATCCTTAATATCACATAAGTTCTATAACTAGCACATATACGCACACGGGCTCTCTGGTTTTATGCAGTCAAATCAATCCTCTGCTATTTTGTTGTATTGCAGCCTTGCAGGCCATCAGGCTTAGTAGTACTACTACTTCAACAGAAGCCATCAGGCTTAATGTTATTTCACATTTTGGTTAATACCTTGTTGAACCATATTGGTTGAGTCCCAAGGCATTTAGCCTATGTTATCGGGTGCATCGACCATGCCATCCGGAATGGACCCCAAGATACAAGCATTCTTTATGACAAGTGCAACAACTATGTTTTGCAGTTGATTTTCTTCTTCTTGCAAATCATGATGTAAATTCAAAACAACGATTGTGAAGCGTCATACTTAATATGACTATATCATATTTTATTTGTGAATCACAAGGTATGATGGCATCTACTGTGTAATTTGCAGATTATCCATCACTACGGTGAGGTCTACGTCTTGTCATTTTGATAAGATGACTACCTTCAAGTGCTCTTCCAAATATTAATGTGACTATTCCAAATGTTATTTGTGAATCACAAGGTATTGGTGGTATCTACTGCACCATTTGCAGATTATCCACCACTACTGTGAGGTCTACATCTTGTTATTGTAACAAGATGACTACCTTCGAAGTGCTCTTCCAAATATTAATATTATATGTGACTACCTCAAGATATCATAAGGTAATACTGGCATCTACTGCAAATTTTGCAGACTATCCACTATTACTGTAAGGTCTACATCATGTCACTCTGACAGATGATTACCTTCAAAGTGATTTCATATATTTAGCATAACATAAGGTAATAGAATTATGAACATCTACTGACAGAAGTCAGACTATGTTTTCTATTACTGCAAGATTTACACCATATTGGTGATTATCTTCAAAGTGTTATCCTATAAATTGAGGTCTACACATATGGTTATAAAGCATCAGCTATTCTAAAATTTGCTCCTTCGAGGAAATTGGTGTTGTTGTTCACTAAAATTATTTACTCTCATATTAAATATTATTCATGTGCAATCACTATATGCCGAAATGGTATTGTGTGCTAATATCAAGTATTCAAGCCTCATTTTGCTTGAATATGTCAAAGGAAACTACATACACATTTGCATATAATCGTGTTTGACTTCTATTACATTGGTAAAATACATGGCAGTGAAGCCTATGTCACTATATATAATTATAGTGTTGTCCATCCATCAAGACGGATCCCATAATTATGGCGACGATTGAGTGTCTCGGTACTTTTGCAATGTCCACATCACATTGTGGTTATCCTTTCATAGTGACTAACCAATGCTAAACATGCAACGTCTATGTTTCTGGCGGTGACTCTAAAGTTGCAACATTCATATGTATTTTATGTGTCACCAACTTCACTTAGTTCTCAAACTAAGTACATAATGGATGAATTTTTGTTCACCCTGAATATTTCCATTAAGAGAATGAGCACATCATGGATGACCACCATTCAGTTTTCAAGACCTCAAGTCCATTGCATCTCACAATTCTATCACTTAGTAAAATTCAAGTTGAGATCCCGTGATCAGATATTTTCATATGTGGATCTAGTTGAAAGGCTCTCAATACATTTTAAATCCTCTTATGATGGTACTACCATTTTCCCTGATGAGGAACATGGAATTTCTTAAAATTATCAGATTCACCCAACGGGTGCTATACCATTATTTGAGATATTTGCTAGTACCGAGAATACTATGCAAGTGAGTGGTCACAAAAATGAACCACGAGGAATTCAAAGTAAAGTGTAGGCTAAAAGACAAAATTACTTATTCATAGGGAATATATAATTATCAAATGATTACAACGACAACTCTCAAGTTTGTCTAATGTGTGGTGATAGAAATATCGTATCTACTATTACCAAACCCTCAACATATGGTCAAATCACACCACAAAATTGGGATAAATTTGAGAATTTGCAAACTTACTACTAGAAAATATTTTGGTAAATGATTGTTCTCAATTCTTCATCACAAGGAGAGAACCAAAAATCCAGTGCAATAAAAGATGGTGAATTACTTTGCACAAATGATATGTTTGCATAATACATTTTCATTAATGTTAGAGACCTCATGGAATATCCTAATTATCCCAAAATTTCTTTCACTTTATACTCGTACTACTACAAGTAGTAAAATGTCCAATATCATATCCCTTGGATATAATATTTGATAAATTTGAATGTATGTTTCAATTCATACTCAATATTGTTGCGTACACAATAATTTTCGAAGTATTAATAAATTAAATTAGGCTTGATAGCCTTAGCCATCCTGTTTTGGAGATGATTAGAAAATTATTGACAATTCTATTGGTCACAACTTACCAAGTTGCAGTTTTTCCTCAAATCATCAGATTTTATGTGCACCGCATGTGCCATAGGGAAATCAGTTTTAAGGCACTCTCACCTTAAAATTCTAAGCAGGCCCCTTATTCTTCCTTGAACACATTCAAAATATATATGTGGGTTGCTTAACCATTATCTGGGGTAATTTAGATACTTCATGGTACTCATATACACATTCATAAAATGTTTTTAAGTGTGTCTCTTATCACACACAACCATGCATGATCTTACTAAAAAAAAACAATTGCTCAACTTATCAAAGTAAGATCAAATTCTCCTGAAAAAAGGATGTATAAACCCATTCAAATGAACAATGTGTTGAACTGATTCAATGAGCATTTTTTTAGCATTTAGTACTTTATGTACATACCCAGAATGGTTTAGCTGAATTTCTTATCAAAGAGAGTTAAATGAATTACATGACCACTTTTAAAGAATTGTAAAGTTACCAGCCTATTGCTAGACACATACGACCTTACACACCGTAAGTATGATCTAAATTATACCAACTGCATATCATACTACTTTCCCCTTATAGTTGCTACGTGGAAATCAACAAAGTATTTCTTATCTGCGATAATTCGGTTACATGCCGATATCACCACTCCAGCGTACATCAATGGGCACTCACGAAAATTTGGGATCTATGTGAGGAATAACAATTTATCCGTCAATCAAAATTATTCATAGCCTGTATGCTGATTGCATCAGCAATAAGGATAATTTCCGGCATTAGGGGGAGACAAGTACCACAAAGAATGCCGAGAAATAAATTAGAAATGTTATTGACATTCTATCCTTATATCCACGTACTCAAAGAATCTGAACTAAAAGTTTGGAGAATCATATATTTGCAACACATTGCAAATCTGCCACATACATTTATTGATAACAAGGTGTCACTAAATTCTATATTCCTGCAGTAAAGTATCAGAAAGAGTGGAGGTACCTGATAAACCACTCTTCTCCCCAAATGAGAGCAAGAGGGGGAGAAAATCTGACAAGACGAGATATAAGTTCTCATATGCTTCCGCGGAAACAGAGGAAATCAAATCCTCAACCAGTAAATGTAATCCAACATCAAGTTGAAAGACACCTCACTGGATGCTCATCATCCAAAGCCCGGCATAAATGTGCACAAATGTTTTGGTGCCGAGACATCGAAACACCTTGACTTCCTTGTTGTAGGAAATCACAAGAAGTTAAAAGGAATAGATACATTTCCACAAATTTCGCCGATTCCACCAGAATCATATAACATAAAAGACTACATTTGTCAACATATATTTCTTCTCAAATTGCTAAACCTTTTGGGCCCTGAACCAAAATCCATGGTAGAGTGCCTCTTGCACTCATATTGGTTCACATAAAAGGAAGCAAGTGATGAAGAATAGCACTCGCTCTACAAATGAGTGGTATTTACCGTAGTAATACCTACTACTCTTAAGTATGTTCCACATGGAATACTAAAAACTTCTCATTCATAGACAAAGTCAATGAGGTGGTGAGAAAGCGAGGCTTGTAGCAAATGGGTTCACGCAGAGACCCGACATCGATTACGATGTAACATACCCTCTGGGTATGAGTGGAATTATGTTTCGATACTAAATATCATTGGCGATAAAAATAATAATATTATCCATGCAGTTAATGGATGTAGTGACTACATAATCATATGGATCACTCATTTCGGATATCTATATTAAAGTCCCTGAAGGGCTTACGATTCCGAATCCAAAGACAAATCGCAACATGTTTTTGTGTAAAACTTCAAAGTCAGTCTATGACTTGAAATAGTCGAAAATCATATGGTACTACTAACTAAATGAGTTCCTTCTTCAAAAGGATTACTCGAATAATGATGATTATTTACATGTTTAATTAAGGAATCAATTTGATTTCCTTTCATCACCTAAGTGTATATTGATGACCTCATCATCAATGTCTATACAAGACCTAAACATACACAAAATCATCTTAAGACGGAAAATTTGGATTCAACCAAATTTAGCTTAAGGTTACAACTTGAGCATTCTCTCAAGAATACATAGCAGTCTACATATATCCAAAACATATATGAGAAGTTCAATGTGGATATATCATACCAACAAAAGCTATATGGTCGATATGAGCAATATTAGTTTATATCTCAAGTTTATAATAAATCTTGGATAATTCCATCAGGAAAATCAAGATATGACCATGATATGATGAAATGATATTGAATCTTTATTTGATCCCAACAATGCAGTATCAATGACTGAATTCACTGGAATAGTCTTCTCAGGGAAGTCATCTAAATAGACTTCAATGACTACTTCCACTTATCATTCTAACATAATTGATTTATCTAAAGGCATTGAAAATATGTTTGGCTTAGCAGAATGATTAACCACAGTCAAAATCATGTGGTTGAGATTCATCAGAATCACATAACTTGATTTATCAAGACGCTATCACTTGTGTTACTCAATACCTACAGGTTATATGAAGAGCAATATCATAAATCACATTGCTCAAAAATTACTTACCCTCGCAAATTATAGAAAGTGAGGAAACAATATCAAACAAAATACTATGAAAATCCAACAGATTATTCACAATGTCATGATCATATCAATGAAATTGGTATGAGACATCCTTCGGATTTCTAAAGTTCAGGGGGAGTAATCTCCAAAACTATAACCTGTTTACAATCATCAGATTGCATATATTGTACTCTTTTTCCCTTCATGAGTTTTTTCCTAATGGTTTCTCATTAAAGGTTTTTAATGAGACAATATGAACACAAGTGCCTGTATATGTCATATCATTTTCTCCTTATATTTTTCCCACTGTGTTTAAAAGGAGTTTTCAATGGCATATCAGATTGCACTCTTTTCCCTTATGAGTTTTCTCTCAAAGTTTCTCATAATGGTTTTTAATGAGGCAATATCTTCTCAAAGATCATATGTCATACTTTCTATTTTCCCTATCGGGGTTTTTAAAGGAAGTACTCAAGACATATTTATTGTTCTCTAAACTCAAATATGAGTTTTCTCCTTCTACAAAGGTTTTTCTCAATTGAGTTCTCATGAGACAATAATCATTATATGTTGTATCATTTTCTCCTTATTTTCCCACAGGGTTTAAAGGAGTTTTAACAACATAGCAAATACTATTCTCCTCATATTTTTCCCACAGGGTTTTTGGAGGAGTATTTCTCAAGATGAAGATGATGAGCATTCAAGGCAAATACATACTAGGAGGAGACTATCAGGATGGCATATATTCACAAAGAGAAGCATTGATTAGGGGGAGTGTTAGGAATTAATTAATTAACTTAATTAATTGTTAATCTATGCTAATGTCGGTGGCCATGTTTGGCAACCGCCTCCTTTGTAACCGCCTTGTAACGAGGGTATAAATACCCCAATGTTCAATCAATGAAACGATGGTTCGATCATTTGCTCTCGCTCTCTCTTTTTCTCTTTTACAATTCTCATTGGGTGAAACTTATCCAGATATCACCTCCCCAGGACCATCCTCTGCTTTCCGTTCCCCAAGAAGAAAACTTTCCACGAGTTTCCTTTTCATCTGAGGGCACGCAACACCTCTGAATTGCATTTTTCTGAAACGGAAATTACAAGTTGCGTCAACAGAATCCCTTTTTTTGTTAATGGTAACTGATGATGGTGATTAAGCTGGGTTTCCATGTGTGCTCCCACATTTTTAACTAATTTTGTGCTTCCCATGTTTGAAGCTACATCTCTGGGTACAAGAACCGGTTTCAGAAATTCATCAAGCACTCGCGCTAAATGGGCATCGAGGTAGTACATTTTTCTGCCGTCATTGGTTGTGTACTACTGATAGTGGTGGGTTTGAAACAACTACTCCCTCCGTTCCATAATGTAGCGTCTATAGATTTTTACAAAAGTCAAACATTACAAACTTTGACCATGTTTATAGAGAAAAGTATGTACATCTAGAATACCAAATGCACATCATTGGATACATCGTGAGTTATATTTTCAGAATGTACATGTTTGGTATTGTAGATGTAGACAGTTTTATCTATACACTTGGTCAAAGTTGGCAAAGTTTGACTTTCATAAAAATCTATAGGCACTACATTGTAGAATGGAGGGAGTACAACAGAGTGGATTAGTAGCATGTGTGACTTAGGTTGGAGTATTTAACAAAAAACTACCACATTTCGTGGAAGCATGCCTACAAACTACCACTTTACAAATTTGTACCGAAAACTACCATTTTTTCATTAATCCTTGACTAAAAACTACCAAGTCTGAAAGGAGCCCGATTCGACTCGTTTAAACTCGATTATGACAGAGTTGGCCCACACGTCAGTGTCTACCTTCTTGCTTCTCCTATATCTTTCTAAAAAAGGCAATCTAGTCCCTGTAAGTTTTGCGAAAAAGCAATCGGATCCCTGTTAATTTTGAAAAAAAGCAATCGAGTCCCTTTACGCCTCGTGTTTGGCAGCAGCCATAGCACGCACCCAAGCTCATTCATGCGCTCTCCGTGGTCGACATGGCCGCCGTCGTGGAGCACTGCCTCGAGGCCCGTGCTCTAGTGCCGGCCGCGGCCAGCCGCTGCTGGTGTCCGCTCCTCCGCTGGCCGCGCTTTGCTCCTTGTTGGTGCTCTCGGGCGGCGGCAACTGTTGCCTCCGCTGCTGCTCCTTGGGCGGGCAGAGCTAGCTAGTTTCAAGCACCGTGGCCAACTCACGGATGCACCGCGGCCAGAGCTAGCTAGCTTCCGTGCATGCTAGCTAGCCACCGTCGATGCATGTCGCCGCTGGCTATCGCGGCCGCAGCTGCCGCATGCCCGCTTATGCTATTTGGAAAAAAATTAGGGACCCGATTGCTTTTTTATTAGCTCGCTTATGTGTGGGTCCAACTAGTCAGAACGTGTTTAAACGAGTTGAATCGGGCTTTTTTCAGACTTGGTAGTTTTTAGTCAAGGATTAGTGAGAAAATGATAGTTTTCGGCACAAATTTATAAAGTGGTAGTTTATAGGTACAGTTCCACGAATTGTGGTAGTTTTTTGTTAAATATTCCTTAGGTTGGGATGTTTGTTGTGTGTTTTGCTTGCAGGTATTGTTGTGACCAACCATGAGGGGGTTCCCAAAGAGTTCCAAAGCGCCGAGGTTATTGGTTCATGGAGGAAAATTCTCAAGGGACTTGTTTCTAATTTAGGCCATAGCTTTCAAAGGCCTTTAGTTCATTTGTAAAGGAAATGTTAACCACCTCATAAATATGAACACTACTTTTAAAATTGCAACCTGCTTGTATGGAGTATGGTGAATTGCTCTTTAAGTACATGATTTGAACTACTATTTCTAGGATTCAGGACATTCCGTTATTTTGTAATTCAAAGGTATCATCAAATGCAAGTATCATGGTTTAGAAAATTGTTCCGGTTATATTCTTTGAAAACTGCATGGCTCCACGCCCCGCAGCGTGACATCGACAATAGCTATATCTTCGCGCCGCCGTGAGTACCCGGCAGACTCCTCTCCTTTAGCCGGTAGCTACTTCGTTTTGTTCCGCTTGACGGAATACTACTACTGTGTGTGTCTGTTTCGATTTTGGCATGACGATCAGAGCAAATACCGTTTTGCAAATTACCATAACATGTTTGTTCATCTCAGGTTGTGTATTTTCTAATGTTGTTTGATAATAGAAGAGTTTTCCCAGATTGGCCTGTTTGTATTATTCGAATGTTGGCATTGTTTTCAAAGATTCAATTTAGTTGGATCGAGTTTGTGTTTAGAACTTTCTAACATGTGCATGCAAATCAATTTGAACTAAGAATTAAAGGTAGTATTCATTTGAAGTTTATTTTTCCATTGAAATGTTCAGTTTTACACATCTCTATTCCCCCTTTTCCGTGTGTGGATCAAACCGTAGTAATCAATGTTAATATTTCTTTATCTGCCTGCTAACTGAGAGGCATGGCCTTTTTATGTCAAGCTGAGAGTTTAATTGTCACAATGAAATGTCGGAAACTAAGCCAGGAAAATGGGTTTTCACAGGGTAATTTTGTTATAGCCTTTGCTTGCAGTTTCTTGTAGTTTCCTTCTCTCCATTAGGAGTTACAGTTCTGCAATCGTTTATCTCTGTTTTCATAAAGTTGTGTATTTTCTAGAATATATGATTGATGGTTTCAGCAATATATCGTGTCCCTACCACAACTCAAGATGGCAACGGGGATGAAACCCACCGGGTTTTGCTTGCCCAAACCCATCCCCATGAGAAAATCGCAAACCCGTCCCCGTCCCCATCAACGTGCGCGGGGTTAAAATTTTGCCCGTCCCCTATACCCATCGGGTTTTCAAAACCCACGGGGAACCCGTCCCCACAAGCAGTCAATGAAAACAACAACATTTGAAAGAAAAAATATGAGCATATTACAGCAGCAGGCGACGGCCGGGGGGCCTAGGTTTAGGTTTAGGTGTTGTGTTGTGCGGGAGAGAGAGGCCTGAAGAGGGAGCGACACTGTAACGACTGATCATGGAGTTGGTTTGTACTCCAGGGCCTCTATGTTGTGGGGCTCGGCTGCTCGGGCACTGTGGCTTTGGGCCACTTGAGTCAAGATGGATCGGTGCATGCTAAATAACGTATTTTGACGGGTTTTGTCGGGTTTCGGGTTCGGGTAGTACTCAAACGGGTTTAAACCCGTGAAACATGTCAGGTTTTATAATGTAGCCACGAGCATCCCGGCGGGGATAGAAAGTCACCCATCCCCGTCCCCTAATAGGGTAAAAACCCGTGGGGACGCGGGTTTCGGGGCCCCATTGCCAACCACAACCCTACATGCAAGGATTTATCTATGTCTTTTATTTGCTCTATCATAAAGATCATATATGTTTAGTTTGCACATATTACGTTGTCACGTTCTACGGCGTGGTATATCTCCCACCCCACCAGCTCTTCCTAAGGATCCCAGAACATGGATCAGTGGTATGCGGCTGAAGTAGTTACTCTCAGATCAGCTGTTGAATGGAAACCATATAAGGTATCATTACGCATTTCACTTGTGTTCATGAATAGAAACCAAGGTGTACATATACTGTAGTCTTATAATTGTATTCCTGCCATCTAGATTCTACCAAATATAGTAATAACCAAATATGCAATTTTTGGGCAAGGTCTAAATGATATTGAAAAATAGAAATGATGTTGCTTGTAGTGAGAAATTGATGATGTTACAGAAAATAGCCTCGATATTTTTAGACTACCTGCTGTGGAAATTGTAGGATGGTGAATATTGTGTTGTTTCATTGTATTGATCTGACCCAGGTGTGGGGTATATATAGAGTACAACATGAGAGAGAGACTTGGAGAAGGGGACAAGTCGTACATGGTTTAAACCAATCCTATTTCTAACTCCCAATCTCTAACTTAAACATAATTATACTTCTAACATTCCCCCTCAGTCGTAGCGGGAGTGATGCGGATGATGACGACTGAATTTGAACTCTAGTACTTCCGTCGTCTTCTCCGTTGCGCCATCATCAACTGCGTCTCTGATGGGTCGGCACCTAGGGCGGTGACTGCGTCCCCTTCTGGTGCCTTCCTACCTTCTCCTCTATTCCCTCCCGCGGTCACAGCGGGAGTGCCGTGGACACTGGTGATGACGCGGACACTGGTGACTGGAGTTGTTGCCGATGTGTTGATGTAAACGTAGTCGTGTGATCGATGTCGAGGTCACCGATCGTGATGTAGCCGTGGTCGAAGTAGTAGTTGTCGTGGATGATGAAGCCGCACAAAGATGAAGGCGCAAAAGAAACGCTATGATGAAGCTGCAGACGTGGACGATGCACCTTGCGGATGTCAGAGGGTGTCGTCGACGATGAGTCCACCGGTTTTGCCAAGACCGGAGGAAGCCCATCACACATCGGTTTTGCCAGAACCGTGTGGCCGTGTAGGGGTCATCACTATAGTGACGCCGTGGCGATGCAGTTGTACTGTCGTGGATGACGCGGTCGATGCCGTCGTCGTGGTCGCGTCTTGCAGTAAATTCTGTCAGAGGACGCTAGGTGTCCATCTTGTGGACAAGACAGCCGCGGTGTGTTGACGAAGATGTTGGTGAAGACCATGTTGATGAAGACCTTAGCGATGAAGTGTCGGCGATGGCGTCGCAGCGGCGTGTCGACGGTAATGTGTCGCTTGAAGGCATCCCTCGCGGCGACGAAGTGTTGATGCCGTGTCGTGCTGAAGAAGTCGATGAAGATTGCATCTCGTTCCACACCGGCCTGGCGTGTGGATGATGCAGATGTCGCTTCTCGTGTATCTCGACGATGATCTTGACTCGTAGTTAGCTTGGTGTCGTGGTTCAACCTGGTGCAGTTTACCTTGATGCAGTGTAGATCGGTCGGTGTAGTTGTTCGGCTTGATGTAGATGCCATGTCGACGCGCAGGAGGCTGATGGAGTCGGACTGGCGGAGATCGCGTCCATGCACGTGCAGTGTAGTTGATGCAGATCGGGGCTCGGTGTAGATGGTTAGATCGCTCGGTGCAGTTTGCCGGCGCGTTGCAGATCGTTGTTGTCTCAAAACAGAAGAAGTCGATGTAGAGACCATCCATGTACGACCGGAGGCATGGCCGAGATCGGAGATCCGATCAATCGAAGCCGCCGGTGCTCCCAAGTTAGTGCGTCTGTAGACCCGTACGCGTAGACGTGACCAAAGTTTCATCTGAGTGCATGCACATACCAGGACTGCTGGTTGCTTCGAGTCTCGCCGCATGGATGCTGATGGAGCCGGGAGTTGTGGTTGGTTCGGTGCGTATCAGCCGGGCCGAGATCGGGTTGGATCTGGCCACCGCTCCGAACGTGTCGTGCAGCCACGCGTTTGCTGTCGACGTACATCCGATCGCAGGGAGCCGAGTATCACCCTCCCGTGATCAGGGCGTACATGTCTTTGTTGGAGAAGATGGCTATGGCTGATCGGAGTGCCGCTGGCCGTGTGTCGATGTAGATCCGCTGCAGGCGCATGACGATGGATCTCGCATTGATTATCACCGAATTGGAAGATCGTTGGGTTTATTTGGTGGCTAAGAAAAATTAATCTACTACGAAATTTGGAAATTAAAAAATATCTAATCTATGGAACCGATTCAATCTTTGATCGATCGGGTGCCGCGCCCCCGGGGAGAGGAGATTAATCTCTCCGGGGGCGGCGCGCTGCGGAAGTGGTGGAGGAACCTAAGATCGGCGTCGTGAGACTAACCGCTCTAATACCATGTGGAAATTGTAGGATGATGAATATTGTGTTATTTCATTGTATTGATCTAACCCAGGTGTGGGGTATATATAGAGTACAACATGAGAGAGAGACTTAGAGAAGGGGACAAGTCGTACATGGTTTAAACCAATCCTATTTCTAACTCCTAATCTCTAACTTAAACATAATTATACTTCTAACACCTGCTTCAATACATAACTTTGGGTCAACGCTCGGATGGTGCTTTTATTTATGCGGAGAAAATTATAATGCATGTCAGTTTTTGTTGTTGTCAGGAACTGTTTTTTTTATTATTTCCGTGTAGATTTTCTCATCTGATATCAAACTCATAATGTTGAACATTATATCTAAAGTGGGAATTGAAATGTCTTGCCATGACGGGACATCTAAGCAAATGTCTCTGGCTAAAATAAATCTTTTTCCCCTCAAGTCATAAACTGCAACGGGTAGTTGGTCGGTCACTGTGAGTTGAAAGTGGGAATTGAAATGTCTTGCTGTTTTACAATTCTTGTTTTGGTTGGCAATCTTCTCTGTTAATACAGACATGTTAGTATCTACAAAACCACTACGCTTGTCCTGCTTTAGGCCTTGTTTGGTTAAACCTCTCCTGGAGAGGTTTGGAGGGGATTGAGGGGGATTTTGACTTGTAGGGGGTCCAATCCTCCCCCAATCCACTCCAATCCCCTTCGAATCCCCTCCAACCGAACAAGCCCTTATGAGTGAACACTCGTCTGCTGCAGTTTTATTACCGGGTCTTATATTGTTAATCGCTAAGCTCATCTGGACTAGCATTTTTTTGTGCTGAATTACACATGATAATACTGTCATCTAGAGATGTTAACAAATACGGAAGCTTGATTAGTGCGAACAATTTTGCCTCAAGAGGCGCCACGAGGTGGCGCCCCAGCCCCTAGTTCAATTCCCAACGTCATACAGCACGCTGCCAAGAAGAGCACGAGTAGTAGTACTCAACAAGCTCAGTCTGTGTAGTTAGTAGTACTGTATCAAGGTGATGGAATCTGCCACGTGCTGTATTAGTAGCACGCTGCCAAGAAGAGCACGAGTAGTAGTACTCAACAAGCTCAGCCAAGAAGAGCACGAGTAGTAGCGGCCAAGATGAATTCCCTGACTTGGCGGAATTCCAGGTGATGGAATCTGCCACGTTGTCTCTTAGCTGAATAATCCCGAAAAGGCTTCCAGACCCAAAGGAAATATCTAATGATGACAGTATTCAAGCGGCCAAGAAGTTGCAACAAGAAAATCATCTTGGCGCCAACAGGATGACCCATGCATACGTGCGAGCTCAGCTCTGCCCCCGTGACACGCGTTCGAGACCACTGTAGCACCGCGTGAGCAATGGCGGAGGCGACCGGGAAGGCGCAGGCATCGCGCGAGGTGTACGCACGTTCGATACCTAGCCTTTTCCTCACATTATATAGATTGCTTCTCAGCAGATGAATTCGACGAGGACTGTGTGTCAGGTCACCGAGAATGAGCACAAGAGCCAGAACTAGATCAAATCCATGGATGCACTTGCAGCAGAACCAGATATGTGTTGTCGATCAGTTGTTTTATTAGAACGGAGACGTGAGACGCGTGACGCGTCTGATTTATTAGGACAGTAAAACCACACCATTTCTCCGGCCTCTCATGCATCCTTATTTGTGAGCCGTTGAATTTCGTGTTTCAAACATACATGGCCATCCGATTTGAGTTTATTGTGAACCGGGCCGACTTTCTAATGGGTAGCTACTCCAGTAGCATTTTTGGAGGCATGTGGTTAATCCCGGTCCATGCCTCCATGGATATGCCGACCCGTTAAATAATTTAGGGACCGCACCCACGCACCCCCTTCGTGATCAAGAGACCAAGTGTCTTCCCAAAGAAGAAAAATAGGCCAAGCGCATGTCCGCCTCTTCTCCGACACCGCCAGCGCCCGCTCCCGTCGTTCACTCATCCCGAACACACTATGCTCATGTCGTCCCCTACCTGCTTCACTTTGTGTGGGCACTGGTCTCGGCAGCCTCCACAAGTTCTCCTCTGGCCAATGATCTCCCCTTTCTGCCCCGACTGCGTGTGCCACCACGAATGGCTATATGGAAATATGGCTGTATCTATCATCTAGCAAAACAAGCAAACCATAGTATATGCACAAGCCATCTCGGAGTCAGTTGCGGAGACGGAGGGAGCAGCTTCCGTGGCACGCACGCCAGCACCAGTGCGGCTGGGAAGACGTGGAGACTGCGGAGCGTGTTTTTTACCCTACACGTATCAAATCTTGCGCTATAAATTATAAGTTTGCTTCCAAAACAACATTTAAAAAATATTTAACAAGTAAAATTAACATCATATTTAGATTCCACACATTTTTCTATTAATAGTTCATATATAATATGTTAAAATCGAAGTTACGGTTTAAAAGATACGTATAATTTAGAAAATCATTTGTTTGACTTAAATATATTCCAAAATACTTAACTCGTAAAAATAATCTCATATTCATATTCTACATATTTTTCTAATCAAATTTTCTAAATAACATGTTCAAATCGGAGTTACGGTTTAAATGATATGGATGATTTAAAAAAGTATTTATTTGACTTAAATGTGATCCGCGGATGAATTACCTAAAACG
>LR738715.1:38416374-38427761 GCA_902687465.1 Secale cereale
TAGGCATCACTAGGGCATTTTACTGATCTTTGGTTGTTTTGTCGACGTCTAGGCATCACTAGGGCATTCTAGGCATATTTGGTTGTTTTGTCGACATCTAGCCATCACTAGGTTCATTTAGGCATCTTTGGTTGTTTTGTCGACATCTAGCCATCACTAGGTTCATTTAGTCATCTTTGGTTGTTTTGTCGACGTCTAGGCATCACTAGGGCATTTTAGTCATCTTTGGTTGTTTTGTCGACGTCTAGGCATCACTAGGTGTATGATAAACTCATCATCACAAATTGTAAAATATCTGAAGCATCATAGCATAACAACTTCACTTAAACATCTAAACTGCATTACCATGACACTAGTTTGACATAACCAAACCGACCACCACAATAGTTTGACACTAGTTTGACATCATCACAATACTTTCCACACATCCAAATAGATCATCATCACAAGAGTTTTCACACACACACCTAAAATGCATCATTCCCATGGAGCACCTGAAGCAGTCAAGTAATCTCTAATTTTCTGGGTGGGCTTCCTGATTCTCTGGGAAACACCAGTTGGCCTTGGAGGCAAAAAAGATGCCCTAGCTCCCTTTGCAGCAGCTGAAGTTCTAGTGGCCCTCTTTGGTGGTGCAGTAGCAGCAGCAGAGGAGGCCCTCTTTGGTGGTGCAGTAGAAGCAGCAGAAGAGGCCCTCTTTGGTGGTGCAGTAGAAGCAGCAGAAGAGGCCCTCTTTGCTGGTGCAGTAGAAGCAGCAGAAGAGGCCCTCTTTGCTGGTCCAGCAGTTGCAGAAGCAGAAGATGGCCTCTTCTTTGCTGGTCCAGGTGTAGTAGCAGAAGAAGATGAGGCCCTCTTCTTTGCTGGTCCTGGTGCAGTAGCAGAAGAAGAAGAGGCCCTCTTCTTTGCTCCTGTTGAAGTAGGAGGTGCAGAAGAGGTCCTAGTTGCTGGTGTGGCTGCATCAGGTTCATATGATCTGCTGCTTGGCTACAAAGAGATAAAATAGTGTAAGAATTGCAAAGATGAACAGGAAGATGAAGTTAGTAATCATTGACAAATTTGTTACCTCGTGCCTGTTCTTTCTCATTTCGAGTGAAGGATTCAAAGCATCATTACAGTTGGTGTATCTATGGCCAACCTTTTTGCAATTAGAGCAGGTAATTGAGGCCATCCTTGAGGTGTCTTTGGGAGCTGGCTTCTCATATTGCCCCTTTCTCCTCTTAGTCTGTGCCCTTCCCTTGTGTTCTTTGAAAATTGGAGGCTCAATATCCATACTGTCTGTCCTTGGCCACATATCAGGTCCAAGTACAGGATATATAATGGGACTGTAAGCTGCCGGGTACATTTTTTTTGAAGAAATCATGAACAAAGTCCTCTGGCTGAAGCTTTGCCTTGTGTATGGCAGAAACAGCATGATTGCAAGGAATTGTTGTCATATCCCATTTTTTACACCCACAAGTCCTATGTTCTAGGTTCACAGCATAAGTTCTCTCCCCACTAGTGACTTGGTAAAGATTGGGCCCAACCATCAAAGCATGACAGTTCCTTGCAAACTTCTTTGCTTCCTGTAATTTCTCAGCATATGTTGGACAAATTTCCCATCTTGTAGTCTCAGTATTTGTTCTATTTGCATTGAAC
Source organism: Secale cereale (assembly GCA_902687465.1). Taxonomy (NCBI): domain Eukaryota; kingdom Viridiplantae; phylum Streptophyta; class Magnoliopsida; order Poales; family Poaceae; genus Secale; species Secale cereale. Next base: position 38,418,007 of record LR738715.1, read on the forward strand.
TTGACCATTAACTTTGTCCTTATTCCATCCACCATGGTCCTAATTGGTTTAGCCATGACATCTAGAACCCACTTGTTAAAAACCTCACTTAGATTGTTAACAACTAAGTCTGTTTTGCAGTTCATATCCATTGAATGTCTGGCCCAAGTGTGTTTAGGTATTTGCTAAGCCATTCCCAAGCAGCCTCACACTCATTCTTTAATTCAGCCATTGCAGTTCTAAAACCATGTTCAGTGTATGAATAGCTAGTTGCATCCATGTATTGCTTTAATTCAGGCCCTCTAAACCCAGCATTTTGAAAGTTTTGGTAGATATGTCTAAGACAAAACCTTTGGGGACAATTGGGAAACACTCTGGTAATGGCATTTAAAAGGCCCTGTGTGTGACAGTACATAAAACTTATTATCTAAAAGTAAATACAAGAAAGTCATTACAAGAAAGTAAATACAACTTATTACCTTCTGCCTATCTGAAATGATTGTGTAGTTCCCAAACTGGCCAGATTCTCCACCTAATGCTTGTCTCAACTGGTATAAAAACCAGGTCCAGGAGTTAGTGTCCTCCTTATCAACAATTCCAAAAGCAATGGGAAAAATATTATTGTTCCCATCTCTTCCAGTGGCAGCTAGAATTTGTTGACCAGTTGTGAGCTTGATGAAACAACCATCCAGACCTACAACAAATAAATGAGATCATAAATGATTAGCACATGAAAACAAAGATTAGTAGCACTTAGCACAAATACTATGGACTTACCTATGAATGGTCTGGAGCCATTGAGAAAACCTTCTTTGCATCCATTCAAGCATATGAACAGTCCATGAAACCTAGGGTTAGTGCTTGGATGCAACTTCAGGTATCTTGTTGTGACAATGCATCTTGAACCTGGATTAGTATCCAACACAGCCTGTAAATAATCCCTAATCCTGGTGTACTGGGCTTTCTAATCTACTAACACAACACTCTTTGCTGCCCTCTTTGCCCTGGATGCCATGGCTTTAGATATTTCCACACCATACTTGCTCTTTGCACTATTAATAATAGTTGTGATTGTTGTGCATGGGTCATTTCTGATAGCATCCTCACAGAATTTTGAAACCCACTTTGCAGTGACTTTAGTGTTCTCTGACATAGAAGGGCATGTGTGCACCAAATACAGCTTCCTAATTGTAAATGACTTCTCATTTGCAATCTGAGAAGCTGCTATGTAGAAGGGGCATTGCTCATCTATGCAGTGTGCTATCACCCTATCACTGCAGTTTCTGTGGTAAACAAAGTTCCTGTTTTGAGCAATGTGCAGGGTTTGTAGTGCAGTTCTGAACTGGTACACATTTAGGAAGCAAAGATGCTTCACAAATTGCTCCTCTGGATGAGCTCTGTGCTCATCAAACCATACCCTCTTCTTCATCTTCTTTGCTCTGCTTTTCCTACCATTGGGCAAAAAAAATGCCAATGCCTCAGCACCATCATCATCTTCCACACCAAGGTCTTGTGGTATCTTCTCCTCATTAGATGATGGAATCCAGTCATCCTCAAAGATGTGCTCTATACTCCCATGTGAATTGCTTGTAGGCCTTTTCTTTGTGTCTTGGCCCTCTTCTTATTTGGTATATCTTGCCCTAGCTCATCCTCTTGTTCTTCTTCCTCCAATTCCTCCTCCTCTTCCTCCTCTAAATCCTCTTCTTCAGCTTGTGGCACATACAGCTCATCATCCACCTCTGAGTCAAACATTTCCTCAACATCTGTGTCCCCTTCAAAATGAAGTTCTGGGTCATTTCTTTGTCTTGTCATCTCCTCAAGCCTAGCTATGATATCAGCATATTCTATGGGTTCATCATCATCACTGTCATATTCATTGTCCATCACTGCAGCTCTCCTATTAAAAGAACTCTCTCTTTATTTCTAGTTCTTCCTAAACAATTCAATTTCCTTTCTCCTTTTCTCCTCCAAATCTTGCTCTATTAACAGCTGCTCCTCAGTCACATGGTATTCTTGCACTACTCCATCACCTAAAGTAGGTTGCAGAGTGAAATTAATTCTGCTCTGTTGTGTGGCAAACTGCAATGGAATTGGCTCTTCTTCCCCTCCTGCAACACAACTCTCACCTTCTGCATGCACATTTCCAGCATTGAACAAAACTCCTTCATCATCAATTTGGTACAATTTGGGCTCTCCAATTTGTTCTATTGGGGTCTGCACCTCAATGACATTAACACTGGTATTTATATTGGGAACTTTCTCTGCACTGGACCTAACTACTGTCACATTCAATATCTTGTTATTCTGTTGTGCTATGTGGTCTAAAATTTGCTCTAACTTATCATCATCATCTATTTCTTCCATTCCTTCAATCCCTAGTCCAGGATCCCTCACATAGTACATATAATCCCTAAAACCATACCCTTCTGTCTCCATCAGTGCTACCAAATTGTAATATGTGATGTCTGACATCATCATACTTCTTTCAATATTATCTCTGTCATGAAAATGCATCCTCAATTCCCAAACATCATCTTCAAGACTGCAAATAATAATACAACAGTGCACTATTTAAAGAACTATATATCCTTCTAATTACATATCTTTAACACACACAAACCCTAGAACTATAACACACACAATCCCTAGCTATAATTACAGAACTAATATCACAAAAAATCCTATACAACTGCAACCATAACAAAGTCCTATGGCCAAACTACTACATTGCAATGGACCTAACCACTACAGTAACCCTAACCCTAGCAACAGAAAGGGAAATGGGATTGGGATCTCACTTGACGCTGCCGAAAGATGAAGCAATGTGCTGGCTTCCATCTGGATTGGCGTTCACCGCCGCGGCGAAAGCTCTGGCCGCCCGGAATTCCACCGAGTACTGCGGGTCCTCCTCCAGTTCCTCTTCTTCTGCCGTCGCCTTCGTAGGGTTCGAGCTCCCGCACATCTCACCAATGGTCGGCAGGGCACCGCCGCCAGCTTCGCTCGATTTCGCCGGAGTCATGTCTGCGACGGGGGCGGGCATGGTGCGCCGCTAGGTTTCGAGGGCGGGGCGGGAACATGGGAGAAGAAGGGGAATCGGGGGCGGGGCGGTAACAGGGGAGAAAAAGGGGAATCGGGGGGAGAAGACGGTGGAAGCGGGGATAAGAGAAAACAGAGCAAACGGCGCCGTCGCACGACGTCTAACGGCTGTCGGACCGGCCGACAGTGCCACGTCGGCAAAAAAGGGACCCACCTGTCATAATCCCACTTATCGGTGCCCGATCCGCCGATCAGTGCTTTCTGCAAATTGTTTACGCTAGAGGTGGTGTTTTTTGCAACAAAACTGTAACATAGTGATTTCTGCTGACCTAGCCTTCAAACTGGTGGTTTTCTGCAATTTACTCGTTGTGTGCACGATCTGAACGCCCTTGGTTGGGGTAGTTTATTTAACATTAGTGATGATTCAATCTACATATCACGCAATTTACTTACATATATAACTGACTATAAATTAATCCAATACAAAAAGCCTTGACTAAACATCTAATTTAAAAACACTAACTCCTATACATCTACTAGATGATTCAATCACACAATCTACTTATCACTGGCTATAAACGAATCCAATACAAAAAACATAACTAAACATCTAATTAAAAACCCCTAACTACTACATCTACTGGATGATTCAATCACAGAATCCCTCAAAATAGTTCATCTGCAGTGGCTATGAATAGTGCATATTTTGCCATTGTGTAGTGGCAGCAGTTGTCAGTGTAATAATGGGCTTTTGGCATTCTATAGTCAAGTGGTCAACAGCTTTGTGTAATTTTAGCATTGTGAAATAGTTCATCCGTAAACTGTAGTGGCTACCAACAGTGCTAAGAAGTAACAACACTATACTGGATGATTGAATCACAAGATCTATCCAAACTTCTATGTTCCCCATCCCTCAATACGGTCCACCATTCTTGCATGAATCAAATACAGAAAAGCCTAATGCAGAGAAAACCCTTCATCCAACTAATCTAACCCTCCATCCAGCTAATCTAAAGTAGTATCTAAAAACTACAAACTAAAAGGGATAAGCTATTACCTTCTGCTCCACCTGCTCCTCGCCAGAGCCGACCTCCTCCTTCTCCACCTTCACTAGTAGAAAACAGGGCATTGGTCCAGGCCTGTCCAGCCCATTAGTCCCGGTTCAATCTAGAACCGGGTCCAATGGGGGCACTGGACCCGGTTCGTGAGCCCAGGGGGCCGGCCGGGCCATGTGGGCCATTGGTCCTGGTTCGTCTGGACCTTTTGGTCCCGGTTGGAGCGACAAACCGGGACCAATGGCTCTTGGTCCTGGCCCACCACCATTGGTCCCGGTTGGTGATATGAACCGGGACCAAAGGCTCCCCTTTAGCCCCGGTTCGTAGCACCAACCAGGACCAATGAGGTGCCTATATATAACCCCTCACTCAAGAGCAGAGCTCACTGCTCTGTTTTTTTTTCTGGCCGAGGGGGAGAGGGGTTAGTGGTGCTCTAGCTCACCTCCTATGCACACAACGTGTTCGGTGGAATGCCCGAGCCACACTAGTTAAGCTTTTCTCCTCTCGAAGCTCTATTTTTTCCGAGATTTGTCTAGGTTTAGCGGTCCGTCACGTCCCGTCCCCGTCTTCGCCGCCGTCGATCGCCCCCGCCGATCTCGTCACCGGCACCACCGTGGTGAGCCTCTTGTTATGTCCATGCTTTTCTTACTTTTATTATTGCTTGTTATTATTGCTTTAGATAGATATTTGTCTAATTTTCTTACGTTTATTATTGCTTGTTATTATATAGTGCGATGGTTTTGATATCCGCCCACGTGGGCCCTCGTCCTGTCTACGATTCGGATGTGGTATATTATCTTTAATTTATAACTATTTGTTTTAGTGTTTATGATAGTTATGTCGACCAACCTGACATGCATAGATGTTTTATTATGTCTAGGAGGTAGTTGAACCGGAAATTCCAACCGACCCTCTTGTGGAGAGGTTAAATTTAGTTGAAGAGGAAAACATTTCCTTAAAGAAAAAATTGGAAAAAATGGAGGAGGAGAAGATGGAATTGGAGTTGCATGTTGCGGAAGTCATCGATGATCACAAGATCAAGATGGACCCTATTGTCGAGAGGTTAAATTTAGTTGAAGAAGAAAACAAATTCTTGAAGGAAAAAAATAAAAAAAAATTGTGGACGAGAAGATGATATTGGAGTTGCATGTTGCGGATGTCGTCGATGATCACAAGATCAAGATGGATGCAATGCGGTTGAAGATTAAAAGATTAGAAAATATGCCATTCATACCGAGGCTTGGTATCATTATGCCGTTGGATCAATTGTTACCTTGGTTGCGATTATGATCGCATTTGTTTTCGCATTGAAAAGTTTTACGTAGTTTCGATGTGTATGGAGAGCTATATGTTGTTAGATGAGAACTATATATGTATGTACTTTGATTTTAATGTGATGATGAACTTTTATCCATTTGGTCACTTAATTATTTATTTATGATGTTCTGTAATGGTTTTTGACACACTTAATTATATATAATGCACGCAGATGAACCGGCAATGGATGTACGGTGACAGACACACCTCCGAGTACATTAAGGGCGTGCATGAGTTTCTAAATGCGGCTGAGGCAAACAAGCAGAATGGTTTTATGTGTTGTCCATGCACTAAATGTGTGAATACGATGTCTTACTCTAACCGGAAAATCCTTCACTCCCACCTGCTTTACAAGGGTTTCATGCCACACTATAATGTTTGGACGAGGCACGGAGAAATAGGGGTTATGATGGAAGACGGCGAAGAAGAAGAGTACGATGACAACTATGGGCCCCCTGAATACGGTGATGCTGCAATGGGGGGAGCTGGTGAAGATCAAGAGGAACCAGACGATGTGCCCAATGATGCTGCAACGGGTGAAGCTGCTGAAGATCAAGAGGAACCAAATGATGATCTCCGCCGGGTCATTGTCGATGCAAGGACACAATGCGAAAGTCAAAAGGAGAAGCTGAAGTTCGATCGCATGTTAGAGGATCACAAAAAAGGGTTGTACCCCAATTGCAAAGATGGCAACACAAAGCTCGGTACCGTACTGGAATTGCTGCAGTGGAAGGCAGAGAATGCTGTGGCTGACAAAGGATTTGAGAAGCTACTGAAAATATTGAAGAAGAAGCTTCCGAAGGATAACGAATTGCCCGACAGTACATACGCAGCAAAGAAGGTCGTATGCCCTCTAGGATTGGAGGTGCAGAAGATACATGCATGCCCTAATGACTGCATCCTCTACCGCGGTGCATACAAGGATCTGAACGCATGCCCGGTATGCAGTGCATTGCGGTATAAGATCAGACGAGATGACCCTGGTGATGTTGATGGCGAGCCCGCCAGGAAGAGGGTTCCCGCGAAGGTGATGTGGTATGCTCCTATAATACCACGGTTGAAACGTTTGTTTAGAAACAGAGAGCATGCCAAGTTGATGCGATGGAACAGTGAGGACCGTAAGAAAGACGGGAAGTTGAGAGCACCCGCTGACGGGTCGCAGTGGAGAAAAATCGAGAGAAAGTACTGGGAGGAGTTTGCACGAAAAAGACGACATCCCTCCGAAGCAGTATGAAGGTCCTGCCAGCTATGCTCTTACGAAAGAAGAGAAAGAAATCTTCTTTGAATGCCTGCTCAGTATGAAGGTCCCGACTGGCTTCTCGTCGAATATAAAGGGAATAATAAATATGGCAGAGAAAAAGTTCCAGAACCTAAAGTCTCATGACTGCCATGTGATTATGACGCAACTGCTTCCGGTTGCATTGAGGGGGCTTCTACCGGAAAACGTCCGATTAGCCATTGTGAAGCTATGTGCATTCCTTAATGTAATCTCTCAGAAGGTGATCGATCCAGAAATCGTACCAAGGCTAAGGAGTGATGTGGCGCAATGTCTTGTCAGTTTCGAGCTTGTGTTCCCACCATCCTTCTTCAATATCATGACACACGTCCTAGTTCATCTAGTCGACGAGATTGTCATTCTGGGGCCCGTATTTCTACACAATATGTTCCCCTTTGAGAGGTTCATGGGAGTCCTAAAGAAATATGTCAGTAACCGTGCCAGGCCAGAAGGAAGCATCTCCATGGGCCATCAAACAAAGGATGTCATCGGGTTTTGTGTTGACTTCATTCCTGGCCTTAATAAGATAGGTCTCCCTAAATCGCGGTACGAGGGGAGACTGACTGGAAAAAGGCACGCTTGGAAGGGACTCAATAATATGCAGGGACGGATATTCTTGGTCTCAAGCACACTACACAGTTCTACAGAACTCTACATTAGTGACCCCGTATGTCGATGAACACAAGAACAGTCTGCGCTCCAAACACCCGGAGCAGTGCGACGACTGGATTACATGTGAACACATCAGGACTTTCAGCAGTTGGTTGGAAACACGTCTCAGAGGTGACAACACTGTTTGTGATGAGTTGTACTTGTTGTCCAGGGGACCATCTTCGACTGTATTGATTTACAAAGGATACGAGATAAATGGGAATACATTTTACACGATTGTCCAAGATCAAAAGAGCACCAACCAAAACAGCGGTGTCCGCTTTGATGCAACAACCGAGAGGGGAAAGGACACATATTATGGTTACATAGTGGACATATGGAAACTTGACTACGGACATGATTTTAAGGTCCATTTGTTTAAGTGCAAATGGGTCAATCTGTCAGGAGGCGGGGTACAGGTAGACCCACAGTACGGAATGACAACAGTGGATCTGAAAAATCTTGGATATACTGACGAACCGTTCGTCCTAGCCAATGATGTGGCACAGGTTATCTATGTGAAGGACATGTCTACCAGACCGAGAAAAAGAAAAGATAAGGAAGCGAATACATCATACGATGAGCCAAAGCGCCACATAGTTCTTTCAGGAAAAAGGGACATCCTGTGAGTGGAGGGCAAGACAGACATGTCTGAAGATTATGAAAAGTTTCATGAAATTCCTCCCTTCAAAGTCAAGGCTGACCCAAGCATCCTGATAAACGATGAAGATTATCCATGGTTACGGCGCAATAAGCAAATGACACAAGCGAAGAAAAAGTGAAGACTTTTTTCGGCAACTATTATGATGATACCATGCCAACTTTGTAACAAACGAGTATGATACCATTGTCTGTTTGTACTATTCAAATTTGCACTAACAGAAAGTTTGTAATTGGTTTTACCAGAAAGAATTAAAAAATAAAGCAAAAAACAAAATAAAATAAATAATGCAGAAAACAAAAAAAAACTTGCAAAAAAATAAAATAAATAAATAAAGCAACAAAGAAAACAAATAATTTCAAATTTAAACTATTCAAATTTGAATACTACTTGCACTAACAGAAAGTTTGTAATTGGTTTTACCAGAAAGAATTAAAAAATAAAGCAAAAAACAAAAGAAAATAAATAATGCAGGAAACAAAACAAAAAAACTTGCAAAAAAAAATAGCAACAATAAGTATTTTGTTGTAAGTAGAAACAAAATAAAATAAATAAAGCAACAAAGAAAATAATGAAAGTTTATAATTTTTGTGACCTAAAAGAAAAAAGAAATCACTAAAAAACTATAAGTATTTAGTTCTAAGTAGAAATGAAAAAATAAATAGAAAAAAATAAAAAAAATGCCACCTACTGGGCCAGCACGGCCTGAATACGACTAGAAACCCAACCATGGGCCAGGATTCAGGCCCGCAGCAGGCCCAGTAGGCCCACAGGCATTGCACTTTCGAATTAGGCCCGTAAGCCTGCATTTCAGATGAGTTCGAGAGGAGAGAGACAGCGCAGCTTATAAACTGGTGCTGGCCTCTCTCAACTAGCAAGGTGGGACTAAACATCCCACCGCACCGCGCCAGCAAGGCCTTTGGTCCCGGTTGGTGGCACCAACCGGGACTAAAGGGTGGTATTAGTCCCGGTTGGTGGCACAAACCAGGACTAATACACCCCTTTAGTCCCGGTTGGTGGCACCAACCGGGACTAAAGGCCCCTCCTTCCAGCCCTTTGGGCTGCTGAAAAGGGACCTTTAGTCCCGGTTGGTGGCACCAACCGGGACTAAAGGGGGGTATTAGTCCCGGTTTGTGCCACCAACCGGGACTAATACTCCTCCTATATAACCAACACTTGCGAAAATTTCTCCTTCCCCACCCCCGACGCCTCCTCACTCTGCTTCTTCGTCCCCGCCCCCGTCGCCCCGTCGCGCCGTCGCCGTCGCCGTCGCCCCCAACGCCGCCATGTCGCCGTCGCGCCGTCGCCCCGCCCCGCGCCCCCGCGCCGCCCCGCCCCGTGCCGTCGCCCCGCCCCGTCGCCGTCGCCCCGCCCCGTCGCCGTCGCCCCGTCGCCGTCGCGCTGCCCCGCCCCGTCGCCGTCGCGCCGCCCCACCCCGCCGCGCGATGTGAGGGTTTTTTTGTTTATATATAGTTGCTGTATATATATGTGTGTGTGTATATATATGTGTATATAGTTGATGTATATATATTTTGTATGTGTATATATATATATATTTTTATTTTTCTTAGGAATTTGCTAAATATATATGTTAAAAATGTTTTTTTTTCATAGAATGTTTTTTGTTTATATATAGATGGTTACAATTGTCCTTTCTTCTTCTCCTTTTTTTTCTTTTTTTTCTTCGATCTTCTCCTCTAGCGGTTCCTTTTTTCTTCTTCTTCCTCTTTTTTTATCGGATATGTCGTCGTCGATATATACACCCTCCCCGATAACTTCG
>LR738715.1:38429490-38439980 GCA_902687465.1 Secale cereale
GGTTATGGATCGCCGAGTAGTCGAGGGTCGAGGGGTCGAGAGAGGTTGCCTAGCTAGTGTCAAAGTATTGAAGAAATCCATGACTTCATCATTTGCCAGAAGTAACCGGGGCATGTTTGTACGAAGTTATGCAAAGTTGTTCTGGAACGAAGTTCCTGATAGGATAATCTGTCTTTTGTTACGAATTATCCTTTCTGGGACTCCGTTCCAAAACCACTTTGGAGAGCTTCATACCATCATGCGACTGTTACTTTCGCCTAATGATGAAGTATTGGTTTTGTTGAATCCTTTGACAATAGACAAAATGTGACATGAGGGGGTCTAGGGTTGTGGATCGCCGAGCAGTCGAGGGTCGTCCAGGGGTCGAGGGTCGAAGCTAGTTCTACGTTTGCCATTAATATATCCTTCTGTCATGTTTGAATAATAATTGGCATGTTGTAAATATTTGTAGAAACTATGGACGACAACACCCGAGACCTAGCACAAGAAGCGATGTTGATGGACATAATCGCAGACGGACAAAATGCCGTCTTGTCGTTTCTCAACGACACCGATGAGCGGGTGGAAAGAGAGCTGCAGCTGGAAGATCTAGGCTATGATATTGATGGCTCCGGTGACCCAATGCACATGGAAGAAGTAGACCGTGAGGACGGCTCCGGTGACCCAATGCTGGTGCAAGAAGGAGACCATGATGCTGGTTCCGGTGACCGAACCGAGTCCGGCCAGGAGGTATATATGTTAGTTAAGCCTGTGCTGACTAGTTAATTGATGCATTCATTAACTCTCGTCTTTGTTCCTTTTTCTAGCCCTCCGGATCGAGCAAATCTTCGGTAAAGAGACGAGGCGCGAAGAAAAAGTTGAGGCCGGATGAAAAGTTTGAGATCTCAGAAATCTCGCGCTCCGGCGAGCCGATTGACCCCATCCGGACAAAGAACGCATTTGTTTATCAGTGCGGGGTTCTGGTTAGGGACAAGATCCCGATCAGCATCCATCAATGGTTAAAGCCGGTTGCAAATGACGCTCAGGTGTCTTATGTCATTGATATGCAGAAAGAAGATCTTTGGACTGAGCTGAAGTCAAATTTCATCCTACCGCCAGAGGATGATCCGGCGAAGCCAGTTAAAGAGGACTTAATCAAGTCTGCTGCTCTTTCGAAGATGGCAGACCAATTCAGGGCATGGAAGAAAAAACTGAATAAGTTTGTCAAAGATAAAAAGACTCCAGAATTCGTGGGCATATATGAGAAGATCAAAGATGACTGGCCCGCATTTGTGGCCTATAAGACATCGGAAAAGAGTCAGAAGATGTTGGAGATAAACTGGATAAATGCTGTGAAGAAGAAGCATCACCATCGCACGGGGTCAGGTGGCTACCTCAGAGCCCGGCCTAAGTGGGCCAAGGCTGAGAATGATCTGCTTGAGAAAGGGATCGAACCAGAGACAATGCAATGGCCAGACCGTTGCCGGACTTGGTTCTTCGGGGCTGGCGGAACCTTGGACCCTGTATCAAGGAGGTGCATTTGGACGTACAAGCAATTGGAAACACCACTCAGGAAGATGCGGCAGTATATCAATGCAGCGCATGAAGGGACGTTCTTCCCCGACAGAGAGAACGACGAGCTGACAATGGCCCTCGGGAATCCTGAGCACCCTGGACGGACACGAGGCACGCCAGGCTCCCTTCCGTGGCGTGCTGGGTTTCCGGACGCAGGCGGCTACAAAAGCCACGAGAGGAGGAAGAAAATGGAGCAGACCGAACTGCAGGCGCTGCGGGCCAGAATACAAGCGCTAGAGGAACGGGAAGCAAATCGGGACAAAAGAATTGCCGAAGCTTCCCCCGAAGCTACCCCGCCATCTCAGCGGAGAAGGAGCGTGGCTTCCACCGAGCTGCTTCAGCCGGAGCCTGTCTTGACGGCTACTGCCAGGTATCCCGTGGATGCTATCACGGAGGCACAAAATTGCCACCTTATGGCGCAGTGGATGAATCTGAAGGTCAAGGCGGCTGCTGGCTCTGTGTATCCTACTGGACCCGGCGACACTTTTCACTGCCGGCCGATTCCAGAAGGATATGCTAGGGTGATGGTGGATGAAATTACGGAGGGATTTGAGGAGCTCCAGCTTGACCACCCTACCGGTGAAGGGGAGACTCGGCTGGGTTCTTCACTGAAGACTCCATGCCTATGGCGGAAGGACCTCATCAACATTCTCAACTGGACGCCTCCGCCTCCTCCTACTCCTCCTCCGGCGAGTCAGGGCACTCCGCCTCCTCCACCGCCTCCTCCTCCGGCGAGTGACGATCAGGGCACTCCGGCTCCTTCTCCGGCGCGTGGCGGCACTCCGCCTCCTTCGCCGCCGGCGCGTGGCGGCACTCCGCCTCCTTCGCCGCCGGCGCGCCCGAGCAGCCAGCCTGCTCCTCCTTCTCCGCCTAGTCAGCAAGGGCGGAAGAGACCTGCCGCCGCTCCGGCTGCTCCTGATCCGGCGCGTAAGCAAGGAAAAAAGACAGCCGCTTCGTCTGGTCTGGCGACGTCTAGCAGTACAGCCAGAGGCGGGAGGCGATGCAGATTCGGTCCTTCTCTCACGCCTCTAGAGAAGTTACCATATGAGAGGTCCGACGAGGAAAACACGAAGATAGCTCAAGGCGAAGTGAAGGACTAGCTTGAAGGGTTGAAAGCACAGAGACATCCACCTCCGGAGGAGAAGATAGATGCGGTGAAAGCAAAGCGCACTCTTGCTGCCCTGAAGCAACCAACGAAAAGTAAGCCGAAGGACAACTATGACCGCATGATTCAAAAGTCATTTCAAGCAGCGAAGCGGTCAGGAAGTACTAAAAGTGATCAAAGGTTAGCAGAAGGACGAGCTGGGAAACAAATTGCCCAGCTCGGCGAACAAGCGGACCAATCGTGCCCCCCGCTCAAGGTGTCTAGCGACCTGGTCGCTAATGATCCGAGGATGGTGCCCGGTTATACCAATCTTGGAGATTACGTGTCCGACGATGTACAATATGATTTCTTGGACGTGCAGATAGAAAGATACGAGTACAAAAAGCCTCTCGTCAAAAATGAAAGATCTCTATCAACGAATATGCGAAGATTGCATGATTGGTACTTGAAAATCTCCAGAGAGTCTGGGGGAGGGATAGCTTGTATTTGAGAGTTAAACCGGAGCATGACCTCGTTGGAATTGAACTGTTGCCTGTTCCATTTGAGGAGTTCTATCAGTTTTTCAATCAATTGGCCCTCGATAAAACAACGGTCACCTGCTACTGTCTGTAAGTAGTACTATTTCTGTCATTAAGTCTCTCTATATAGCTGATCTTCATTGCATGTATTTATAATTATCCTCACTATATTATGCAGATTGAAGATCGTCGAATTGAAGAAAAGACAAGTAGGTGATATTGGGTTCATTAACACATACCTCATAGATGCAACCGAGGTTAAATTGCGTCCCGACGATACCGAGACCAACTTGCTACGATCGTTGGTGGTAAATGAAAACAAAGATATAATACTCTTTCCTTACAACTTCAAGTGAGTGTTACTGTCTTGTGCATATTTGGTTTCCCTTATATATCAGTCAAGGTTATAGTAATGTAATTGATGAGTTCATGCATGCGTGCGCAGCTTCCACTATATTCTCTTAGAGATTAAGCTTGAGAAGGGAGTAGTAACTGTCTTGGACTCTAAACGTAAAGATCCCGAGGAGTATGCGGACATGACTCAAATGCTCGACAGGTAAGTTAAATCGATAAATATTATCCACCATGCATATCAGCAACTTCATTTCTGATATCAAGTAATTGTTTTCTTTGTCTGGCATGGTTTGGAGAAAATTCACCAAAAAAGCTCTGGGACTGCCGAAGAAGCTAGAATTTAGATACCCGAAAGTAAGTACTATATAGTAGCATGTTCCGCGCGCGCATCTCCTATATCTTGATTCAAGCGCTAGTTTCATCAATACCATTTGGCATTCTTGCTTATCAGTTTGATTGACCTCTATTTCTTGTAAAGTGGTTGTGGCAGGAACCCGGGAATGATTACTGTGGATACTACATTTGCGGGTCCATTCGCCACACGACCTGTGAGCGGGGCTACTCTGAAGCACAATTTGAAGTGCGTAAGCAATTAATAATATTCACAATTTTATAGCATCATTTCATGTATTGACCCCCTACTTCAAATTAGATGTTTCGGATGCGGGATGAACTCCTAACACCAGATCGTCTGCGAGCAATTCAAGAGAAATTGGCGGCATTCTTCCTTGAACGCGTGATCGCGCCAGACGGAGAATACTATGTGGACCATGCGTCCATCCTATAGGAGATTATATTTGTAAGAGATAATTATTGTATATATGTACCCGGTAGTGTCGGATAGATATACGAGAACTTGTTGTTCGACCAATCTCTCGGAGAAGGAGAGGTGGTTGATATTACTTCTCTCTGTATGCATATACGATCTTCTGTTTCCTTCGTGATGGAGAGGATGTGGTTGGCGAGGGGGACGGGGAGAGGATGCGGTTTGGGAGGGGGAATGGGAGACGACGAGGTGGGAGAGAAGAGGGAGACATGCGGCGGGGGGATATGGTGGGCGATGCGGCCGGAGATGGTTGCCCTCATCATCTATAAGATGGGACAATTTTGGTAACTTCTCACGACATGTGCTGCCCCACACGCGGGCGGTTGCACGCGAAAATGAATCGCCGGCCGTATACAAATACGAGTAAATGAATACGCATACGACTAATTGGGCCATGTACGGGCCCCGCGGGGCTTCTTGACGGCTATACGCGGGGCCCAACAAGACGATCGTACCCCTCGTTCTGAATTGTTTTCGATTCATCCTGATCGTCCTTGTGTTTTTCTCCCTCGCGTTCAGCCCGGGGGAGCACCGGAGTAGAAACGCCATTCCACACTTTTGTACCAAGATTTTGTTTGTGGTGCTTGTGGTGAACCATCGACCGAACAGACTACCTCTGCATTTTTAAAAATAAAAAGAAAAGAAATCAGACAGCTCCCTTTTCTCTCTCGTCATACTATCGCCATCCTCAGCGACATGAGCTGCCCCCTCCAATCACCTTTCCGTCCTAGACAGCCAAAAGGAAAAAAAAGATTACACCATTTCTTCCTCGAGATGGCATAAGAATGTGGCGTACCGCATACGTACTGTGAGTGACATCCATAGTAGGAGCAACGGCCAGCAGATGAAGAAGTGTCATGGGCCGAAGTTGCAAGCTAAAAGAGAGGGCATGGCGGCAATCCGCAGAACGCGTGACTGCATGTTGTAGTTTGCTGATCCATTGGTAGACAAATAGTGCATGAATAACATCAGAGTTGGATCACCAAATAAACACAACAATCAACGTGGCGTGATGTAAGTACGTATCGATTTTACGTGTATGCACAGAACTAATGTGCTGGCATATGAACGGAGCGACCGCGCGAGCTTCCTGCAGGTCGAACCGGACATTCGACGAGTAAATTGCAGAAAACCACCAGTTTGAAGGCTAGGTCAGCAGAAATCACTACGTTACAGTTTTGTTACAAAAAACCACCTCTAGCGTAAACAATTTGCAGAAAGCACTGATCGGCGGATCGGGCACCGATAAGTGGGATTATGACAGGTGGGTCCCGTTTTTTGCCGACGTGGCACTGTCGGCCGGTCCGACAGCCGTTAGACGCCGTGCGACGGCGCCGTTTGCTATGTTTTCTCTTATCCCCGCTTCCATCGTCTTCTTCCCCCGATTCCCCTTCTTCTCCCCTGTTACCGCCCCGCCCCCGATTCCCCTTCTTCTCCCCTGTTCCCGCCCCGCCCTCGAAACCTAGCGGCGCACCATGCCCGCCCCCGTCGCAGACATGACTCCGGCGAAATCGAGCGAAGCTGGCGGCGGTGCCCTGCCGACCACTGGCGAGATGTGCGGGAGCTCGAACCCTACGAAGGCGACGGCAGAAGAAGAGGAGCAGGAGGAGGACCCGCAGTACTTGGTGGAATTCCGGGCGGCCAGAGCTTTCGCCGCGGCGGTGAAGGCCAATCCAGATGGAAGCCAGCACATTGCTTCATCTTTCGGCAGCGTCAAGTGAGATCCCAATCCCATTCCCCTTTCTGTTGCTAGGGTTAGGGTTACTGTAGTGGTTAGGTCCATTGCAATGTAGTAGTTTGGCCATAGGACTTTGTTATGGTTGCAGTTGTATAGGATTTTTTGTGATATTAGTTCTGTAATTATAGCTAGGGATTGTGTGTGTTATAGTTCTAGGGTTTGTGTGTGTTAAAGATATGTAATTAGAAGGATATATAGTTCTTTAAATAGTGCACTGTTGTATTATTATTTGCAGTCTTGAAGATGATGTTTGGGAATTGAGGATGCATTTTCATGATAGAGATAATATTGAAAGAAGTATGATGATGTCAGACATCACATATTACAATTTGGTAGCACTGATGGAGACAGAAGGGTATGGTTTTAGGGATTATATGTACTATGTGAGGGATCCTGGGCTAAGGATTGAAGGAATGGAAGAAATAGATGATGATGATAAGTTAGAGCAAATTTTAGATCACATAGCACAGCAGAATAACAAGATATTGAATGTGACAGTAGTTAGGTCCAGTGCAGAGAAAGTTCACAATATAAATACCAGTGTTAATGTCATTGAGGTGCAGACCCCAATAGAACAAATTGGAGAGCCCAAATTGTACCAGATTGATGATGAAGGAGTTTTGTTCAATGCTGGAAATGTGCATGTAGAAGGTGAGAGTTGTGCTGCAGGAGGGGAAGAAGAGCCAATTCCATTGCAGTTTGCCACACAATAGAGCATAATTAATTTCACTCTACAACCTGCTTTAGGTGATGGAGTAGTGGAAGAATACCATATGACTGAGGAGCAGCTGTTAATAGAGCAAGATTTGGAGGAGAAAAGGAGAAAGGAAATTGAATTGTTTAGGAAGAACAAGAAAGAAAGAGAGAGTTCTTTTAATAGGAGAGCTGCAGTGATGGACAATGAATATGACAGTGATGATGATGAACCCATAGAATATGCTGATATCATAGCTAGGCTTGAGGAGATGAGAAGACAAAGAAATGACCCAGAACTTCATTTTGAAGGGGACACAGATGTTGAGGAAATGTTTGACTCGGGGGTGGATGATGAGCTGTATGTGCCACAAGCTGAAGAAGAGGATTTAGAGGAGGAAGAAGAGGAGGAATTGGAGGAAGAAGAACAAGAGGATGAGCTAGGGCAAGATATACCAAAGAAGAAGAGGGCCAAGACACAAAGAAAAGGCCCTACAAGCAATTCACATGGGAGTATAGAACACATCTTTGAGGATGACTGGATTCCATCATCTGATGAGGAGAAGATACCACAAGACCTTGGCGTGGAAGATGATGATGGTGCTGAGGCATTGGCATTTTTTTGCCCAATGGTAGGAAAAGCAGAGCAAAGAAGATGAAGAAGAGGGTATGGTTTGATGAGCACAGAGCTCATCCAGAGGAGCAATTTGTGAAGCATCTTTGCTTCCTAAATGTGTACCAGTTCAGAACTGCACTGCAAACCCTGCACATTGCTCAAAACAGGAACTTTGTCTACCACAGAAACTGCAGTGATAGGGTGATAGCACACTGCATAGATGAGCAATGCCCCTTCTACATAGCAGCTTCTCAGATTGCAAATGAGAAGTCATTTACAATTAGGAATCTGTATTTGGTGCACACATGCCCTTCTATGTCAGAGAACACTAAAGTCACTGCAAAGTGGGTTTCAAAATTCTGTGAGGATGCTATCAGAAATGACCCATGCACAACAATCACAACTATTATTAATAGTGCAAAGAACAAGTATGGTGTGGAAATATCTAAAGCCATGGCATCCAGGGCAAAGAGGGCAGCAAAGAGTGTTGTGTTAGGAGATCAGAAAGCCCAGTACACTAGGATTAGGGATTATTTACAGGCTGTGTTGGATACTAATCCAGGTTCAAGATGCATTGTCACAACAAGATACCTGAAGTTGCATCCAAGCACTAACCCTAGGTTTCATGGACTGTTCATATGCTTGAATGGATGCAAAGAAGGGTTTCTCAATGGCTGCAGACCATTCATAGGTAAGTCCATAGTATTTGTGCTAAGTGCTACTAATCTTTGTTTTCATGTGCTAATCATTTATGATCTCATTTATTTGTTGTAGGTCTGGATGGTTGTTTCATCAAGCTGACAACTGGTCAACAAATTCTAGCTGCCACTGGAAGAGATGGGAACAATAATATTTTTCCCATTGCTTTTGGAATTGTTGATAAGGAGGACACTAACTCCTGGACCTGGTTTTTATACCAGTTGAGACAAGCATTAGGTGGAGAATCTGGCCAGTTTGGGAACTACACAATCATTTCAGATAGGCAAAAGGTAATAAGTTGTATTTACTTTCTTGTAATGATTTTCTTGTATTTACTTTTAGATAATAAGTTTTATGTACTGTCACACACAGGGCCTTTTAAATGCCATTACCAGAGTGTTTCCCAATTGTCCCCAAAGGTTTTGTCTTAGACATATCTACCAAAACTTTCAAAATGTTGGGTTTAGAGGGCCTGAATTAAAGCAATACATGGATGCAGCTAGCTATTCATACACTGAACATGGTTTTAGAACTGCAATGGCTGAATTAAGGAATGAGTGTGAGGCTGCTTGGGAATGGCTTAGCAAAATACCTAAACACACTTGGGTCAGACATGCAATGGATATGAACTGCAAAACAGACTTAGTTGTTTGCAATCTAAGTGAGGTTTTTAACAAGTGGGTTCTAGATGTCAGGGCTAAACCAATTAGGACCATGGTGGATGGAATAAGGACAAAGTTAATGGTGAAGTTCAATGCAAATAGAACAAAGACTGAGACTACAAGATGGGAAATTTGTCCAACATATGCTGAGAAATTAGAGGAAGCAAAGAAGTTTGCAAGGAACTGTCATGCTTTGATGGCTGGGCCCAATCTTTACCAAGTCACTAGTGGGGAGAGAACTTATGCTGTGAACCTAGAACATAGGACTTGTGGGTGTAAAAAATGGGATATGACAGCAATTCCTTGCAATCATGCTGTTTGTGCCATACACAAGGCAAAGCTTCAGCCAGAGGACTTTGTTCATGATTTCTTCAAAAAAAATGTACCTGGCAGCTTACAGTCCCATTATATATCCTGTACCTGGACCTGATATGTGGCCAAGGACAGACAGTATGGATATTGAGCCTCCAATTTTCAAAGAACACAAGGGAAGGGCACAGACTAAGAGGAGAAAGGGGCAATATGAGAAGCCAGCTCCCAAAGAAACCTCAAGGATGGCCTCAATTACCTGCTCAAATTGCAAAAAGGTTGGCCATAGATACACCAACTGTAATGATGCTTTGAATCCTTCACTCGAAATGAGAAAGAACAGGCATGAGGTAACAAATTTGTCAATGATTACTAACTTCATCTTCCTGTTCATCTTTGCAATTCTTACACTATTTTATCTCTTTGTAGCCAAGCAGCAGATCCTATGAACCAGATGCAGCCACACCAGCAACTAGGACCTCTTTTGCACCTCCTACTTCAACGGGAGCAAAGAAGAGGGCCTCTTCTTCTTCTGCTACTGCACCAGGACCAGCAAAGAAGAGGGCCTCATCTTCTTCTGCTACTGCACCTGGACCAGCAAAGAAGAGGCCATCTTCTGCTTCTGCAACTGCTGGACCAGCAAAGAGGGCCTCTTCTGCTGCTTCTACTGCACCAGCAAAGAGGGCCTCTTCTGCTGCTTCTACTGCACCACCAAAGAGGGCCTCTTCTGCTGCTTCTACTGCACCACCAAAGAGGGCCTCCTCTGCTGCTGCTACTGCACCACCAAAGAGGGCCACTAGAACTTCAGCTGCTGCAAAGGGAGCTAGGGCATGTTTTTTGCCTCCAAGGCCAACTGGTGTTTCCCAGAGAATCAGGAAGCCCACCCAGAAAATTAGAGATTACTTGACTGCTTCAGGTGCTCCATGGGAATGATGCATTTTAGGTGTGTGTGTGAAAACTCTTGTGATGATGATCTATTTGGATGTGTGGAAACTATTGTGATGATGTCAAACTAGTGTCAAACTATTGTGGTGGTCAGTTTGGTTATGTCAAACTAGTGTCATGGTCATGCAGTTTAGATGTTTAAGTGAAGTTGTTATGCTATGATGCTTCAGATATTTTACAATTTGTGATGATGAGTTTATCATACACCTAGTGATGCCTAGACGTCGACAAAACAACCAAAGATGACTAAAATGCCCTAGTGATGCCTAGACGTCGACAAAACAACCAAAGATGACTAAATGAACCTAGTGATGGCTAGATGTCGACAAAACAACCAAAGATGCCTAAATGAACCTAGTGATGGCTAGAGGTCGACAAAACAACCAAATATGCCTAAAATGCCCTAGTGATGCCTAGACGTCGACAAAACAACCAAAGATCAGTAAAATGCCCTAGTGATGCCTAGACGTC
>LR738715.1:38440130-38451563 GCA_902687465.1 Secale cereale
ACCTAGTGATGCCTAGACGTCGACAAAACAACCAAATATGCCTAAATGAACCTACTGATGGCTAGATGTCGACAAAACAACCAAAGATGACTAAATGAACCTAGTGATGGCTAGACGTCGACAAAACAACCAAAGATGACTAAAATAACCTAGTGATGGCTAGACGTCGACAAAACAACCAAATATGCCTAAATGAACCTAGTGATGGCTAGATGTCGACAAAATAACCAAATATGCCTAAATGAACCTAGTGATGGCTAGATGTCGACAAAACCATCATAATGCCTGATAAACCCAGTGAAGGCTATATGTCCACAAAACCACCATATCTACCTAAACACTGTATTTGATGGCTCAAATACATAAATTATAAACAGATGAGATTTCATCCATCAACTCTAAATAGCATCACATTTAGCAGTAATTCCATACATAATCATACTACTAGATTACTACATTACAGATCCATAGTTCAGGAATTTTAAACCATAATCTCATTACAGCACATCACAACCACACCCTACAAAAGTAAGCAAATGCCAAATGATAGTGCCCTCTTGATCATTCATTTAGGATTGCCTTGATCCCCTGCAGCTTCAAATTGCTCTCCTCCAGCTTCACATTGCTCTCCTGCAGCTTCAAATTGCTCTCCTGCAGCTTCACATTGTTCTCCTGCAGCTTCACATAGCTCTCTTCAACAATCTTCTGCAGCTCATCAATTTGGAACTGCAAGTTCTTCCTCTCTTCAGCTAGCTTGAGCTTCATGTTCCTAATGACACTGCCCTGAGCAGCTGCCAGGTTCTTCATCGTGTCATACTTCTCCTGCAACTTATTGGTTTCAGCATCATTCTTTTCTATCTCTACCCTATGTTGCTGGGCATCCACAAGTGCATTGACATCTTCAACCAGCTTCTCATAGCTGGCTTGCAGCTTATTCTTCTCTTGGGTCAGGTTATGAACAGCAAAAGAATTCATCAAATTGTCCTCAGTCCTCTGTCTCTTGCTCTCTTCGTACATCAACCATAACTTGTGCAATGCATTTTCTAGGGTATTGGGCCAAGCAGGATCAATCCATTGAACCAGTCCACAGTTTCTACCTTCCTGAAATAAGGTAGTATTCTAAACCATATTAAAAACTTTCATTAGAACCAAAGCTAAAGATACCATATTTAAAAGCTTCCAAGCTAAAGGTACAATACTTCTGTAACTCTAAAAATTTGTAATAAATTGGTGGATGTGAGGAATTTTTCTATTAATCATCTTCAAAAAGAATCGGCTAAAAATCACTCTCCAGTAGAAAATGGTAGCTAATCTCGTGAGCGCTAAAGTGTCTATTTTTTACAGCATGATCGCATAAACTACACACAAGTCTTCCCAAAGGTTCTACTTGGCACAAACACTAATTAAAACACAAAACCACCTCTAACCAGAAGCTAGATTCAATATTTATTCATAAACAGAAGCAAAAAACAAAGAAAATAAAATTGGGTTGCCTGCCAACAAGCGCTATCGTTTAACGCCCCTAGCTAGGCAAGATTCAAGAATGGATCTAGGTAGTGCCAACTTTGGTAGGAAATCCATAAGTGGCTCTCATAATAGATTCATAAGGTAAATTGATTTTATTTCTAAGAAAGTGTTCAATGTCTTTCCTTAACGGAAACAGGAATCTAATATTTCCTTCCTTCATATCAATAATTGCACCAATCGTTCTAAGGAAAGGTCTAACAAGAATAATAGGACATGTAGGATTGCAATCTATATCAAGAACTATGAAATGTACGGGCACATTGATACGTCCATTTTGCATCATGCTTATATGTTGATATTTATTGCATTTTGGGCTGTTATTACTTGTTTTGTCACAATACTTATGCCTTTTCTCTCTTATTTTACAAGACTTACAAGAAGAGGGAGAATGCGGGCAGCTGGAATTCTGGGCTGGAAAAGGAGCAAACTCTGGAAACCTATTCTGCACAACTCCAAAAGAACCGAAACTCCGCAGAACTCCGTTTCAGAAAATATAAAAAATATCTGGCGAAAGAAGTTCACGAGGGGGGCCACCGGCTGTCCACGAGGGTGGGGAGCGCGCCCTCCTCTCTGGGCGCGCCCCCTGTCTCGTGGGCCCACTAACGGTCCCCCAATGCCCATCTTCTCCTATATGAGGTGTTTTGACCTGGAAAAAATCATAAGGAGGTTTTCGGGACCAGACGACGCCGTCTCGAGGCGGAACCGAGGCGGAAACCAATTTAGGGCTCTGGCAGAGCTGTTCTGCCGGGGATACTTCCCTCCGGGAGGGGGAAATCATCACCGCCATCATCACCAACAACTCTCCCATCTTGGGAGGGCTATCTTCATCAACATCTTCACCAGCACCATCTCCTCTCAAACCCTAGTTCATCTCTTGTATACAGTCTTTGTACCCAAACTTCAGATTGGTACCTGTGGGTTGCTAGTAGTGTTGATTACTCCTTGCACTACTAGGAAAAGGGCTATAGATGGAATTGATACTAATGGCGCACCGGACAAGCAGTACGCCATTAGAATATAGTAATGGCGCACCAGCAACAGATACGCCATTAGAGCTCGAACTACTAATGGCGCACGATGTCCAGAGTGCGCCATTAGTATCAAGAAGTTTTTTTTTGAACTAGCGCGCCTGTCCAAACATACTAATGGCGCACCTAGGGAACGTGCGCCATAAGAATCTACATACTTATGGCGCACAGAGGTGCAGTGCGCCATTAGTATTCCCCCATCCATATCCCCCCCACCGGCCGCACCCTCCTCTCTCTCCCTCGCCAGATCTCCCCCCTTTCCCCGACGCCTCTCTCTCCCTCCAGCGCCGCGCCGCCGCCCCCGCGCCACCCCCGCTGAGCCGAGCGCCGCGCCGCCGACGCCCTCGACGCCCGCGCCCCCGACGCCCCGGACGCCCGGAGCTACGCCGCCGCCGCCCGCACCCCGACGCCCCGGCCTCCCCCGACTCTACAGCAACGCCGCCGCCCGGAGCTACGCCGGCGACCACTCCATACGCAGGTAGCCATCACTCCTCCCTCCTTCCTCTCTAATCACCACCACAAAGTCATTTTTTTGTATTTCTGCCATTATCGTTGAAGTACGCGGTTGAGATCAAAATTTAGGTCACTTGGATCAAAATTTAGGTCACTTGGATCAAAATTTGATTAGCCCCTAAATGGAAGGAGCTTTGATGGATGGATGTTCGTCTTCTCCAACTCCGGTTGCTTAAACTAGCGCGTGCTCTTCCCCCTACCTATTCTGCGTGAGAGTGGAAATCTGCTGTTTCCTGATTATTGTTCTCATGAAGATGATGATATACTGATATACCTTTAAGATTCGAGCTTGCTCTTCAATGGTAGTCCCTGTTTGATTAATGGGTCATTTGATGATATATAATTGATGATATACTGTTAAGAGCTGATCGGACTTGCCGTTAATATGCCTGGGTGGGTTTCACCATTCTGGCTGCAGGATACTCCCTCCGTCCGAAAATAAGTGTCGCTGTCTGTATGATCCAAGTATCGGAGCTGTTTTGACAATGCGGCTTCTTTATGTGTTTTGTTGTCCCGAACTCCTGCCCCAGCATGTTATGCTGTCCATGATGTACTAGAAAATATTGTCCTATGTCAGTAAATTTGTATGGATGAACCACTAACTTGCAGTTATCCTGTTTTATAATCTTGCACAATAACAGGGATGCGTTCTCTCTTCCAGTTTCTTTGTGCATTCATGAGAGCCCAATGTTGCAAATATTGACAATATCGGGACCATGATGAAATGAATTGTTTTACAGAACTATAATTATATTGTTATTTATATGTATGCACAAAGACCAAGCTATACATAGTGGTAATACTGCCAGGCACAATACTGTCTGCTACAATATGATGGCAAAATTGCAACTGGTTACTAGTTCTCTGCACTTTTAAGAAGTTGGTCATCACATGTTACTGTTTCAAGTTTGAAACAACTGAAATATGTCCACCTATCCTTGTAAGGGATGGCTAGGCATAGATTAAACTTACTGTATTTCCAAACATTGCTTATTAGATGCCATGCCCTAATTTTTTGGTGGTGTTTTAGGATAAAGATCTTACACTTTTTGAACTCGTTTAAAATGAGTTTATAGAGAGGATAGTAATCAGATTGTGAGGTTCTGCTGAAAGTCACAAGCGCTTCAAGTTTGTATGCTGTAGCAATGTTGAAACTTAAAAAGCCTAGGATGGTATGTAGCAGAACTAGTGCAAAAGTGTTGACAATGTTAGTCCTAATGAGCCTAGGATGGTGCCACAGCTAGCTTGTCTAGGTACATATTTTTAATTTATAATGTTTAATCTCTTTGAAACATAGGAAATGTCGTCTTCCGACGACGATAGGATCCCGGAGTGCTCCTGGTGCGGTGACGACCGGGGTCTGTGCGACAGGCCTCACCTGGTAGACGGTCGTTACTTCAGTATTAAGCTCGATAAGATCTTCGATGTCGAAACGGTACGCAACGACAAGTCTTGTTTCGTAATTAATTAAGCATGATTTCTACCTACTTCAACGTGTAAGTAATTAATTTTCTTCTTTTACATGCAACTAGTTTATCCCGTGTCATGCAAGACGCTATGTCTTGGAGAGGATGGGATTTGAAGATCATGAAACTACGGAGACAAAGCAAATTCAACTAAGGACCATGCATAATGTTGATTTAGAAGTGGATTTGTACAATTCAGATAACGTAACCACTTTTGGTTGCAAGAATTGGGAATCATTTTGCAAGATATATGGTTTTTATGAGGGTATGCTTCTCACCATGGATCTTGGTAATCCGGATTCCATCGCCGAAGACGATTTGGACATTTGGGTCCTTGTTGACGATATGATTCCAATTCTACCGAGAAGTGAGTTTATCAAACATAGTTATTTAGTAATTTATATTGTTTATTTCAAAATAGTTGACAACTTATTTCCATTGATAGGTTATTTTGATTATTCAAATAATGTGAGGATGATGCTAGACAGAACCTACTACACCCCTGGCTCAGAATGTACTTATAAGGACAAAGAGCAGATCATCTTCTTTTATTCCTTTCTTCTGGATTACATTCAATATCGCAATATTGATCCACAATATAGTCAATACGTCCCACTAGTGCACGTCTTGAACTACGTTAATATCAATGGAGATACCATGGTAAGATTTTTTTTACTATTACGACATTCGTGCATGTTTTGCATTAGTTCTTCTCGAACTGAACTACAATGCTAACTACGAAGTCTTACTATGTTTTGCAACAGATTCTCCCTAGTGACTGTGTGCCTCCTGTCATGTTTCAATCTGGTCAACTACAAGTTTTAAACATTCTGCTAGGTGAACCTACAAATCACACGTGTCTATATCGGATTTCTTCTAAAAATGAAGGAATGAGAATCAAAGAATGGCGAAAAATAACGAAAACTCGTAAGGAGGTACTTGGAAGCAATAGAGTGAGAAGGGCAAGAAATGGAGACAAGATAATCTGCGTTCTCCATAATGGCCCTTTAAATCTAATTGATTTAGAGACAAACGCCATCTTGTTTTATGCCATTTTATCTTAGAAAATTGCTACGTAGTAGAAGTTGTATGGTCGATAATGATGTGTAAGACTTATTATTTAATACCAATGTTGAGTTTTTATTATTATTATGATCGATGATGCATGATGCTAAGTTGTTCTATGAGCTATTATATACTCCCTCCGTTCCGATTTACTCGTCGTGGTTTTAGTTCAAATTTGAACTAAAACCACGACGAGTAAATCGGAACGAAGGGAGTAGATTCTAATAGTTTCGATGTGCGTACCATATATGTTGGCTCCACGAGAAATTATATTTATATATATGCATAACCTATGCAAAAAACAGAAAATTAAAAAAAACTAATATTCATACTAATGGCGCATCACAACAGAGTGCGCCATTAGTATGCCAAAGCACCTGGCTACACATGGCCCCTGGGAGGCATTCTAATGGCGCACCACTATGCATACTAATGGCGCATCTGTGGTGCGCCATTAGTAAAATATACTAATGGCGTGCTAGTAATGGCGCACCCCTAATGCGCCATTAATGGCCAAACTAGGTGCGCCATTAATAGCCCTTTTCCTAGTAGTGTTGTAGTTGATGCTAGTTGGTTTATTTGGTGGAAGATCATATGTTCAGATCCATTATGCATATTAATACCTCTCTGGTCATGAACAATATTATGTCTTGTGAGTAGTTACTTTTGTTCCTGTGGACGTGGGAGAAGTCTTGCTATTAGTAGTCATGTGAATTTTGTCTTTGTTCGTTTTTTTGATGAGATGTATGTTGTCTCTCCTCTAGTGGTGTCATGTGAACGTCGACTACATGACACTTCACCATTATTTGGGCCTAGAGGAAGGCATTGGGAAGTAATAAGTATATGATGGGTTGCTAGAGTGACAGAAGCTTAAACCCTAGTTTATGTGTTGCTTCATAAGGGGCTGATTTGGATCCATATGTTTCATGCTATGGTTAGGTTTACCTTAATACTTCTTTTGTAGTTGCGGATGCTTGCATTAGAGGTTAATCATAAGTGGGAGGTTTGTACAAGTAAGGACAACACCCAAGCACCGGTCCACCCACATACCAAATTATCAAAGTACCGAACGCGAATCAGATGATCGTGATGAAAACTAGCTTGACGATAATTCACATGTGTCCTCGGGAGCGCTTTCCTTTATATAAGAGTTTGTCCAGGCTTGTCCTTTGCTACAAAAAGGATTGGGCTACCTTGCTGCACCTTATTTACTTTTACCTTTTGTCAGTTGCTACCAATTACCTTATCACAAAACTATCTATTACTTATAATTTCAGTGCTTGCAGAAAATACCTTACTGAAAACTGCATATCATTTCCTTCTGCTCCTCGTTGGGTTCGACCCTCTTACTTATCGAAAGGACTACGATAGATCCCCTACACTTGTGGGTCATCACACATAATTCTTATTCGCAAAAATAAGAACACCATCAATCCTTCCCATAGGTTTCTTAATGGTACAATCCGCAAGATGCAAATTTAAAGAACAATCATCAAGTTCATGGAAACCTAACATATCACACAAACCTTTTGGGATTGTGGAAACACTTGCACCCAAATCACACGAAGCAAAGCAAAGCACTCATCACAAAGTTTTCTAGGCATAGAAACTTCTTATTCAAGTTTTTCTTCATAAGATTGCATTAAAACATCAACTATGTATTTGGTAAAAGCCTTATTTTGACTATAATCATGCGGAGAATTTAGCACGGATTGCAACAAGGAAATACAATCTATTAAAGAGCAATGATCATAATTAAATCCCTTGAAATCCAAGATAGTGGGTTCATTGCTATGTAAAGGTTTGACCTCTTCAATCCCACTTTTAACAATTTTAGCATCAAGATCTAAAAACTCCGAATCATTGGGACGCCTTTTAACTAAAGTAGACTCATCTCCGGTCCCATCTTTATAAAGATTCATACTAGAAAACAATGTTTTAATAGGAGACACATCAATCACTTTTAGATCTTCATCTTTATTTACTGAATCTTCTAGTTTAGCGGCCATCTTATTAACTAAGGTGGCCTACTTGTCCGATATTTGGGCTATTAAATTTTCAAGATGGGCAAACTGAGATTTCAAACCATAAAATTCCTTAGACATATCATCAAGCTCTTTATTCATGTACTCCATGAAACTTTTCAGTTCTTTAAGCTAGTTTTCTGAAGAAATCATTTTGCTCAAATTGCACAGACATAAAACTTCTAACATTGTTTTCAATCTCTTCCAAAGTCTTAAGGTGAGGATCAACACTAATAGGGGGAGCCATTGTGACGACCAAGCAATCCAACTCACAAGCAAATAAGAGGCAAGCAAACGGTAAAACACACGGAAAAAGAAGGGCGAATAAAACGGCAAGGTTGAAGTGGGGGAGAGGAACACGAGAGGCAAATAAATATAATGCGAGGGATAAGGGTTTGTGACATGTACTTGATAAATGACTTCTACGTAGATCTCCCCGGTGTAACACTCCAAAAATTTTGAATTGGTTTTTATCAAATTCTTTATTTACTTGGAAGGAGGTTATTTAATTTTTTCTTAAAACCTCTCCTTCTCAAATATTTTTATGACAAATATTTTATGTGTCTTCTCAAACTTGATTTTTGGTCTTGAGGGTTTTTCATCTTGTGTTGGCTCAACACAAATGATTTTTGGAAAGTTTTAAAATTCTTTCAATTAAAAAGAACTCCTATGGATTATGGATTCATTCTTTCCTATTCAAAAATCACTCTCTTGCCATGACCTATGTTGAAAACTTTCTTCCAAAACCCACCTTCCTACTTTGGGTCAAGTCAAACATCAAGACCAGCAAAGTTCAACTCCCCCTTGATTTTATTTCTATTTAGTTTATCATCAAATCTTTTTCTGCCATTTAATTTGGACCTTAGTGATTTGCAAAGGAACTACTAGATTCCCTTTGAGTTTGGTTCCAAATAAATTCCCCTGGCTAGTCTTTAGTACCCTCAACCTAGATACATCAAGGTCTGCTGGTCCACAGTTCAAAATTTTCAAAATTTGCTTGCTGCAAGTTTAGACCAGAATTGCCATTTTTGGTGAAATTCATTCTTTTTCTCTTCTTAAAAATCTGTGAAAATTCAGGCAGCCTCTAGATGCATCAAGAGATCACTCAACCAAGTCCCAGCTCCAGAAAAAATTTCCAAGTGCCTAAATCATTTCCTCGAACAGCTGGTGTGAAATGTTCCTGGCAAGTTTCAGAATTCAGTGTTTAGTTTCAGTGGCAGTGTCGTTTTCTTCAGAACCTCGACGTCGATCTCGCCAGTGCGCGCGTTGGCGCCTTGCTCACTGTTCCCCCTCCTTATCCCGTGCGCCACATGGTTGCTTGGCCGGTTGCGAGCGTCGGTGGCGACGTGTCGCGTCAACTCCGGCGTCTCCCGCAGCGGCAGTACCGCCCGTGCCGGCCAGCAAGGACCAACCCTGTAGTACAACGCCGTCCAGCACCGCCCACGCCACCAGAAGCCTCCGCGTGGACGTCCTCTCCTCTGTGCGCACTGCAATATAGTCGCCGTGGCCTGAGAGGCACAGAGCGTGCTCTCTGCCGCCGACGAGCCCGTGAGCTCCATTCCGTCGAAACCGCGGGAGCAGGCCAGATCCAATCAAGTTTAGCTGTTGAATGGAGCCAGTGGACCAATCCGATGATGCCCAGTCACCTAAACCTCCAGCCCGACCACTGCCTCACCGTAATCGCTCGCCGGAGGAACCCTGTTCTCGGCAACCGCCTCGGGGCAGCTATAAATAGAGGCCCCGAGCTCGCTATCGACCCAGCACCACCCCTCAACCTCACCAGAACCACGCCCAGCCACTAGAAGTACCTCGAGGAGGACTTCTTCCCCAGCTCCGGCCGCCCCGATCCGCTTCGGGTTCCGGCAAGTTTCTCTCCGGTGAGAGCACCCCCGCCTCCCAATTCGTGCCAGAAGCCTCCTAGTGCACCCAATCACCTAACCCGCGCTTCAATTTGAAGTTTGCAGCCCTCCCCGGCGAGATCCATCATCGCCCGAACTGCCGTCTGCCGGAGTGGAAGCCGCCGTCGACGTGGTGCTCACCGACGACCAACTCCACCACCCACCGACGCGGAATCGTCCCGTGAGTGCAACCATATCCTCGCCCTCCTCTGGATCGCCGTCGATCGTCGCCGGCGACCGCCGTTTTCTTTGGTCGACGGTGAGATTTCAAACCTGACATGCGGGACCCCCTTGTCAGCTTCTTCTCTCTTATTCGAACCGTTTTCTGAAAGCGCCTTCGGGCAAAGTACGTGTTCCCTTTTGGTTGACGTATTTCCAGCCGAAGCGTTTTCTGTTTTTCTAAACTAGCCCCTAGGAAGTTTATGTTTCATCACAGATTAGTCCCTGGACTAAAACCTTAATAACTTTTAAACCAAAGATGATTTTGAGTTGATTCTTTTTCTGTCATCTTTGTTTTTCTGTCTAGTGTTTTATCATATTTATTTGAAAAATATTTGGAACAACTTTTATGCACGCACGGTAGTTATGTTAGTATCCGATTTATTTTATACGTAGATACCGAAGGAGGTGACGGAGCCGCAAACTTCGCCGAGCTAGACTTCGACTACTCCGAACCAGGCAAGCATGTTTGAACCTTTGATATGATGAGTGCTTTGCATGTTTGCTTGAGTAGTTTTTCTCATGGCATGTTTATATGAGCATTTGGGAATGTTATATTGCATGCAAGACAAGCTACCAGTGAGCTTCGAAAGTTGATGTGTTCATAAGATGGTGAGACAACCTGATCATGTGGTGACATGATAGGTAGTAAGCTGGTATTGTTAAAGCATGCCATTCTTATGTCAACCGTTTAACTCCAGTATTAACGTGGATCAAGTCACGTTCCCGTTCGTCTCCTTTTTGTGCTGCCACATGTCTTCTGCAAAGAATACGGTCTAGTCAGTTGCAAACCTCTTTCCTTGTACACACCAAATAGAGGGGCCGTGATGAGGGTTCCATGGCCCTGGATTAGAGCCCGTCATCCGGTCAGGGGGAATGGGTGTTTCCGGTTGGGACCGAGAGGGGGGCACCCCTTAGAGCGCGTGACATAAATTTGATCACATGCTATTCGAGGTTGTGGCCTCCCCGTCTTAAAGTTTTCTTGAACGTTGCCTAGGGTGATTCCTGGCAACGGAATGTGGAATGGATGTGTACTGGTTAGTTGTGTTTCTGCTAAAATACCGTAAACGGAACTAGTCCTTGTGACTACTGAAATCCGTTGACTGTGGTTAAAGAGTACAAACTCTGCAGAGTCAAAGCCATTCGAGTAACCATGTCCATGGTCAAAGACTTTGATCGTTGTATCAATGTCAGTATCACCATCAGTCTCAGCGTCCGTCAGTCTCTGTGTCCGTCTCAGTGACAGTCTCTGGTGTATGAACATAGAGCTAAGAGTGGTAAACCCAGCCAAATGTTATTCCCGTGGATGGGTTAACTAGTTTATTTTGTTCTGAGTATTTCCTTAAGATGATTTATCTTCATGAACTACTTGGGTTTGAATGATGGATATAAGCCCTTTATGGGATGTCGCTCAGACGTCCGACTGTGGCATTATTGTTATTCACTTTTGATATAAGCCCTTTATGTGATGTCGCCCAGATGTCCGACTGTGGCATTATTGTTATTTACTTTTGATATAAGCCCTTTATGTGATGTCGCTCAGACGTCCGACTGTGGCATTATTGTTATTTACTTTTGATATAAGCCATTTATGTGATGTCGCTCAGATGTCCGACTGTGGCATTATTGTTATTTACTTTTGATATAAGCCCTTTATGTGATGTCGCTCAGACGTCCGACTGTGGCATTATTG
>LR738715.1:38451573-38487705 GCA_902687465.1 Secale cereale
ACTTTTGATATAAGCCCTTTATGTGATGTCGCTCAGATGTCCGACTGTGGCATTATTGTTATTTACTTTTGATATAAGCCCTTTATGTGATGTCGCTCAGACGTCCGACTGTGGCATTATTGTTATTTACTTTTGATATAATCCCTTTATGTGATGTCGCTCAGACGTCCGACTGTGCCGTTCTTGTTATTTAATTTTTATATAAGCCCTTTATGTGGTGTCGCCCAGACGCCCGACTGTGGCATGTTTATTTATTTTGCCTTTCGAGGCGTCGCTTCAGATACCCAATCGGTCTTCAGTTATTTTTTTGTGGATTTCGGGAGGACTACTGCCTGGCTTCCTTTTTATTTAACATGCAGTGCAAATTTATTATCTGAGTGCGCATTCCTAGTCTGCTCATGTGCATCATGTTTGCATTTGTTATATCTTATGTCCAAACTGTCTTGCGAGTACATTCAAAGTACACACCTAGCTTGTTGATTTGGCCAGATGTTGACGAAGGCGTCTTATGTATCAAGAGTTCGATAGCGAGTCCGACGCCTAGAGGAGTCCCAGTCAATCTCGTACGATCTAGGAGTTGGTCACTTGTATTATATACGCTTCTGCTAACCAAATAAATTCATCGAGCCTCACTCCGGTGCTCGATGAGCTAAGATTTTGGAGTCATGTCACCCACTTCACTGTGACATATCCACCACCACTTTTATTACTAGTCAGTAGGTATGCCACCCCACCCTTTGTGTCATATCCGCCTTTATGTATAATATCGGCGTGCTTCTAATAAATAGTTGAGCAGCCTCAGCTCAACCTTGTATAATATTTAGTACTTCTGGAATTCTGTATCAAGGATTTGTCTACCAGTAAGAAGGATTCTTCTATACTGGTCTTATAAAAAGGTCGGTCTCTCAATAAATATTTTATTAGAAAACCGGTCCTGACACCCGGCAACGGCGCCAGAAATTCTTCTTGCTACTTCTCGAGCTTGCGTTGTATTCCC
Source organism: Secale cereale (assembly GCA_902687465.1). Taxonomy (NCBI): domain Eukaryota; kingdom Viridiplantae; phylum Streptophyta; class Magnoliopsida; order Poales; family Poaceae; genus Secale; species Secale cereale. The sequence continues at coordinate 38,452,571 of LR738715.1, forward strand.
ACAAAGAGGAAAGGGTGATGCAGCACAATAGCGTAAGTATTTCCCTCGGTTTTTGATAACCAATGTATCAATCCAGTAGGAGACCACACGCGAGTCCCTCGCACCTACACAAACAAATAAGAACCTCGCAGCCAACGCGATAAAAGGGGTTGTCAATCCCTTCTCGGTCACTTACGAGAGTGAGATCTGATAGATAAGATAAGATATTTTTTTTGGTATTTTTGGTATAGAGATTGAAAGTAAATAATGCAAAGTAAAGTAAATAGTTGATGGAAGATAAATATGATGAGAATAGACCCGGGGCCATAGATTTCACTAGTGGCTTCTCTCTTGATAGCAGAATTCTACGGTGGGTGAACAAATTACTGTCGAGCAATTGATAGAAAAGTGCATAGTTATGAGAATATCTAGGCATGATCATTATATATAGGCATCCCGTCCATGACAAGTAGACCGAAACGATTCCGCATCTACTACTATTACTTCACACATCGACCGCTATCCAGCATGCATCTAGAGTATTAAGTTCATAAGAATAGAGTAACGCCTTAAGCAAGATGACATGATGTAGAGGGATATACTCAAGCAATATGATATAAACCCCAACTTTTTATCCTCAATGGCAACAATACAATACGTGTCTTGCTGCCCCTAGTGTCACTGGGAAAGGACACCGCAAGATTCAACCCAAAGCCAAGCACTTCTCCCATTGCAATAACTATAGATCTAGTAGGCCAAACCAAACCAATAATTCGAAGAGACTTGCAAGGATATTATAACCATACATAAAAGATTTCAGAAAAGAATCCAATATTGTTCAAACATAATCTTGATCATAAACCCACAATTCATTGGATCTCGACAAACACACCGCAAAAAGATTACATCGAATAGATCTCCTCGAAGATCGAGGAGAACTTTGTATTGACATTCAAAGAGAGAGAAGAAGCCATCTACCTAATAACTATGGACCCGAAGGTCTGTGGTAAACTACTCACAACTCATCGGAGAGGCTATGGTGCTGATGTAGAAGCCCTCTGTGATCGATGCCCCTCTGGCGGAGCTCCGGACCAGGCCCCAAGATGGGATCTCACGGGTTCAAAAGGTTGCAGCGGTGGAATTAGGGTTTCATCGACTGCCTCGATGTTTTAAGGGTATCAGAGTATATATATAGGATGAAGAGGCACATCAGGGGAGCCAGAGGGGGCCCACGAGGGTGGGAGGCGTGCCTACCCCTCTGGGCGCGCCCCTGCCCTCGTGGCCGTCTCTCTCGCTTCCAGGCGTGTACTCCAAGTCTTCTGTGTTGATATCGTTCCAAAAATAACTCTCCCGAAGGTTTCTTTCCGTTTAGACTCCGTTTGATATTCCTTTTCTGCGAAACACTGAAATAGGCAAAAAACAGCAATTGCATTGGACCTTGGGTTAGTAGGTTAGTTAGAAAAATAATATAGAAGTGTATAATAAAGCCCATTAAACATCCAAAACAGAATATATAATAGCATGGAACAATAAATAAAAATAGATACGTTGGAGACGTATCAGGCCGCAATATGAGTCTTCACCGGTTAAACTGGTGAGGGCTCATATTGACAAATCAGATTGTACACAAAAAGATCATTATGATCAATGTATTTTTATGTTTATTTTTACATGCTGACACATATCAGTAGCGCGTTGTGATTGAATGGCGCTACTGTTAGGTCCTTTAGCAGTAGCGCGTGCGACTGAAAGGCGCTACTTCTAGGTAGTTTAACAGTAGCCCCTTTACCTATAGCACGCTACTCCTAATCTATTCTATCTTCCACCCCTCACTCTCATCTCTCCGATCCACTCATACTCGCACTCACACTCACTCCATCTCCCCAACCCCCCGTGTCGGTCCTCCCCCGCTGGCCGCCCTCGCCCTCGTCGAATGCCGTCGCCTACCCCTCCTCCCTCTGCGCCACCGTCACCTCCTCCTCCTCGTTGCACTCGGTAATCCTTCACCGGCCGCCCTCCTCCTCCATCCTCTCTCCACTCCTCCGTTCATTGCCGGCCGGCCCCTGCTCGCTCCGCCTTATTCCCTCCTCCAGTCGCCCCTCCTTCCTCTCTCCTCCCTCCTCTAGTCGCCCCTCCTTCTCCCTCCTCCCTCCTCCATCCACAACCCCTCCTCCCTGCTACATTTTGATTTAGTAGGCTAGTTCATATGCAACATTTCGATTTAGTTGATTTAGTTGATTTAGAACATTTTGATTTAGTTGATTTAGTAGGCTAGTTCATTTAGAACATTTTGATTTAGTTGATTTAGTACGCTAGTTGATAGCTAGATGCTTGGAAAGAAATGCACCCTTTTATTGTTATTTTTTCTGTACATGGATAGCTAGATGCTTTTGTTTTTCTGTAATAAGTTAATTTTTTTGGCGAAATGTAGGTGCTAATTTAGTTGAAATGCTTTGGTAAGTGGTACAGTGATCTGGTAGATATTGTTAATCCTTTGCTCATATTGGTTTAGGAAAAAGGCGCCACCACTACCACCACCATGTCTTCTGTGGAAGTCAAGGTGCACCAGCAGCCTTGCAACTGGCAAGCTGTTCGGCATCTACTTCCAACCGAGTTTTTGTCATGCGGCGGTAAGAAATTATATGAAATGTAACAACTATTTTATTTTTAGTGTTGGCATTACTGCATTGTGTCATTTTGCTTTTTTTACATAGATCGTCGCATGCAATGTGAGGTTGAAATTCAACAAGATGACATGAGACATTGTGACATTTGAGGCTCCTAGGGGGGGCCTACACTATGGAGGTCAAGAAAGGACGCAATATGTCGCAGATTGGAGGAGATGGTTGGGCCCGTTTCCTCGTCCGCATGCGTCTTATAGGTGGTGAATTGATCACCTTCTCCTTTAGAGTAGAAAGACCCAAGCTGGCTGTCATTTATATCAACCTGGTGGAGGATGGTGAAAATGATGAAGATGATGAGGACCCACTCGATGAAGATGATGAGGACCCACTTCATGAAGCCATCGTAGCTCAAAGAATGAGGCTGAGCGAGGAGGAGGTGTGCAACCTATGGGACATAATTCCGCCACGTGATGACTTTGTCGGGGTGCCATTCGTGACCCGCCTAACAAGTACCATGGTCGATCGGCATGATATGGTATGTATACTAACTGTAGTCATTTGATGATATATGTATCCTTTATTTTTATTCTTACAAATTCAAATTATCCGATGATATGCTTAGTGTAGAGTCCAGTGGTATACTATGTGGAATCTAGTCGATGATATGCTTTAGTGTAGAGTTCGATCACATGCTTATTAGTGTAGAATCCAAGGAACTATTAATAGTGTAGATAATTCATATATACTTATTAGTAGAATTCATGCTTAGTATAAATGTGTAGTACTGTGTCTTTTGATAGTGTAGAACTCTATACTTAATAGAAATATGTTTGCAAGAGTATGTGCGAGACTATTTATTAATTGATATGTTTTTATTATTCAAAAATTTCCAAAGAGCCTATCTGTGAGTTGTGGTATCGAGCCTGATGAAGAAGGCTTAGCTGGACTACGCCTTACAGCAAGGGGCTCCGTCACCACCTGTACTTACCGCATGGATACGGACGATCGCACACACTTAAACTCGGTTGGGTGGAAGAGATTCCTCATTGGCAAGAATCTTCGTATTGCATAGGCCATCCTAATTACTATCAGGAACACCCACCGCCCTGGCTTGAGGATGATGATCTCGTCGATATCATCTAAATCTACATATGTGTGTGGCTGTATGACTATATATACCTAGTAGAACTTCTATATATGTGTGGCTGTAAGACTACCTACTACTGATTGATGCTTTACGAAATTGATATCGAGTAGTAACTACTATTTGGAAATTGCAGTTTATTGAAACTGGAAATTGCAATTTATTGAAGCTAAAACGGGGTAGGAAGCGGGGGAAATGATGAAAGATACAACAGTAGCGCGGGGTTAGGAAAGCGGTACAGCTAATTAATAGTACCGCATTCACTAAAAGCCCTGCTGATATAGTCGATAGTAGTAGCGCGGGTAAGGACCGCGCTACTACTAACAGTAAGTTTTTGCGTCGTAGCAGTATCGCGGCTACCTACGCTGCTGATAGCCTCAAACCCGCGCTACTACTATTATTTTCCCTAGTAATGGGCGGCAGAGTGTGTACGCGTCGTGGGAGGGGGATGGGGCGCGTCGCCGCACTGCGCCGCCTACGAGGAATCAATGGGAAGGCTGACCGGCGGCAGCCTTGGCATTGATTCCCCGCGGGAAACCGAGGTGATGAGGATGACGAGGCGCCGCGGTTGCTGACTCGGCGGGCCGGCCGTTCTTTCACGCCAAAAATGGTTGTCTCGGCGCCCTCGGGCGCCCCTAGCGTGCTGGGTTCGACCTAGGTTCGCCGGCGCCAGTTTCGGGCCAAACTGTCGAAAAATGGGCACCTGGGGCGCGACTGGGCCGTTTTTTCGGCGCCAGCGACAAAATAGTGGCCTGGGGCGGCCTGTTGGGGGCGCAGCTGGAGATGCTCCTAGCCTTATTTTGGCCCCTGGTTTTGGGTTGGTAATAGAACCTTAGTTTGAATCTTGTCGCATGCTTGTAGCTTCGTATGATGTGCTTATTGTTTATAGAAGCTTAAAATATTATGGTTTCATTATATGAAATCGAAGAGGGAGGGCTCTCTTTCACTCAAAAAATAAATCATCTAAGCTACCAAAGGAGTGAGCACATAATGAAGGGATGCCTAACTATTGAACTACCGGAGGATCCATGGCTTCATCATATCGATGCTACCACTCAAGTCTTTATAAAGTGCACCCGAGCTGGGCCAGCACCCCTAAGAGAAAGATGTATAGCATGATCCTTATGTACTTCTTTGTGTTAGAATTATCCAAGATTACTTGTTGTATCCCCACAACACAGATTTGAATCTGTGTAGGCATGGAAGGCACCAGAAATTACCCATGAATCCTCGAGGGCTTGAATAGCCGGCGGCGTGTTCACTTGATGGTTCACAAGAAGGAACACAGACAAGGAAATCACCGACTGCCACCTCATCGGGTTTCCGTTAATATGTGTAGTGAGTGTGTGTCGGATGCTTCGACGCCATCCGTGACTTGGACTGCTGGTATGTGCATCTACTAGCGTCGAGGGCCACAATGCTGGAAAAAGCAGGACAGGCGGTAGCTCAACGCATCCTCATGGAGATCTGAGGCAAGTCCCTAAAATTTTATTCCATGGGAAGTCGTGAGCGTGCTGGCTTGGTCGTGTAGATCTCAACTTCTGGTGCAAGAGAAATAATGTGTGGGGTTTTTGTTTCTCATTTCAAAAAAAACTTGACTAGCAATACGACTTTCATGCACCCGTAATCTCCGCTTTTTACGGATCCACTCCTTCGTCCCCCTCGGAACCGCCCCTCCCACTCCCTCTCGCCTCGATCTATTCCTCCCGACCCCACTCCATGAGGCGAACAAGTCACGCAAACAGAAACCTCTCTTCATCCTCCGACGCCAACTTCACACAGATAAACTGTTTTTGCGTGTGTTCTATCCCGGTGCGCGCGGCGGCTCTAAACCCTAGTCGTGATCACTGGTTGTAATCATCCGGCTGCCACTCCCGTCCGGCTGCCTATCGGCAACTCGAATCCCACCCAAAGCGGCCAAGCCTTCCCTGTGCTGCTTGGTTGTTCCATCTAGCTACCGTCACGCCCTTGCAGGCCAGTCATGTCTCGTTGGTTTGGACTAGCAAAGTGCGGTCGATTGTCGGCGAGGTGAGACACGACGAGCTGCTTGCATCGAGTGATATTGCAGACGGGAAGCACCGATACAGATCCATGGTTGACGAGGTGCATTATGAATCTGAATCTCGTCTTCTTTACTAGTATCTTCAAGTGTTGTTTATAGATATAAAATGTGGTACGGTCTGATAATTTCTCAAGCAATACAAATAATCCCTATCTCTGCTATAATTTTGAACAACCATATGACAATATCACCACTTCAGGTATATGTGACTACGTGTTGTTTTTTAGATGTATAACTCCAGCTCGGAATGATACTTAACTTGCTTTGATCACAGCATTATTTGTTGTTGAAGCTATGGAAAAAAGGGTGGCACAAATTTTATTTTAGAAGAGCTTCATATGGAGAATCCTTGGAATTATGGAATATCTTGAAAGAGGGGTGTGAAGAAGTCATTATGCATGGCGTAAAAGATGAACCCATGTGGATGTAGTTTGTTGATAGGAAATTTTCGGTCAAGTCTCTTTATGTGTTTCTTATTAAGAACAATTGTGGTTTTCCACATAAATTCTTATGGAAAATCCAGATTCCTGCTGAAATTAAAGTATTCCTCTGTCTTGTTAATAGAAAACGTATATTAAATAGAGATAATCTTCTGAAATGTGGATGGAAAGGAGACAAAACTTGTATTTTCTGTGGGCAAGATGAAAACATTGAGCACCCATTTTTCTCCCGTTCTGCCTCTATGCTAATATGGAGCGTCCTACAATGTGCTTTTGATCTGAATTCTGCCCCTGTAAATCTCAAAGATTTCCTTTATAGATGGATCAAGACATTCCATAAACCTGAGAAAACATATGCTCTTGTCAGGGTCTTGTCTTTGTTTGGTCCTTGTGGAAGTGTAGAAATGATGTGATTTTTAAAAGAAATAAATTTTATGATCCAGTGGTGCTGGTGAAACTAATGTGTAATTGGATCTTCGAAACGCCCATTTTGCAGATAAAGGACCCAAAGAAAAAAATGTTGATGCTGGGAGCAAGACTAGTCGAGCAGGTGGCAAGTGAAGTGTTTCGCGCTTCGTAGAGATGGAGACGTGGAGTCCCTCAACTTGGTGGCAAATTCCAGAAATGGCGGAGTGAAATTGGATGGGCCTTTTGTGATGCTGATCTCGAAAGTTGGTTGTTGGTTGTTTGTTGGCTCTAGGTTACTTTGTCCTAGTGTTCCTTTTGTGTTGGTCCCTACAAAAATTGGTTGATGTCTTTTGCTCTTAGCATGCGCTTCGCCTTATTTTGGCCCCTGTTATTTGTGTTTGTAATAGAACCTTAGTTTGAATCTTGATGCATGCACATAACTTCAGGTGGTGTGCATTGTGCTTGTAGATGCTTAAGACCAGATTGTTTCGTTATATGAAATCGGAGAAGTTGGCCTATCTTTGGCAGGAAAAAAAATCATCCGAGCTACCAGAGGACCAAGCACATTATGAAAGGATGCCAAACTATTGAACTACCGGAGGATCCATAGATTCATATAAATGCTATCACTCAAGTCTTTATAAAGTGCAGAGCTAGGCCAACGCCCTTAAGAAAAAAAGATGAATAGCATGCTCCTCCATTGTACTTGTTTGTGTTAGAATTATCCAATCTGACATGGTGTATCCGCAAACATGGATTTGAATCAGTGTAGGAATGGAAGGCATCATAAATCACCCATGGATCCTTGAGGGTTTGAATAAGAGACGGTGTGTTTGTTCAGTGCTTCACAAGAAGCAACGATGGCCAATGAGCAATTCGATTGTTGCCACCTCACCAAGTTTCTACTCCTACAACCATTCAGTGTGCATCGGTGGCTTCGATCCTATCCTTGACTTGAAATGTCGGTACGTCAGTGCCGATCTTGTAGTAAGATGGCAACAATTCCATTGTACAACTTTGTGTTGTGAAAGCAAGAAGGCGTCTGATGAAACGCGTTGCTTAGTTTGATGAAGATGGAACAATTGGTGCAACAACACATTGAATTCATTGCGGCCAAACTGTTCATCAGCTAATGAGCAAAAGGAGGACCATGCTACTTCTCGAGCTTGCGTTGTATTCCCTCAAAGAGGAAAGGGTGATGCAGCACAGTAGCGTAAGTATTTCCTTAAGTTTTTGAGAACCAAGGTATCAATCCAGTAGGAGACCACGCACGAGTCCCTCGCACCTGCACAAACAAATAAGAACTTCACAGCCAACGCGAAAAGGGGTTGTCAATCCCTTTACGGTCACTTACGAAAGTGAGATCTGATAGATAGGATAGTTTGATATTTTTGGTATTTTTGGATATAAGAACAGAGAGTAAAAACAGCAAAGTAAACTAGATTGTAGATTGATATGTTCAGAATAGACCCGGGGGCCATAGGTTTCACTAGTGGCTTCTCTCATGATAGCAGAACTCTACGGTGAGTGAACAAATTACTGTCGAGCAATTGATAGAAAAGCGAATAATGATGAGAATATCTAGGCATAATCATTATATATAGGCATCACGTCCGTGACAAGTAGACCGAAACGATTCTGCATCTACTACTATTACTCCACACATCGACCGCTATCCAGAATGCATCTAGAGTATTAAGTTCATAAGAATGGAGTAATGCTTTAAGCAAGATGACATGATGTAGAGGAATAAACTCAAGCAATATGATATAAACCCCATCTTTTTATCCTCGATGGCAACAATACAATATGTGCCTTGTTGCCCATGTTGTCACTAGGAAAGCACACCGCAAGATTGAGCCCAAAGCCAAGCACTTCTCCCATTGCAAGAACTATAGAATTAGTAGGCCAAACCAAATGGATAATTCGAAGAGACTTGCAAGGATATTATAATTACACATAAATGAATTCAGAAAAGAACCAAATATTTCTCATAGATAATCTTGATCATAAACCCACAATTCATCGGATCTCGACAAACACACCGCACAAAGATTACATTGAATAGATCTTCTGGAAGACCGAGGAGAACTTGGTATTGAAATCCAAAAATAGAGAAGAATCCATCTAGGTACTAACTATGGACCCGAAGGTCTATGGTAAACTACTCACAACTCATGCTGAGGCGATGGTGTTGATGAAGAAGCACTCCGTGGAAGATCCCCCATCCGGCGGAGCTCCGGAACAGGCCCCAAGATGGAATCTCACGGGAACAGAAGGTTGCGGCAGTGGAATTCGGGTTTTCTATATTGCTTCGATGTTTTCAGGGTACATGGGTATATATAGGAAGATGGAGGGCATCGGGGGAGCCAGCGGGGCTCCACGAGGGTGGGGGCGTGCCTTGTAGGAGGGAGCGCGCACTGGACCCTCGTGACCGCCTCCTTCGTTCCCTCGCGTGTACTCCAAGTCTTCTGTGTTGATTTTGTTCCAAAAATAACTCTCGCGAGGTTTCATTCCGTTTGGACTCCGTTTGATATTCCTTTTCTGCGAAACCCGGAAACAGGCAAAAAACAACAATCTACACTGGGCCTTTGGGTTAGTAGGTTAGTCCCAAAAATAATATAAAAGTGTATGATAAAGCCCGTAAAACATCCAAAACATCATATATTATAGCATGGAACAATAAAAAATTATAGATACGTTGGAGACGTATCAAGCATCCCCAAGCTTAATTCATGCTCGTCCTCGAGTAGGTAAATGATAAAAACAGAATTTTTGATGTGGAATGCTAACCAACATAATTTTCAATGTAATTCCCTTTATTGTGGCATGAATGTTCAGATCCGAAATATTCAAGACAAAAGTCTATATTGACACAAGAATAATAATACTTCAAGAATACTAACAAAGCAATCATGTCTTATCAAAATAGCATGGCCAAAGAAATTTATCCCTACAAAATCATATAGTCTGGCTATGCTCCCTCTTCATCACACAAAATATTTATATTATGCACATCCCCGGTTTCAGCCAAGCACTTGTTTTCATACTCAATTTTTTCAAACCTTTCAACTTTCACGCAATTCATGAGCGTGATCCATATAGCACTATAGGTGGAATAGAGTGGTGGTTGTGGAGAAGACAAAAAAGGAGAAAGATAGTCTCACATCAACTAGGTGTATCAATGGGCTATGGAGATGCCCATCAATAGATATCAATGTGCGTGAGTAGGGATTGCCATGCAACGGATGCACTAGAGCTATAAATGTATGAAAGCTCAACAAAAGAAACTAAGTGGGTGTGCATCCAACTTGCTTGCTCATGAAGACCTAGGGCATTTGAGGAAGCCCATCGTTGGAATATACAAGCCAAGTTCTGTAATGAAAATTCCCACTAGTATATGAAAGTGACAAAACAAGAGACTCTCTATCATGAAGATCATGGTGCTACTTTGAAGCACAAGTGTGGAAAAGGATAGTAGCATTGTCCCTTCTCTCTTTTTTTGGAGGGGCTTGGTATATGACTTTTACGTAAGCCTCCCCGGCAACGGCGCCAGAAATTCTTCTTGCTACTTCTCGAGCTTGCCTTGTATTCCATTGAAGAGGAAAGGGTGATGCAGCACAGTAGCGTAAGTATTTTCCTTAGTTTTTTAGAACCAAGGTATCAATCCAATTGGAGACCACGCGCGAGTCCCTCGCACCTACACAAACAAATAAGAACTTCGCAGCCAACGCGAAAAGGGGTTGTCAATCCCTTTACGGTCACTTACGAAAGTGAGATCTGATAGATATGACAGTTTGATATTTCTGGTATTTTTGGATATAAGAACAGAAAGTAAAAACAGTAAAGTAAAGTAGATTGTAGATTGATATGTTGAGAATAGACCCGGGAGCGATATGTTTCACTAGTGGCTTCTCTCATGATAGCAGATTTCTACGGTGGGTGAACGAATTACTGTCGAGCAATTGATAGAAAAGCGAATAATTATGAGAATATCTAGGCATGATCATTATATATAGGCATCACGTCCGTGACAAGTAGAGTGAAACGATTCTGCATCTACTGCTATTACTCCACACATCCACCGCTATCCAGCATGCATCTAGAGTATTAAGTTCAAAAGAACAGAGTAACACTTTAAGCAAGATGACATGATGTAGAGGGATAAACTCAAGCAATATGATATAAACCCCATCTTTTTATCCTCGATGGCAACAATACAATACGTGCCTTGCTGCCCCTGCTGTCACTGGGAAAGGACACCGCAAGATTGAACCCAAAGCCAAGCACTTCTCCCATTGCAAGAACTATACATCTAGTAGGCCAAACCAAACCGATAATTCGAAGAGACTTGCAAGGATATTATAATCATACATAAAAGAATGCAGAAAAGAACCAAATATTTCTCATAGATAATCTTGATCGTAAACCCACAATTCATCGGATCTCGACAAACACACCGCAAAAGAGATTACATCGAATAGATCTCCTCGAAGACCGAGGAAAACATGGTATTGAGATCCAAAGAGAGAGAAGAATCCATCTAGATACTAACTATGGACCCGAAGTGTGACGCCCGGATAGTTAAGCTACAGTAATCATGTGCTAATGAGGCCACGTCATCACTGTTACTATTACTAAACTCGCTTGGGTTCGAAACTGGTTCAAATTCAAATTTAAAACAAAGTCAAATTTAAAAGTTTTCAAATGTCAAAACTAAAATGCTTAAGGTGTGTCAAATATTTCATAACTAATTATGATGGTGACCCAACACTTTTGTAAAGTATTTTAAAGCTCTTTTGTGAGTATAACAGTGGCTTAAACAATTATATAAGTGCCTTTTATAATTTCTAAAATGTCAAACTAACTTGTTTGAGTACCAAACTTTTTGTGGCGGAGGTATAATTAGTAATACCAATTTATATACTAACATCATATTTTTATAAAGCTAAAATAATAAAAACTAAAAGGGAAAACAAAAAAAAGGAATAAAAGAAAAAAGAAAAAAAGGGAAAGCTGTAAAGAAGGATAAAACGTCCCCCTCCCCTGGGCCTTGGCCCAGCTAGCTGGCCAGGCCGGCCCACGAGCACCCTTCCCCTCCGCTCTGTTCACAGGGGATCGTGGACAGAGCCGATGGCTGCCACGGCCGCGGCCATCGCCGTGGCGGCCATCGCCGGCTCCCCCGGCCTATAAGGCCGGCGCCCTCCCCCGGTGAACCCTAATCCCCCCTCAACTCCCCCTCTCGCTCACCCCTCTCCCTCTCTCTGTCTGGTCGGCCGGGCGAGAGGTCACCGCGCCGTCGTCAAGCCCGCGGCCACCGGCCACCGTTCGCCGCACCGACTAGTCCAGGAGAACCGCCACCGTGGACCTCATCCATTCAGAGCTTCAAATCGACCAGAGCCGTCCCGTGCGTTCGTCATCGAGCGCATCTCCGTCGCGTACATCGCCGGCGTTCGGCGTCGTTTTCCGCAGCTCCGGTCCACCTCCGGCCTCCTCTTCACCTCAGTTGGAACCATTGTGAGCCAATCTTCCTAATCCCCATTTTTTCCCCTTCGATTTGTTGCCGTAGTCGCCGTCCCCGAGCTCGTCCGAGCTCCCGCGTATGCGTAGACGTATGTGCGTGCTTGGTGCCGCTTCTCTCCGTCTCTGGTGCTGCCTGTACTGCTTGTTGCCGCTGCTCCTCACACTGCTATTGCTCTTGCCGCTGCTGCCGCTTGTTGCTGCGCTGCTTGCTAATGCACTGACTGCTACTGCTGGCTGTGCTACTGCTGCTACGCCGCTGCGTCGCTGCCGCCAGCGCCCGCCTGCGTGCACCCCAGCCGCGTCGCGCACGCACGGCCACACCCACACCCACATGAGCCCGCGCCCTCCCCTGGTAGCGCCAGCGCCCGCCTGGGCAGTGGCCGACTGGCCGTGGCCATGGCCTGTGCGGCTTTGCCTCCCGTGCTGTTCGTGTGTGTGCACATGGGGCTGGCCCTGTTTAATACAGTACGTACTAAGATAGATACGTACTATTAGTCTAATTGCCTAACTAGTTCAACTACTAGTAGACTATGACGTGCGAGCCACCTCTTGTTAACTACTCCCTCCGTTCCATAATGTAGTGCCTATAGATTTTTTGAAAAGTCAAATCTCACAAACTTTGACCAAGTTTGTGAAGAAAAATATGTACATCTAGAGTGCGAAACATATATAACTAGATTCACCATAAGATGCAGTTTCACATTATATATTTTTGCTGTTGTAAACATAAATATTTTTCTCTACAAACTTGGTCAAAGTTTGCAAAGTTTGACTTTCCAGAAAATCTATAGGCACTACATTATGGAACGGAGGGAGTATTTGTTTTATAAATAAATCTAAAACAGGTTCTGTCTATGAAAGTAGGACCCACCCCCCTATCTAAATTATTTAATTCTTTTAAGTTGCCTATGTGACTATGACAGCTGGGTCCCATTGACCTTGTTGACCAGTCAATTTGACTATGTTGACTTTGACACGGGCCCCACATATCATTGACTGTGGCTGGCCACCGCTATGTAATAAAAGTATATTCTTTTTTTATTCGAATTAAAATAATTTAGAATATTATTAAAACTTTGGAAAATCATAAGAAATAATCCGTAACTCGGATAAAAATGTTTTATATATGAAAGTTACTCAGAACGACGAGACTAATCCGAATACGCGGTCCGTTCGTTCGTCACACGTCCCTAGCATAGAGAACCTGCGACTTTCCGCCTCCGGTTCGCCTGTCCGAAAATGCCTAACACTGGGAAAACATTCCCAGATGTTATCCCTCTTCTCCAGTACCGTGTAACACCGCGTTAGAACACCCTACCACTGCGTGTTAACCTGCTATGCTTCTTTTTGCATCTGTATGCTTTGTATTTATTGTTTCTTCCCCCTCTTCTCTCCGGTAGATCCCGAGACCGATGATGCCTCGGTGATCAACTATGGTGTTGACGACCCCTTCTTCTTGCCAGAGCAACCAGGCAAGCCAACCCCCTTTGATCATTCCAATATCGCCCATTCTCTTCTCTCTTATGCTTGCATTAGAACTGCTACTGCTTTTTGTATGATCCTATTCTGATGCATAGCCTGTTGTTGATACTGCTTTCATACCTTACATGTTTATACTAAACTGCTTAGTATAGGCTGGTTAGAGATCCACCAGTGACCCCCTACCTTGTCCCGACTGCCCCGCTGGATTATCAGAAGACCCGATCAACGGGATCGAAGACCAGGACCCGGCACCGCACATCACTTTCCCCTTATTGCTCGACACTACTGGGTTACTATCGAGTGCCGAGGGTGAGACCTCATCAGCACTTCTGATGTTAACCTTGTAGGTTAGTTCATCGGTTGTGGTCATCGAGGGTGATTCCTCTTTCTCCACTCCCGATAACGACACTGTCATGCAACTCCTCAAGAGTGGACCTCGAGGGTGACTCCTCTTTCGTTCACCTTGACGATAAACATCAGGTGGGATTCCATCGAGGGTGATTTCCTCAGGTTTTCCTTTGGTGTTAGACACACAGTTACTATGGTTACTATGACTTTACACTGAACCTGGTTACTAAAGACGGGTCGACCCAGAGGGGTACCCGCGCGAGCTTAATTGCGAGTGATGTGTAGTCGGGTTGACCTGGAAGGTGCCCGCGAGATAAATACGAGGCGTGGCCGGGCACTCGCCTTTGCCGCAAGTCCTCGAGACGGGGCGATGGGGGTCACATGTTCGTGAGTCTCTGCTCGTTTCCGCGCGTTCCCAAGACACTTAACGGTTTGGATATTTGATCCGAGGGGCCTCTGGCCTGATAGCACTAACCATCACGTGGGCATAGTATGGGCGTTCTGCGTCGTATGCATCAGCCGAAGCTTAACTGACGTCATTGCGACTGAGCGGCGCGCGCCGGGTTGGACTGGTTAGGCTCCTACCTTTTTAAAGGAGGTTGCTAGGTCTGCTCACCGGCCGCGTACGCAACGTGCAGGAGTTCCCGGGGCGATTGGCCCATGACCCCTAGGGGCATAGGGTTTAGTTCGGCGTGCATGACCTCTCTATTAAGCCTAGGTCGGGTTGCGGCGTATTGTTTGGCCGAGGGCGGGCATGACCTGATGGTGTGTCCGGCCGGAGTTAAGCAAGCGTGTTGGGTAAGTTGGTGCACCCCTGCAGGGAAGAAAACATCTATCGATAGCCTGTCCTACGGTAACGGACACTTGGAGTTGTATCCCGATCGCTACAACTAGAACTGGATGCTGAGGCATTGTTTGGATATGTTGCTTCGGGAGACGAGAAAGGATCCCGGAGCGTTGGAACAACAACATAATATGACTTATGATATACTACTATAATCCCCCTTGTTGCTGCAAGACGGTGGTTTCCAGAAGATGCTAGTCTTCGATAGGACTAGCTTCTCCCCCTCTTATTCTGGCATTCTGCAGCTTAGTCCACATATACTACCCTTTTCATTGATACTGATGCATATGTAGTGTAGATCCTTGCTTGCGAGTACTTTGGATGAGTACTCACGGTTGCTTTGCTCCCCCTTTTCCCCCTTCTTTCTTCTTGCTGGTTGATGCAATCAGATGGTGGAGTCCAGGAGCCAGACGCCATACTTGACGATTGCTACTACCCCGACGGAGCCTACTACTACGTGGAGACAGCTGACGACCAGGAGTAGTTAGGAGGTCCCAGGCAGGAGGCCTTGCCTTTTCGATCATTGATGCTTTTGTGCTTGCCTTCTTAAGGCAAACTTGTTTAACTTATGTATGTACTCAGATATTGTTGCTTCCGCTGACTCTTGTGTTTTCGAGCTTATGTATTCGAGCCCTCGAGGCCCCTGGCTTGTAATATAAAGCTTGTATTATTTTAATTTGTGTCTAGAGTTGTGTTGTGATATCTTCCAGTGAGTCCTTGATCTTGGTCGTACACATTTGCGTGCATGATTAGTGTACGGTCAAATCGGGGGCGTCACAAGTTGGTATCAGAGCCGACTGCCTGTAGGAGCCCCCTTTCCAACTCCTTGGCCGAAGTTGAGTCTAGTCTTTGAAAAACTATTTTACTAACATGGCTGTGTGGCTTACGGGCCCGCGTCGCCATTGGGTGGTATTAGGATCTTTTATTCCTCATCTTTACTCTGGGATTCTGATCTCCCTTCTATTCGGGTTAAATGAATTTACTAACTACATTAGGTTCTCGTAATGACTTTCCCCGGAGAGCCCCTTCATTCCAGATGGTTGCCCGCTTCACCAGAAGACTTCGAAGATACTCTCCGATCTACTCCCGAGAACTTGTGTTCATTTCTTTTGCAATCCTTAATACCGTTGTATCCTTATGGATAGCTGTATATCCTTGCCATCCATAACTTCATCCCCAGTTGATATTGTTATTACAAGATACCCTAAAATTCTCTCCATTGATCCGAGAATACCTTGTGCCTACTGCTTTGCAGTTCATTGCCACCTGAATACCCCGACGGAAAATTCCTCGCCCTTAGCGAGTATCTGCTCATTATCCGTTGATCACGTGTTTCACAAAAGTCTTTGAAATATCATTCGACCTTCGGAAAATCCTGAGCAACCTATTGCTCTTGAAATTCTTGCTTGCTTACATTATGGTTAACCCCATAAGTCTAGTAATCTTATTGACATTCTTTGTCATACAATTTTGAGTCCGTTGATTCAACATGTTGTGAATGCCCGCAATCCTTGATCCTAGAATTCATTCTTCCCGCTCAGACGTCATGTTGAACATGAGCTGGTTCTCGACCAGTCAAATTGTCGTCGGTAGCACCAATAAGCCTACTCTACTTGTCAATCCGTAATTAGAGTGTTTGCTCCCGATCCCTTGAATTGAACATCATAATTCATTCGCAATTGAGCTTTGAATTAGTTAGTTGTTACTACGATACAATGCCTTTGCATCGTTTCTTCCTCTGGTTGTGTGCCGATGCTCACATCAGCTCCATTATGGACCGTTCGCTCCTTTGTTGAATTATTATTTGACATTGCTCTTCATATTCCATAACTTTGTGAGTTTTTCCTCGGATACATAATGCCTTCGGTAAATTGTATCCTCTCCTTTGTCAACCATGCTCTACTATCGCGCTTGTGATAAGTACTCCTAAAAGTTTGTGGTATATGTTCCTAAGATACCCTACGGGTTGAACCTATGCCTTCCCTAATCCTTGTGAACTCGAAAGAGATATGATTCATACTCTTCTGGTGCTTCACCAGATAAATCTTTCGCACTACAAATTCTTCGAAAACTAGGAGTGAGAGAAAGGTTATGCATTAAAGAAGTGGGAGTCGACCTTGAACTTTGTGTTCATGCCCATGGACATGATGTGGATCCTATCATGGAAGCTTCTTGTAATAATAACTATTTCCTTGATAAATATCATCGGATATCTGAGAATTGATCCTTTGCAACCGTGGTTCCGACCCTGATTGTTCTCCTTTAATACTATTTCTCGGACAAGTTAAAGTACTTGCCTTTTGCATATCAGTACGCCTTCCAACCTCTATTATGATCTACCTTCGAGTATTACCTCATGGTATCTCGATAATGTCATAGAACCATATTACTTCTTATGAGTACTTCTTCAAGTATTACTTCTCACCGATTCCAATTTTCCCCGGGTTCTGAGTTGTTATACACTCAAGGACACCGATAAGTGAATCAATTCCGCACTCCGATTCAATACTCTAAGCAATCTACATTTCTTATGAGTTTATTAATTCTTCAAGTCATATCTAGCCTGATCGGCTATATCATCATCGTGCATCTTTTTTTTAACTGTGCTACCTGGTCCTTCTTTCCGAAGCACAATTTCGGCAATGAGCTAAGCTTACGCTGATCTTTCTCGGCATACCATTTCGCCTTGAACAACTAGCTTTATTTCAAGTTTGTATTGTACTAGTGGTTTCAATAACCTTTCGCTCCATCATTCATTGACTTGATGTCATCGCCGATCGATTATATCTTAATGAAATCTCTCGACCAATGTGTCGTGATCATCATCAACAATGATTTGCCTTCTTGCAAGTTGTGAATCGAATTCATGATGGGAAATACCATCCATTCCCATTGATGATTTGTATTAACGTCGACAACACTCTTGCATTCCCTCCAACACAAACTTCATCTTGTTTTGTGTTATACCTTGAGTTCCTTGTTATCCGACTTATGATATGCTCTACCTTGGAGTACTACCATCTATTGAGTCAAGGATGTCGTGAGAATTTCACCACCTCTTAAGAATTCTTGATATAGTGATACTTCTCGCCATCACCATTCTTTCTTGGTCCCCGTGTTGATTCTAACCGGGATACCAACAAGTGGACAGTGCTGCTTGGATCCTGTACATCTAGCAACCCTATTGCTTTGAAGTTAATGGTCGACAATTCGTTCTTAGACTATTGATTAATGAATCACCACTCTAACATTGATCATGCTACCTAGTCCATCTTTCCAGGTGCACATTTTGATCAATGTTTACTCATGGATGTTCTCCTCGAACATACTTCATTATATACTTCGGTATGTCCAATATTTTCACCTAGTTCACTTAATTGTGGAAATCCATGATATGGAAATCATGAATGAGTTGTTGCTGACCCCATCGGCCACATCCTCATATTTTCCATGATGAAATTGTACGAGCTGTTCTAGCAATTCCGTCTGGATCCTTTTATGTTTCCGAAGTCTGGCCTTTACCTGCTGACCATGTCGTTGCTATCTCGAAGCATGACGATGGTACTCTAATATCAATCAGAACATTGAAAGCACAATGCTAAATCTTTCTTGATCAGTTATCCAAACACCGTGTATGGGTACCTATCATGATTCTTCTTAACCCTTTTATCCAAAATAGTCATGTCCTTGATCTCCTGTCACGTATATCTTGCCCTGCTTATCGTTGGAAAGGATATACTCCTTTTACCTGTGTTTAAACACATTTTCCTTTCTATTGGATTGTTTAACCTTCCTTGTGATCTACATATAATCTAAGCAGTAATAATTCTCTGCTTATGTAACATCTCGGCGTACACTCTATCGGTACGACCCTGTTACTATTGATGATGACATTCCGGTAACCACCAATAGACGAGAACCTTGCCTATTGGTCTGCCTCGTTCAACAAGGAGGAAGATGGTTCTCTTCGTCCCTCACCCTTGGTACCAACATTGTTACCGACATAACCGACAAACTATCCTCTCACATACCTTGTTATCATAACCGTGCAAGATGTCACCGCCCTTCTACTTTTAACCCACATGGTGGGCCCATAACCCACAGTTCCACATGATCGAAACCTGACTCTCTTGGACCCCCTATTCCCAAGGTTGTTCCTCGCACGTGGCCTTGTAAGTAATTCTCGAGCCACCTTCCCAGAGATGATCAATTCTGGTATCAGACACAATACTTATTCCAGTTGCTTCGAGCCCCTTTCACACCCTCTTTTAGGCATCGAACGATAGCTTGCCCGCTCGAAACTTCCCATGATAACTTCTTACTTTGCTCTCGATATCTTCTTAAGTTTCAATTCGAGAGTTACTTTCCGCCACCTTCCCCGATGTTATCTACCAAATAATCAACCTTGAAGAGGTCCATTCTCCCGGAATACCCCCTTATTCTTTCGTAAGTACGACGAAGTTCCCGAAGAAGGATGACGACTTCATCATGATGGCCTGAAGCAGAGAGATGAAGACATCGACGTAATGGATCGACCTCTTCGATAAGAGCAATCAAGACCGAGATGATCCGTTAGAATTTCGTAACCAGGTCTCTCCCCCTTACTCCAACCCTTAAATCTCGGGACGAGATTTCTTGTAGTGGAGGAGATTTGTGACGCCCGGATAGTTAAGCTACAGTAATCATGTGCTAATGAGGCCACGTCATCACTGTTACTATTACTAAACTCGCTTGGGTTCGAAACTGGTTCAAATTCAAATTTAAAATAAAGTCAAATTTAAAAGTTTTCAAATGTCAAAACTAAAATGCTCAAGGTGTGTCAAATATTTCATAACTAATTATGATGGTGACCCAACACTTTTGTAAAGTATTTTAAAGCTCTTTTGTGAGTATAACAGTGGCTTAAACAATTATATAAGTGCCTTTTATAATTTCTAAAATGTCAAACTAACTTGTTTGAGTACCAAACTTTTTGTGGCGGAGGTATAATTAGTAATACCAATTTATATACTAACATCATATTTTTGTAAAGCTAAAATAATAAAAACTAAAAGGGAAAACAAAAAAAAGGAATAAAAGAAAAAAGAAAAAAAGGGAAAGTTGTAAAGAAGGATAAAACGTCCCCCTCCCCTGGGCCTTGGCCCAGCTAGCTGGCCAGGCCGGCCCACGAGCACCCTTCCCCTCCGCTCTGTTCACACGGGATCGTGGACAGAGCCGATGGCTGCCACGGCCGCGGCCATCGCCGTGGCGGCCATCGCCGGCTCCCCCGGCCTATAAGGCCGGCGCCCTCCCCCGGTGAACCCTAATCCCCCCTCAACTCCCCCTCTCGCTCACCCCTCTCCCTCTCTCTGTCTGGTCGGCCGGGCGAGAGGTCACCGCGCCGTCGTCAAGCCCGCGGCCACCGGCCACCGTTCGCCGCACCGACTAGTCCAGGAGAACCGCCACCGTGGACCTCATCCATTCAGAGCTTCAAATCGACCAGAGCCGTCCCGTGCGTTCGTCATCGAGCGCATCTCCGTCGCGTACATCGCCGGCGTTCGGCGTCGTTTTCCGCAGCTCCGGTCCACCTCCGGCCTCCTCTTCACCTCAGTTGGAACCATTGTGAGCCAATCTTCCTAATCCCCATTTTTTCCCCTTCGATTTGTTGCCGTAGTCGCCGTCCCCGAGCTCGTCCGAGCTCCCGCGTATGCGTAGACGTATGTGCGTGCTTGGTGCCGCTTCTCTCCGTCTCTGGTGCTGCCTGTACTGCTTGTTGCCGCTGCTCCTCACACTGCTATTGCTCTTGCCGCTGCTGCCGCTTGTTGCTGCGCTGCTTGCTAATGCACTGACTGCTACTGCTGGCTGTGCTACTGCTGCTACGCCGCTGCGTCGCTGCCGCCAGCGCCCGCCTGCGTGCACCCCAGCCGCGTCGCGCACGCACGGCCACACCCACACCCACATGAGCCCGCGCCCTCCCCTGGTAGCGCCAGCGCCCGCCTGGGCAGTGGCCGACTGGCCGTGGCCATGGCCTGTGCGGCTTTGCCTCCCGTGTTGTTCGTGTGTGTGCACATGGGGCTGGCCCTGTTTAATACAGTACGTACTAAGATAGATACGTACTATTAGTCTAAGGCCCTGTTTGGTTCATAAGTCCTACGACTTATTTTAGTCCCAACTTATAAGTCATAAGTCCCTAAAAAGTCCCTACCTGTTTGGTTCCTGGGACTTAACATGTACTAGTACACCATATTACAACTATAAGTCCCTATAAGTCCCTCCTTGAGAGTCTTATTTGATAAGTCCCAAATGCCCACTTTAAGTCCCTATAAGTCCCTCCTGTTTGGTTTAGATGGGACTTATAGGGACTTATTTAAGTCCCTAGACCAATAAGTCCCTGGAAACAAACACCCTCTAATTGCCTAACTAGTTCAACTACTAGTAGACTATGACGTGCGAGCCACCTCTTGTTAACTATTTGTTTTATAAATAAATCTAAAACAGGTTCTGTCTATGAAAGTAGGACCCACCCCCCTATCTAAATTATTTAATTCTTTTAAGTTGCCTATGTGACTATGACAGCTGGGTCCCATTGACCTTGTTGACCAGTCAATTTGACTATGTTGACTTTGACACGGGCCCCACATATCATTGACTGTGGCTGGCCACCGCTATGTAATAAAAGTATATTCTTTTTTTATTCGAATTAAAATAATTTAGAATATTATTAAAACTTTGGAAAATCATAAGAAATAATCCGTAACTCGGATAAAAATGTTTTATATATGAAAGTTACTCAGAACGACGAGACTAATCCGAATACGCGGTCCGTTCGTTCGTCACACGTCCCTAGCATAGAGAACCTGCGACTTTCCGCCTCCGGTTCGCCTGTCCGAAAATGCCTAACACTGGGAAAACATTCCCAGATGTTATCCCTCTTCTCCAGTACCGTGTAACACCGCGTTAGAACACCCTACCACTGCGTGTTAACCTGCTGTGCTTCTTTTTGCATCTGTATGCTTTGTATTTATTGTTTCTTCCCCCTCTTCTCTCCGGTAGACCCCGAGACCGATGATGCCTCGGTGATCAACTACGGTGTTGACGACCCCTTCTTCTTGCCAGAGCAACCAGGCAAGCCAACCCCCTTTGATCATTCCAATATCGCCCATTCTCTTCTCTCTTATGCTTGCATTAGAACTGCTACTGCTTTTTGTATGATCCTATTCTGATGCATAGCCTGTTGTTGATACTGCTTTCATACCTTACATGTTTATACTAAACTGCTTAGTATAGGCTGGTTAGGGATCCACCAGTGACCCCCTACCTTGTCCCGACTGCCCCGCTGGATTATCAGAAGACCCGATCAACGGGATGGAAGACCAGGACCCGGCACCGCACATCACTTTCCCCTTAGTTGCTCGACACTACTGGGTTACTATCGAGTGCCGAGGGTGAGACCTCATCAGCACTTCTGATGTTAACCTTGTAGGTTAGTTCATCGGTTGTGGTCATCGAGGGTGATTCCTCTTTCTCCACTCCCGATAACGACACTGTCATGCAACTCCTCAAGAGTGGACCTCGAGGGTGACTCCTCTTTCGTTCACCTTGACGATAAACATCAGGTGGGATTCCATCGAGGGTGATTTCCTCAGGTTTTCCTTTGGTGTTAGACACACAGTTACTATGGTTACTATGACTTTACACTGAACCTGGTTACTAAAGACTGTTGGAAATATGCCCTAGAGGCAATAATAAATTGGTTATTATTATATTTTCTTGTTCACGATAATCGTTTATTATCCATGCTAGAATTGTATTGATAGGAAACTCAGATACATGTGTGGATACATAGACAAACACCATGTCCCTAGTGAGCCTCTAGACGACTAGCTCGTTGATCAATAGATGGTTACGGTTTCCTAACCATGGACATTGGATGTCGTTGATAACGGGATCACATCATTAGGAGAATGATGTGATGGACAAGACCCAATCCTAAGCCTAGCACAGATCGTGTAGTTCGTATGCTAAAGCTTTTCTATATGTCAAGTATCTTTTCCTTAGACCATGAGATTGTGCAACTCCCGGATACCGTAGGAATGCTTTGGGTGTACCAAACGTCACAACGTAACTGGGTGACTATAAAGGTGCACTACAGGTATCTCCGAAAGTGTCTGTTGGGTTGGCATGAATCGAGACTGGGATTTGTCACTCCGTGTGACGGAGAGGTATCTCTGGGCCCACTCGGTAGGACATCATCATAATGTGCATAATTTGATCAAGGAGTTGATCACGGGATGATGTGTTACGGAACGAGTAAAGAGACTTGCCGGTAACGAGACTGAACAAGGTATCGGGATACCGACGATCGAATCTCGGGCAAGTACTATACCGATAGACAAAGGGAATTGTATACGGGGTTGATTGAATCCTTGACATCGTGGTTCATCCGATGAGATCATCGTGGAGCATGTGGGAGCCAACATGGGTATCCAGATCCCGCTGTTGGTTATTGATCGGAGAGTTGTCTCGGTCATGTCTGCGTGTCTCCCGAACCCGTAGGGTCTACACACTTAAGGTTCGGTGACGCTAGGGTTGTAGAGATATAAGTATGCGGAAACCCGAAAGTTGTTCGGAGTCCCGGATGAGATCCCGGACGTCACGAGGAGTTCCGGAATGGTCCGGAGGTAAAGATTTATATATAGGAAGTCCTATTTTGGCCACCGGAAAATGTTCGGGATTTTTCGGTATTGTACCGGGAAGGTTCTAGAAGGTTCCGAAGTGGGGCCCACCTGCAATGGGGGACCCACATGAACGTGGGTAGTGGGGGCAAGGCCCCACACCCCTGGTCAAGGCGCACCAAGATCCCCCCTTAGAAGGAATAAGATCATATCCCGAAGGGATAAGATCAAGATCCCTAAAAAGGGGGGATAACAATCGGTGGGGAAAGGAAATGATGGGATTTCTTTCCCCCACCTTTGCCAACGCCCCAATGGACTTGGAGGGCAAGAAACCAGCCCCCTCCACCCCTATATATAGTGGGGAGGTGCATGGGAGCAGCACCCCAAGCCCTGGCGCCTCCCTCTCCCTCCCGTGACACATCTCCCTCCTCCCGCAGCGCTTGTCGAAGCCCTGTTGGAATCCCGCTACTTCCACCACCACGCCGTCGTGCTGCTGGATCTCCATCAACCTCTCCTCCCCCCTTGCTGGATCAAGAAGGAGGAGACGTCCCCGCTCCGTACGTGTGTTGAACGCGGAGGCGCCGTTGTTCGGCGCTTAGATCGGAATCAACCGCGATCTGAATCGCAGCGAGTACGACTCCTTCATCCGCGTTCATGCAACGCTTCCGCATCACGATCTACAAGGGTATGTAGATGCACTCTCCTTTATGCTCGTTGCTAGATTACTCCATAGATAGATCTTGGTGACGCGTAGGAAAAATTTTGATTTTCTGCTACGATCCCCAACAGTGGCATCATGAGCTAGGTCTATGTGTAGTATCTTGCACAAGTAGAACACAAAGTAGTTGTGGGCATGGATTTGTCAATTTACTTGCCGTTACTAGTCTTATCTTGATTCGGCGGGATCGTGGGATGAAGCGGCCCGGACCGACCTTACACGTACTCTTACGTGAGACAGGTTCCACCGACTGACATGCACTAGTTGCATAAGGTGGCTAGCGGGTGTCTGTCTCTCCCACTTTAGTCGGATCGGATTCGCTGAAAAGGGTCCTTATGAAGGGTAAATAGAAATTGTCATATCACGTTGTGGTTTTGGCGTAGGTAAGAAACGTTCTTGTTAGAAACCTATAGCAGCCACGTAAAAACTTGCAACAACAATTAGAGGACGTCTAACTTGTTCTTGCAGCATGTGCCGTGTGATGTGATATGGCCAAAAGGATGTGATGAATGATATATATGTGATGTATGAGATTGAGCATGTTCTTGTAATAGGAATCACGACTTGCATGTCGATGAGAATGACAACCGGCAGGAGCCATAGGAGTTGTCTTATTTATTGTATGACCTGCGTGTCACTAAATAACACCATGTAATTACTTTACTTTATTGCTAAACGTTAGCCATAGTAGTAGAAGTAATGTTTGGCGAGACGACTTCATGAAGACACGATGATGGAGATCATGGTGTCATGCCGGTGACGATGATGATCATGGAGCCCCGAAGATGAAGATCAAAGGAGCAAGATGATATTGGCCATATCATGTCACTATTTGATTGCATGTGATGTTTATCATGTTTTACATCTTATTTGCTTAGAACGACGGTAGTGAATAAGATGATCTCTCACTAAAACTTCGAGAATTGTGTTCCCCCTAACTGTGCACCGTTGCTAAGGTTCGTTGTTCCGAAGCACCACGTGATGATCGGGTGTGATAGGTTCTAACTTTGCATACAACGGGTGTAAGCCAGATTTACACACGCGATACACTTAGGGTTGACTTGACGAGCCTAGCATGTACAGACATGGCCTCGGAACACGGAAGACCGAAAGGTCGAACATGAGTCGTATAGAAGATACGATTAACATGAAGATGTTCACCGTTGATGACTAGTCCGTCTCACGTGATGATCGGACACGGCCTAGTCGATTCGGATCATGTATCACTTAGATGACTAGAGAGATGTCTATCTGAGTGGGAGTTCATTAGATGAACTTCATTGTCATGAACAATAGTCTAAGTTGTCTTCGCAAATTATGTTGTAGACCAATAACTGCGTTGTAGCTCCCTGTTTAATACGATCCTAGAGAAAGACTAAGTTCAAAGATATTGTAAGCAAGGATGTGGACTGGGTCCGTAGTCCGAGGAGTGTCCTCACTGCTGCACAGAAAGCTTACGTCTTTGATGCACCGCTCGATGTGCAAACCCCTACAACGTTGTCTGTGGATGTTGTGAACACCTGAGAGACACGTCCTGATGACTACTTGATAGTTTAGTGCACCATACTTTACGGCTTAGAATCGGGATTCCAATGACGTTCTGAACGCCATGGAACATATGAGATGTTCTAAGAGCTGAAATTTGGATTTCAGGCTCATGCCCGTGTTGAGAGGTATGATACCTCTGACAAGTTCCTTTGCCAAAAAGATGGAGGAGAATAGCTCAACTAGTGAGTGTGTGCTCAGAATGTCTGGGTGCTAAAATCACTTGAACCAAGTGGGAGTTAATCTTCCAGGTGAGATAGTGGTTGACAGAATTCTCTAGACACTATCACCAAGCTACTAGAACTTCGTGATGAACTATGACATGCAAAGGATGGAGATGATCCCGGAGCTATTAGCGGTTCTTAAGACCGCGAAAGTAGAAATCAAGAAGGAGCATCAAGTGTTGATGGTTTAACAAGACCACTGGTTTCAAAAGGGGCAAGGGCTAGAAGGGAAACTTCATGAATGGCAAACCAGTTGTCGCTCTAATGAGGGAACCCAAGGTTGCACCCAAACCTCGAGACTAAGTGCTTCGATTGTAAGGGGAACGGTCACATGGTAGCGGAACTACCCCAAATACATGGTAGATAAGAAAAAGCTGGCAACTTCAACAAAGTATATTTGATATACGTGTTATTGATGTGTACCTTACTAGTACTCCTTGTAGCACATGGGTATTGGATACCGGTTCAGTTGCTATTATTAGTGACTTGAAGCAAAAGCTACGGACTGAACGGAGACTAGCTAAGGGCGAGGAGACGATGTGTGTTGGAAGTGCTTCCAAGGTTGATAAGATCACCATCGCACACTCCCTCTATTTTCGAGATTAGAGTTGAACCTAGATAAATGTTATCGGGTGTCTACGTTGAGCATGAATATGATTAGATCATGTTCATTGCAATACGGTTATTCATTTAAGTCAGAGAATAATGGTTATTCTGTTTACATGAGTAATACCTTTATGGTCATGCACCCAATGGTTCGTTGAATCTCGATCATAGTAATACACATGATGATAATATTAATGCCAAAAAGATGTAGAGTTAATGATGATAGTACCACTTTCTTGTGGCACTGCCGCTTAGGTCATTTTTGGCATAAAATGCATGAAGAAACTCCATGCTGATGGACGTTTGGAGTCACTTGGTTTTGAATCGCTTGACACATGCGAGCCATGCCTCATGGGCAGGATGACTGAGATCCCGTTTTCAGGTACAATGAAACGGGCAAGTGACTTGTTGGAAATCATACATACTGATGTATGTGATCCAATGAGAATTAAGGCGTGTGGTGGATATCGTTATTTTCTCATCTTCACTGACGATTTGAGTAGATATGGTATATTTACTTAATGAAGCAAAAGTCTGAAACGTTTGAAAGGTTCAAACAATTTCAGAGTGAAGATTAAGAATCATCATAACAAGAAGATCATGTTCCTATGATCTGATCAAGGGGATATTTTCTGAATTATGAGTTTGGCAATCACTTAAGACATTGTGGAATTGTTTCGCAGTTGAAGCCCCCTGGAACACCACAGCGTAATGGTGTGTCCGGACATCGTAATCGAACCTTATGAGATATGGTGCGATCTATGATGTATCCTACCGATCTACCGCTGTTATTTTGAGGTTATGCATTAGAGACAGCTGCATTCACTTTAGATAGGGCACCATCTAAGTCCGTTGAGACGACGTCGTATGGTTTGGCAAGAAACCGTAGTTGTCGTTTCTCAATGTTTGGGGCTGCGAGGCTTATGGCTTCAGCCGGGAAAAGCTCGAACCCAAAGCAGACAAATACATCTTCATAGGATACCCAAAGGTAACAGTTGGGTATACCTCCTATCTCAGATCCAAGGGCAAAAATGTTTGTCCCTAAGAATGGGTCCTTTCTCGAGAAGGAGTTTCTCTCGAAAGATTTGAGTGGGAGGAAGATAGAACTTGATGAGGTTGTCAAACCCTCACTTCAACCGGAGAGTGGTGCAACACAGAAAGATGTTTCTGTGGAACCTACGACTGTTGAAGAGGAAACTAATGATAGTGATCATGAAGTTTCGGATCAAGTTGCTATCAAACCTCGTAGGTCGACAAGGATAAGTACTACTCCTGAGTGGTACGGTGATCCTGTCTTAGATGTCATGTTGTTGGACAACAATGAACCTACGAACTATGGAGAAGCGATGGTGGGACCATATTCCGACAAATGGTTAGAAGCCGATAAATCCGAGATAGGATCCATGTATCAAAACAAAGTATGGACTTTGGTGGACTTGCCCTATGATCGGCAAGCCATTGAGACAAATGAATCTTTAAGACTAAGACGGACGTGGACGGTAATGTCACCGTCTATGAAGCTCGACTTGTGGCGAAGAGTTTTCCACAAGTTCAAGGAGTTGACTACGATGAGATTTTCTCACCCGTAGCGATGCTTAAGTCCGTCGGAATCATGTTAGCATTAGCTGCATTTATGAAATCTGGCAGATGGATGAAAAAACAAGTTTCCTTACCAATTTTCGTAAGGAAAGGTTGTATATGATACAATCAGAAAGGTTTTGTCGATCCTAAGGATGCTAAAAGATATGCTAGCTCCGGCGATCCTTCTATGGACTAGAGCAAGCATCTCGGTGTCGGAATATATGCTTTGATGGAGTGATCAAAGTTTTTGGGTATACAAAGTTTGTTAGAAACTTGTATTTACAATAAAGTGAGTGGGAGCACTACAACATTTCTGATAAGTATATGTGAATGACATATTGTTGATCCGAAATGATGTTGAATTTCTGGAAAGCGTAAAGGGTTGTTTTGAAATGAGTTTTTCAAAGGAAGACCTGGATAAAGCTGCTTACATATTGGGCATCAAGATCTATACAGATAGATCAAGACGCCTGATGATACTTTCAAAAGAACACACACCTTGGCATGATTTTGAAGGAGTTCAAAATAGATCAGTCAAAGAAGGAGTTCTTACCTGAGTTGTAAGGTGTGAAGTTGAGTAAGACTCAAAGCTTGACCACGGCAGAAGAAAGAGGAAGGACGAAGGTCGTCCCCTATGCTTTTGTCATAGGCTCTATACGGTATGCCATGCTAAGTACCGCACCTGATGTGTGCCTTGCCACATGTCTGGCAAGAGGGTACAAAGGTGATCCAGGAGTGGATCACTAGATAGTGGTCAAAATTATCCTTGGAGGAATAAGGAAATGTTTCTCGGTTATGGAGGTGATAAAGAGTTCGACGTAAACAGTTACGTCGATGCAAGCTTAGCACCTATCCGGGTAACTCTAAGTGGAGATACCGGATACGTATAATGGAGCAACAGTTTGGAATAGCTCCAAGTGGAACGTGGTAGCAGCATCTACGATATGACATAAAGTTTTGCGAAGTACATAGGGATCTGAATGTTGCAGACCCGTTGACTACAACCTCTCTCACGAGCATAACATGATCAAACCCAGAACTCATTGAGTGTTAATCACATATTGATGTGAACTAGATTACTGACTCTAGTGAACTCTTTGGATGTTAGTCCCATGGCGATGTGACCTATGAGTGTTAATCACATGGCGATGTGAGCTAGATTATTGACTCTAGTGCAAGTGGGAGACTGTTGGAAATATGCCCTAGAGGCAATAATAAATTGGTTATTATTATATTTCCTTGTTCACGATAATCGTTTATTATCCATGCTAGAATTGTATTGATAGGAAACTCAGATACATGTGTGGATACATAGACAAACACCATGTCCCTAGTGAGCCTCTAGACGACTAGCTCGTTGATCAATAGATGGTTACGGTTTCCTAACCATGGACATTGGATGTCGTTGATAACGGGATCACATCATTAGGAGAATGATGTGATGGACAAGACCCAATCCTAAGCCTAGCACAGATCGTGTAGTTCGTATGCTAAAGCTTTTCTATATGTCAAGTATCTTTTCCTTAGACCATGAGATTGTGCAACTCCCGGATACCGTAGGAATGCTTTGGGTGTACCAAACGTCACAACGTAACTGGGTGACTATAAAGGTGCACTACAGGTATCTCCGAAAGTGTCTGTTGGGTTGGCATGAATCGAGACTGGGATTTGTCACTCCGTGTGACGGAGAGGTATCTCTGGGCCCACTCGGTAGGACATCATCATAATGTGCATAATTTGATCAAGGAGTTGATCACGGGATGATGTGTTACGGAACGAGTAAAGAGACTTGCCGGTAACGAGACTGAACAAGGTATCGGGATACCGACGATCGAATCTCGGGCAAGTACTATACCGATAGACAAAGGGAATTGTATACGGGGTTGATTGAATCCTTGACATCGTGGTTCATCCGATGAGATCATCGTGGAGCATGTGGGAGCCAACATGGGTATCCAGATCCCGCTGTTGGTTATTGACCGGAGAGTTGTCTCGGTCATGTCTGCGTGTCTCCCGAACCCGTAGGGTCTACACACTTAAGGTTCGGTGACGCTAGGGTTGTAGAGATATAAGTATGCGGAAACCCGAAAGTTGTTCGGAGTCCCGGATGAGATCCCGGACGTCACGAGGAGTTCCGGAATGGTCCGGAGGTAAAGATTTATATATAGGAAGTCCTATTTTGGCCACCGGAAAATGTTCGGGATTTTTCGGTATTGTACCGGGAAGGTTCTAGAAGGTTCCGAAGTGGGGCCCACCTGCAATGGGGGACCCACATGAACGTGGGTAGTGGGGGCAAGGCCCCACACCCCTGGTCAAGGCGCACCAAGATCCCCCCTTAGAAGGAATAAGATCATATCCCGAAGGGATAAGATCAAGATCCCTAAAAAGGGGGGATAACAATCGGTGGGGAAAGGAAATGATGGGATTTCTTTCCCCCACCTTTGCCAACGCCCCAATGGACTTGGAGGGCAAGAAACCAGCCCCCTCCACCCCTATATATAGTGGGGAGGTGCATGGGAGCAGCACCCCAAGCCCTGGCGCCTCCCTCTCCCTCCCGTGACACATCTCCCTCCTCCCGCAGCGCTTGTCGAAGCCCTGTTGGAATCCCGCTACTTCCACCACCACGCCGTCGTGCTGCTGGATCTCCATCAACCTCTCCTCCCCCCTTGCTGGATCAAGAAGGAGGAGACGTCCCCGCTCCGTACGTGTGTTGAACGCGGAGGCGCCGTTGTTCGGCGCTTAGATCGGAATCAACCGCGATCTGAATCGCAGCGAGTACGACTCCTTCATCCGCGTTCATGCAACGCTTCCGCATCGCGATCTACAAGGGTATGTAGATGCACTCTCCTTTATGCTCGTTGCTAGATTACTCCATAGATAGATCTTGGTGACGCGTAGGAAAAATTTTGATTTTCTGCTACGATCCCCAACAAAGACGGGTCGACCCAGAGGGGTACCCGCGCGAGCTTAATTGCGAGTGATGTGTAGTCGGGTTGACCTGGAAGGTGCCCGCGAGATAAATACGAGGCGTGGCCGGGCACTCGCCTTTGCCGCAAGTCCTCGAGACGGGGCGATGGGGGTCACATGTTCGTGAGTCTCTGCTCGTTTCCGCGCGTTCCCAAGACACTTAACGGTTTGGATATTTGATCCGAGGGGCCTCTGGCCTGATAGCACTAACCATCACGTGGGCATAGTATGGGCGTTCTGCGTCGTATGCATCAGCCGAAGCTTAACTGACGTCATTGCGACTGAGCGGCGCGCGCCGGGTTGGACTGGTTAGGCTCCTACCTTTTTAAAGGAGGTTGCTAGGTCTGCTCACCGGCCGCGTACGCAACGTGCAGGAGTTCCCGGGGCGATTGGCCCATGACCCCTAGGGGCATAGGGTTTAGTTCGGCGTGCATGACCTCTCTATTAAGCCTAGGTCGGGTTGCGGCGTATTGTTTGGCCGAGGGCGGGCATGACCTGATGGTGTGTCCGGCCGGAGTTAAGCAAGCGTGTTGGGTAAGTTGGTGCACCCCTGCAGGGAAGAAAACATCTATCGATAGCCTGTCCTACGGTAACGGACACTTGGAGTTTTATCCCGATCGCTACAACTAGAACTGGATGCTGAGGCATTGTTTGGATATGTTGCTTCGGGAGTCGAGAAAGGATCCCGGAGCGTTGGAACAACAACATAATATGACTTATGATATACTACTATAATCCCCCTTGTTGCTGCAAGACGGTGGTTTCCAGAAGATGCTAGTCTTCGATAGGACTAGCTTCTCCCCCTCTTATTCTGGCATTCTGCAGCTTAGTCCACATATACTACCCTTTTCATTGATACTGATGCATATGTAGTGTAGATCCTTGCTTGCGAGTACTTTGGATGAGTACTCACGGTTGCTTTGCTCCCCCTTTTCCCCCTTCTTTCTTCTTGCTGGTTGATGCAATCAGATGGTGGAGTCCAGGAGCCAGACGCCATACTTGACGATTGCTACTACCCCGACGGAGCCTACTACTACGTGGAGACAGCTGACGACCAGGAGTAGTTAGGAGGTCCCAGGCAGGAGGCCTTGCCTTTTCGATCATTGATGCTTTTGTGCTTGCCTTCTTAAGGCAAACTTGTTTAACTTATGTATGTACTCAGATATTGTTGCTTCCGCTGACTCTTGTGTTTTCGAGCTTATGTATTCGAGCCCTCGAGGCCCCTGGCTTGTAATATAAAGCTTGTATTATTTTAATTTGTGTCTAGAGTTGTGTTGTGATATCTTCCAGTGAGTCCTTGATCTTGGTCGTACACATTTGCGTGCATGATTAGTGTACGGTCAAATCGGGGGCGTCACACGAAGGTCTGTGGTAAACTACTCACAACTCATGGTGAGGCGATGGTGTGGATGTAGATGCACTCCGTGGAAGATCCCCCCTCCGGCGGAGCTCCGGAATAGGCCCGAAGATGTGATCTCCCAGGAACAGAAGGTTGCGGCCGTGGAATTAGGGTTTTCTCTGTTGCTTCGATGTTTTCAGGGTACATGGGTATATATAGGAGGAAGGAGGGCATTGGGGGGGCAACGTGGGGCCCACGTGGCAGGGGGCGCGCCCAGGGGGAGGGGGCGCGCCCCCCACCCTCGTGGACGCCACATGTGCCCTATTCCGTGGTTCTCAAGTCTCCCATGAAGATATTTCTCCGAAAATATCTCTCCCGAAGGTTTCATTCCGTTTGGACTCCGTTTGATATTCCTTTTCTGCAAAACCCTGAAATAGGCAAAAAAACAGCAATCTGGACTGGGCTTTTGGGTAATAGGTTAGTCCCAAAAATAATATAAAAGTGTATAATAAAGCCCATTAAACATCCAAAACATCATATATAATAGCATGTAACATTCAAAAATTATAGATACGTTGGAGACGTATCAAGCATCCCCAAGCTTAATTCCTGCTCGTCCTGGAGTAGGTAAATGATAAAAACAGAATTTTTGATGTGGAATGCTAACCAACATAATTTTCAATGTAATTATCTTTATTGTGGCATGAATGTTCAGATCCGAAAGATTCAAGACAAAAGTTTATATTGACATAAGAAATAATAATACTTCAAGCATACTGACAAAGCAATCATGTCTTCTCAAAATACCATGGCTAAAGAAAGTTATCCCTACAAAATTATATAGTCTGGGTATGCACCCTCTTCATCACACAAAATATGTATATCATGCACAACCCCGGTTTCAGCCAAGCACTTGTTTTCATACTCAATTTTTTCAAACCTTTCAACTTTCACGCAATACATGAGCGTGAGCCATGGATATAGCACTATGGGTGGACTAGAATGGTGGTTGTGGAGAAGACAAAAACGAGGAAGATAGTCTCACATCGAAGAGGCGTATCAACGGGCTATGGAGATGCCCATCAATAGATATCAATGTGAGAGAGTAGGGATTGACATGCAACGGATACACTAGAGCTAAAAATGTATGAAGGCTCAACAAAAGAACTAAGTGGGTGCACATCCAACTTGCTTGCTCACGAAGACCTGGGGCATTTGAGGAAGCCCATCGTTGGAATATACAAGCCAAGTTCTATAATGAAAGTTCCCACTAGTATATGAAAGTGACTAAACATGAGACTCTCTATCATGAAGAACATGGTGCTACTTTGAAGCACAAGTGTGGAAAAAGATAGTAGCATTGTCCCTTTTTTTCTTTTTTTGGCCTTTCTTTTTCTTGGCCTTTCCTTCCTTTTTTTCTTTTTTTTTGGGGCAATGCTCTAATAATGATGATCATCACACTTATATTGATTTACAACTCGATACTAGAACAAAGTATGACTCTATATGAATGCCTCCGGCGGTGTACCAGGATGTGCAATGAATCAAAAGTGACATGTATGAACAATTATGCATGGTGGCTTTGCCACAAATACGATGTCAACTACATGATCATGCATGGCAATATGACAATATGAAGCGTGTCATATGAACGGAACAGTGGAAAGTTGCATGGCAATATATCTCGGAATGGCTATGGAAATGCCATGTGTAATGCCCAGGATGGAATTATACCTCCTACGTGTCGAGGCACGACTTAAAGGCATAAGTCCATCCTAGAATGATCTCAAGTTTGGTAATCTTTGCACAACTCATGTAGAAGAGGGATAGTAAACTTAAAAAATAGTTGGCTTACAATCGCCACATCACAGAATAACAATACAAGTCTCAAACATCATTCAATAAGATCACTACAACCCTCTAAGGGCAAAAGCCAAATGTCAAAGTACCAAACTCAGATAAATAAACAACCACAGGCGGATCGAATCCTAGTAAGAGTCTCCACTACTGATCGTCCGGGTAGCGCACGTAGTAACGACTACGCTCCTCGTTGTACTCCCAATCCAGCTCGGTGCCATCACCTGGATAGCTCACGGCTGGACCTGCATCTGGTGTGTGAAGTAACTGTGAGCCACAGAGGACTCAGCAATCCCGTTCCCGGGTAACAGAACTATCAAAGCCTTTAGGTGAGGGAAAAGGCTGAAGAAGAAAATGAGGTGAAGGAACAACAAAGAGTCTGCAGCAGCAACTAGCACTATCTTACGCCAGAGAGAGCGAGAAGAGAAGGCAAAGCGAGAAGTGATCACTAAGTGATCCTAGCTACAAACTCACAAACATAACCCCTCCGTGTTCAACTCCCGAATCCCGATTCGGAAATTGACAGTCACGGAACACACGCTGGTAGTGTATTAGTATCATTGTGTCAAGTTTTCTACAACCGGAATTAACAAGCTCCCATCTGCCACATAACCGCGGGCACGGCTTTCGAAAGTTCAAACCCTGCAGGGGTGTTCCAACTTGACCCATTACAAGCCCACGATCCGCGGAGTCGCAACTCCAAAGTGGGAAGACCCGAGTATTCTCGGAATCCCGTGCTCAAGATATACCGAGCTAAGGTAAGGCTAATCCAGCAAATCCTCCCGGCGTG
>LR738715.1:38488559-38509178 GCA_902687465.1 Secale cereale
ACATAAACTAGATATAAAGTACAGCAACTAGGTCCAAAGTGCACCCCAAACGGAGTCACGGATCAATAGCAATGATCTTGGACATATTGAACTTTGAAATAAAATTCTGGCAGCAGAATTTTATTGAAAGTTTGGAGCAAAAGATAAACATGCTACAGCACTCAAATGGACATGTGAGGACATGGATGGAAAGACAACAATATATACTTCATGGAACAATCAAAATCCACCCCAAAACTATCATGCTTTGTCCTACAACATCACACGAACATGGCATCGGAACGTTACAGATTTCAGACTTAGTGAAATTTCACTAAGTCCTAAAACAGCAACATCATCATAGCAACAAAAAGAGCATGTTTAAGACACCTCGAAACTAAACATGGCAAAGGGTAAGCACCTCATCATAATACATATGACGGTGATCCCGAAACACACAAGCATGCATCATTGTGGTGAACACAACGATTGCAACGAGCTCAACAAGATGGCATTTCATAACAAGTGAAAACACAACATGTGAACATGGCATCTTGCAACGATGATAACAAGGAAACAATACATCTACCATGCAACCTATCACACACAACACGTAGTTCGTGGCAAGACGAACACGTGGACATGTCATTTACATCGTTTGGACAAACGAGCTAAAAGATATCACATGTCAAAGGTGGCACAAAATAACACATAACAGCAGTTTATATCATCATGCACCCTTGCAACAGCAAAACAAGCCTCTAGATGACCTCTAACATGCATGACTACAACAGGTAAAACGTAGAGGGCATCTCCACGAACATCTGGACATGCTACACGCTCAAAACGGAGCAACAGGTAAAAAGTTACAGCAGTGCAAAGTTAGCATCTCAGAACAAGTAAAACAGGGACTTAGGGTTTGAAGAAGTCAACCTCAGATCCAGATCTGATCCGGATCGGAAAAAAAACGGAGAGGGCCTCGGGCTGGAATCCGGATCCGGCCCAGAGGGAGACCTGCGCGGCGGCTGGCCGGTCGCGAGGAGGCCCGCGGAGAGGCGGTGTCCTGGAGCGACGAGGGCCCAGCCGGGCGCTGGGTCGCTGGTGAAGGTGCGGCGGCCCACGCGAGGCGCGCGGGACCAGATCGACGGAGGGAAGCGGAGGGGAGGTCGAGGCCTTCGGGCCCGAAGCGGGAGGCGGTCGCGGTTGAAGTGGGGACCAGGCCGAGCGGCGGCTCGCTCGGGCGAGGCCCAGCCGAGCGAAGGCGCGCGGCGGCTGCGATCGCTGGGGACGTACGGCCCGGCGCTGCCTGGCGTTGACCTCGATTAGATCGAGGAGCTGCGGGCGTTCGCTGCCTGCTACGAAGGAAACCTGGATCCCCTCGGGATCCAGGAGGATTTCTTGGATCTGAGATAAAAGGGAGAAAAAAAAAAGAAAGGAGAGGGGAGGAAGAAGAAGGGGACATGCCAAATAGACCTAGGGGGGTCTATATAGCAGTTTAGACTAGGGTTTGGGAGACTAGGGGTGTTAGGAGCCCTCCGATCTGGATCCAACGGATCCGATCGCGGGGATGATTTAAAAGGACCAGACGGAGATAAAAGAAAGCAACGAGGGTGTTTTCGGGACACGAAGTAAGGCACTCCGGACCCACACGGACAACGGAGGGAAAAGTCAACGGAGTCCAAACGAGACGAGATTTGAGAGGCGGGTTGCACACAACAAAACAACAACACACAACACAACCTCGCGGCACACCGGTAACGAAAAACGCCCGAACAACAAAGAAGGCCTACGGGACGTCACGGACACGCGAGGAAGCTCCGGAACACGAAACGGACAACGGGAAGAAACGCCACGAACCGGAAACAACCCACAACACAGATGCAATGCAATGCACATGTCTACATGATATGAATGAATGCCACACACTCACACAACAAAACGACGAAAGCCCGAAAGACAAAGAACCCGAAATGGAAATAGATGAAGCCGGAGATTTATTATAAGCCCAAAAGGGAAAGTATTACATCCGGGGCATTACAAACTCTCCTCTACTACAAAAAGATCTCGTCCCGAGATCTAGGACTGGAAAAAGGAAGGGTACTCGGAACGAAGATGATCTTCTCGTTCCCAGGTAGCTTCTCGGTCGGTGTGATGTGACCACTTGACTTTCAGAAACTTGATGGTCTTGTTGCGAGTCTTGCGTTCGGTTTCTTCGAGAATTGCAACTGGATGCTCTCGGTAGGAAAGGTCTTGTTGAAGATCAATCTCCTCAAACGGAATCATGCGCTCAGGTGCCTTGAAGCATTTGCGAAGCTGAGACACATGGAAGACATCATGAACATTTGCAAAGTTGGAAGGGAGCTCGAGCTGATAGGCTAGATCGCCTCTTTTGCCAAGAATTCTGAAAGGACCGACGTATCTAGGAGCAAGCTTTCCTTTGATACCGAACCTTTGGGTTCCTTTCATCGGAGAAACTCGGAGATAGACATGATCACCGATGTCGAATGCCAAATCACGATGCTTTCCGTCATAGTAACTCTTCTGACGCGACTGAGCGGCCTTGAGATTCTCACGTATGACTTTGCACATTTCTTCGGCTTCAGAGATCAAATCATTGCCAAGAAGTTGGCGTTCACCTGTTTCAGACCAGTTGAGAGGGGTACGGCACTTCCTGCCATAGAGAATTTCAAACGGTGCTTTGCCTGCACTTGCTTGGAAGCTGTTGTTGTAAGAGAATTCGGCAAATGGAAGACAGTCTTCCCATTTCATGCCGAAGGAGATGACACAGGCTCTGAGCATATCTTCAAGGATCTGATTCACACGCTCGACTTGACCACTAGTCTGAGGGTGAAAGGCAGTGCTGAACCTGATCTTCGTGCCCATGGCGGACTGAAAGGAGTCCCAGAACTTTGATGTGAACAAGCTGCCATGGTCTGAGGATATCACTTGAGGAATGCCATGTAGGGACACAATTCTGGAAGTGTACAGCTCTGCAAGTTGAGCTGCATTGATTGATTCTTTGACTGGAAGAAAGTGAGCGACTTTGGTAAGCTTGTCAATCACCACAAAGATAGCATCATTGCCTCGCTTGGATTTAGGAAAGCCAGTGACGAAGTCCATTTCAATGTGGTCGAACTTCCACTCAGGAATAGGAAGAGGTTGGAGTAGACCGGCTGGACGTTGATGTTCTGCTTTCACTCTTCTGCATACATCACATTCATTCATGAATTGGGCAATCTCCCTTTTCATGCGTGTCCACCAGTAAGATTGCTTGAGGTCTTGATACATCTTGGAACTGCCAGGATGAATGGAAAGGAGAGAGTCATGAGCTTCTTCCATTATGAGCTTCCTGAGATCACCTTTTGGAACAACGAGTCTGTCCTCGAAGAACAAGGTATCTCTCTCATCCACACGGAAGCACTTATATTTTGGAGTGCCCTTTGCAATCCCATGTTTCACCTTCTTCACCATGGTATCACTGAGCTGGGCCTCACGGACTTGATCTTCCAAGGTAGGAGCAATCTGGAGATTAGCAAGAAAACCCTGCGGAACAACCTGAAGGTTGAGCTTCCTGAAAGCTTCACAAAGCTCAGGCTGGTGTGGCTTGATAAGAAGGCTGTTGCAATATGCCTTTCTGCTCAAAGCATCTGCAATCACATTCGCCTTGCCTGGAGTGTACTCAATGCTGGGGTTGTACTCTTGGATCATCTCGACCCAACGAGTCTGGCGGAGGTTCAGATGCGGCTGTGTGAAGATGTACTTCAAACTCTTGTGATCAGTGAAGATGTCGACCTTTCTGCCCAACAACAGATGTCTCCACGTAATCAGAGCATGTACCACAGCTGCTAGCTCGAGATCATGTGTGGGATAGTTCTTCTCAGCTGGCTTTAGCTGACGTGAAGTGTATGCCACAATTCTCTTCTCTTGCATAAGCACACCACCAAGGCCTTGAAGAGAAGCGTCACAGAACACTTCATAGGGCTTGGATTCATCTGGAGGAATCAGAACTGGAGCTGAGACAAGCTTCTCTTTGAGTGTTTTGAAAGCCACTTCACATTCGGGAGACCAAAAGTATTTGACATTCTTCTGGAGGAGGTTGGAAAGAGGCTTGGCAATCTTGGAGAAGTTCTCCACAAACCTTCTGCAATAGCTGGCAAGACCCAGAAAACTGCGGAGCTGCTTGACGTTCTGAGGAGCTTCCCAGTTGACAATTGCTTCAACTTTCTCGGGATTAACCGCAATACCGTCAGCTGAGATAATGTGGCCCAGGTAGAGAACCTTATCGAGCCAAAACTCACACTTGGAGAACTTGGCATAGAATTTGTGCTCTCGGAGTCGATCAAGAACCAGACGCAAATGCTTTTCGTGATCTTCTTCATTCTTGGAAAACACCAAAATATCATCCAGATACACTAGCACAAACTCGCCTGTATAGGGGTTGAAGATGTAATGCATCATCCTTGAAAAGGTAGGAGGAGCATTGGCGAGGCCGAAGGACATGACGGTATATTCATATGAACCGTAGCTCGTTCTGAACGCCGTCTTGGGAATGTCTTCCTCGCGAATGCGAATTTGATGGTAGCCCATTCGGAGGTCAAGCTTAGAGAATACTTTAGCTCCTTTGAGCTGCTCAAAGAGTTCATTGATGTTGGGGAGCGGATACTTGTTCTTAATCGTCTTCTTGTTCAGTGGCCGGTAGTCAACACAGAGACGCTCCGTGCCATCTTTCTTCTTGACAAATAAGACACCACAGCCCCACGGAGATGTACTCGGTCTGATGAGACCCATACGCTCCTGTTCATCCAACTGTTTCTTCAATTCCTTCAATTCATCTGAAGAGAGCTTGTATGGACGCCGACAAACAGGTTCGGTGCCCGGCTCGAGTTCAATGACAAACTCCACCTGACGGTGTGGAGGCATGCCTGGAAGTTCTTCTGGAAAGACGTCTTGATATTCATTCACCACTGGAATTTGCTCTATGGCATTAATTTCACCCTTATCATTAAGAGAGAAAAGCCGAATAGTATTATCCCTGGAGGCGAAGATAATCACATCTTCATCAGAATGAGTCAACTTGACTTCCTTCTGTGCACAATCAATGTGAGCATCGTGCTGAGAAAGCCAATCCATTCCGAGAATGAGGTCGATGTCAGAATGACCAAGAACCACCGGATTAGCCAGAAATCGATAATCACCCATGCGGATAGAAACATTCGGAACAAAGTTGTTGGAGTTCATGAGCAAACCCGGAGAAAGCACAGACATCGGACTCGGCAAAGCTTGCAATGGCATATCATGTGACAATGCAAAAGGTCTTGACATGAAAGAATGTGAAGCACCTGAATCGAACAAAACTTTAGCTGGAAAAGAGTTCACTGAGAGATTACCCAGAATGACATCAGAAGAAGCCTCTGCTTGTGCTGCATTCATCAGATTGACCCTTGTAGACTTTGGATCATGCTTGACAATAGCTGAACTCACAGGTGGAGGAGGTGGAAGACGCTTCGGATTCGGACATCTGTTGGCATAATGACCCTTCTGGCCACACTTGTTGCACACCACTTCAGAGAGAGGACGGAACTGAGAGCCACTGGACTTGGAGCCTTGAGACTGAAACTGCTTCTTCGACTGGTTGCTTGGGTTGGGTGGGTGGGAGAAACCACGACCACTAGAGTTCTTGTTGTTGGAGTTGTTGAAGTTGCTGGAGTTGTTGAATGGAGCTCGAATCATTGGAGGAGGAGGAAGCCAGAATTTCTGTTGTTTCGCAGCCAACTGAGACGATGAGGTAGAGTGAACAGCATCTCGAATTCTCTTCTTAGAAGCCTCCATCTTAAGCTGAGCTGCTTCTTGTTTCAAAGCCATATTATAGAACTTATCGAATTCGTCTGGCTCGAACAAAGTGAGAGCAAGCTGAAGTTCATCTTTGAGACCTCCACGGAACTGATAGATTTTTCTCTTTGCATCAGGTATGTCTTGCTTTGCATAGCGAGCGAGGTTTTGGAACTTGACATTATACTGATAGACTGACATGGAGCCCTGCTTGAGGTTGCGGAATTGCTCACGCATACCCTCAATAACACTTGTAGGAATGTGATGCGAGCGGAAATCCCTGCAGAAATTCTCCCACGAGATCACTTGACCCGGCCTTGAGTCTTTGTACTGCTGCCACCAATCAGCTGCTTGATCTTTCAGTTGGAAGGCTGCAAACTTCACATAGTCATCTTCTTTCACGTTACTGCACTCAAAATGCTTCTTTATGTCGGTCAACCAATCCTCAGCATCAAGAGGGTCGACACAGTAACTGAAGGCTTTAGGATTGTTAGCCAGGAACTGGTTGAGGGTAGCATGGTGCTGCTGGAAGAAGTTGCCTTGGTTCATTGGAACGCCCTGATTAGCTTGATTAGCTTGCATAGCTTGCATTTGCTGCATCATCTGCATCATCAACTAAGTGTTCTGAGCAGTAGTCTGCATAATTGCTCTCCAAGCCTCAGGCGGAGGAGGAGGTGAAGGAGGACGTTCTGGAACCTCTTCACCCTCTGGGTTGGCATTCGGAACCCTTTTCGGAGCCATCCTGTAAGAGATGACCACGAATCAGCAATTGATTGACAAAAGGAATAAGCTGAATCAATGGAATGAATTGCAACAAGTCTTCACAATAATCATTCGAACAATAAGAACGAATGAAATCATCCGAACAAGAGGAACGAATGAATTTCTTAGTTAAATGATAACATCAGTCTTCACGAGAAGCCACATAGGGATCAAAAGGATAAAATAATAAAAACAACAAGGTACAGACGGGAACAAACACAAGAGAGGAGTTTCGTTCTAACATCTTTGTGCTGAAAGCATATGAACGCGTTACGAAAAGGTTTTGCAATCCCCGGATCAGCATAGCCAAGGACCCTTTAAGATGCAACTCCTGATAGTAACCTCGGTCATATAACCTCTTCACTCAATGTCGAACCCCGAACTCACTAACCTGCATTCGTAGGAAGAATGCCTACGATCTACTGGATAAAACCCACCTATAGTTTTCCGAAAGATTCCAGTTATGCAATCAGGTGTTGGGGATACACGGGAAGCACCGCGCAATCAACTCTAACCTACATCCAGGTGTATCCATCCTTCAACACATAACCAGTCTTTCTCGGAAACTGTGTACCTCGGACCTTCGAAAAGCATCCACTATAACAAGCTATGGCAATACTCCCGAACTACCTCCCCAGTACTGGGTGATGTCGGGGTTATCTTGCCACTGGCCGTATAGGGGAGATTTTCGATGTCGGCCGTCTTAAGTATTTAGTACTGTCGCGATATGCTTGTTACAATGATACCCCGAAGCTCAACTCCTCGGTAACAGGAGGCATCGGGAACAATATCCTTGTCACAAGAACATCGAAACAATCCCAGAATACTCGCGGGATTCCTAAAAAAAAATTTGTGCAAATTTTGAAGATAGGAGAGACAAGAGTAGACGTCAGGAGTCCTCACCAGAGAGAAAGGGGATGAGAAGCAAAGAAATCCTACCCTCCGATATAATATAGGACTCAAAAAGTTTTTCAGTGTGTGCCTAGACTCAACCGTCAACGGTTCGATCAAACAGTGGGGGCTCCTAGGTCGGAGAAGGCTCTGAATACCAACTTGTAATGCCCAGGATGGAATTATACCTCCTACGTGTCGAGGCACGACTTAAAGGCAT
The DNA here is from genome assembly GCA_902687465.1 of Secale cereale. Lineage (NCBI taxonomy): Eukaryota > Viridiplantae > Streptophyta > Magnoliopsida > Poales > Poaceae > Secale > Secale cereale. The sequence goes on from LR738715.1 coordinate 38,496,241, forward strand.
AAGTCCATCCTAGAATGATCTCAAGTTTGGTAATCTTTGCACAACTCATGTAGAAGAGGGATAGTAAACTTAAAAAATAGTTGGCTTACAATCGCCACATCACAGAATAACAATACAAGTCTCAAACATCATTCAATAAGATCACTACAACCCTCTAAGGGCAAAAGCCAAATGTCAAAGTACCAAACTCAGATAAATAAACAACCACAGGCGGATCGAATCCTAGTAAGAGTCTCCACTACTGATCGTCCGGGTAGCGCACGTAGTAACGACTACGCTCCTCGTCGTACTCCCAATCCAGCTCGGTGCCATCACCTGGATAGCTCACGGCTGGACCTGCATCTGGTGTGTGAAGTAACTGTGAGCCACAGAGGACTCAGCAATCCCGTTCCCGGGTAACAGAACTATCAAAGCCTTTAGGTGAGGGAAAAGGCTGAAGAAGAAAATGAGGTGAAGGAACAACAAAGAGTCTGCAGCAGCAACTAGCACTATCTTACGCCAGAGAGAGCGAGAAGAGAAGGCAAAGCGAGAAGTGATCACTAAGTGATCCTAGCTACAAACTCACAAACATAACCCCTCCGTGTTCAACTCCCGAATCCCGATTCGGAAATTGACAGTCACGGAACACACGCTGGTAGTGTATTAGTATCATTGTGTCAAGTTTTCTACAACCGGAATTAACAAGCTCCCATCTGCCACATAACCGCGGGCACGGCTTTCGAAAGTTCAAACCCTGCAGGGGTGTTCCAACTTGACCCATTACAAGCCCACGATCCGCGGAGTCGCAACTCCAAAGTGGGAAGACCCGAGTATTCTCGGAATCCCGTGCTCAAGATATACCGAGCTAAGGTAAGGCTAATCCAGCAAATCCTCCCGGCGTGCCGACACCCTGATAGTAGCCGCGCGTATCTAGTCTCAGGCCACGACCGGATGAGCACAGCGTACAGTGGCCGAAATACCCAAGTTGCCAAGGGGGGGCCCCGCACACGACTCTAGTTTGGACCAACACTCAAATCGAGCACTGGCCCAGGGGGGTTGAATTAATTAAGCCTCGGGTTAATTACTCCCTCGGAAAGGTTTAAGTTGTGTTAGGCGAATAGTACCAATGTTGGGACTTGCTGGAAAAGACTTAGCACTTAGCGGTTTATCGAGGGGGTCCCATACACCCCAACCGTGTTAGGAACGCATAAACAAGGAACATAAAACCGGCTTATACGGATCCTAACGGCATGAGTGGAACAAAACACCAAGCAAAAGGCTTAGCCTTCCACCCTTGCCAATATATAGGTGATTTCAATTAAAGCATTTATATAGTGTGATATAACCCAACCAAACTTCAACATGGAGCAAGCATCTTCGAACTTCACCTGCAACTAGCAACGCTATAAGAAGGGCTGAGCGAAGCGTACTTAGCCAAGCAACGGTTTGCGTAGGTAGGGTGGTTAAACATGGCAATTGGTTACAAGTAGGAGGCTGACAAGAAGAACATGGGCATCGAGGCAAAACTATAGATCGAGACTACTAGCAATAGACAAAGATAGTAATGTTATCGGGGTTCGGTCATCTTGCCTGAAGAGAAGAAGTTCGGATCGAAAGAAGGGTCCTCTTGCTCAAACTCGTTGGAAACCTCGTGCTCAACCTCGTTGGAAAACTCGTGATCAACTTCGTGCTCTAAACAAGACAAACACACCAAGCACCAATCAACACGATGCAATGCGCACTCGAAAAACATGTATGCATGATGGATGCACTAGTGAAGCACATGGAGCACGGAAAACATCACTCAAGCAAAACACCTCAAAACAAGATAACAACCTGATAGTATTAATCTACACAGAAAAACACCCAAGTTTGATATAAAGATCGCTGAAATCGGAGTTACGGGCTAAAAGTTATGCCCGAAACAAGATTTGAGCGAAAACTGCAAATTACAGCAACATAGCATCTTGGGAGCTCAAAATAAATAATCTACAGCACCCAAAAAGCATGGCAAAGAACTTGAACATAAACTAGATATAAAGTACAGCAACTAGGTCCAAAGTGCACCCCAAACGGAGTCACGGATCAATAGCAATGATCTTGGACATATTGAACTTTGAAATAAAATTCTGGCAGCAGAATTTTATTGAAAGTTTGGAGCAAAAGATAAACATGCTACAGCACTCAAATGGACATGTGAGGACATGGATGGAAAGACAACAATATATACTTCATGGAACAATCAAAATCCACCCCAAAACTATCATGCTTTGTCCTACAACATCACACGAACATGGCATCGGAACGTTACAGATTTCAGACTTAGTGAAATTTCACTAAGTCCTAAAACAGCAACATCATCATAGCAACAAAAAGAGCATGTTTAAGACACCTCGAAACTAAACATGGCAAAGGGTAAGCACCTCATCATAATACATATGACGGTGATCCCGAAACACACAAGCATGCATCATTGTGGTGAACACAACGATTGCAACGAGCTCAACAAGATGGCATTTCATAACAAGTGAAAACACAACATGTGAACATGGCATCTTGCAACGATGATAACAAGGAAACAATACATCTACCATGCAACCTATCACACACAACACGTAGTTCGTGGCAAGACGAACACGTGGACATGTCATTTACATCGTTTGGACAAACGAGCTAAAAGATATCACATGTCAAAGGTGGCACAAAATAACACATAACAGCAGTTTATATCATCATGCACCCTTGCAACAGCAAAACAAGCCTCTAGATGACCTCTAACATGCATGACTACAACAGGTAAAACGTAGAGGGCATCTCCACGAACATCTGGACATGCTACACGCTCAAAACGGAGCAACAGGTAAAAAGTTACAGCAGTGCAACGTTAGCATCTCAGAACAAGTAAAACAGGGACTTAGGGTTTGAAGAAGTCAACCTCAGATCCAGATCTGATCCGGATCGGAAAAAAAACGGAGAGGGCCTCGGGCTGGAATCCGGATCCGGCCCGGAGGGAGACCTGCGCGGCGGCTGGCCGGTCGCGAGGAGGCCCGCGGAGAGGCGGTGTCCTGGAGCGACGAGGGCCCAGCCGGGCGCTGGGTCGCTGGTGAAGGTGCGGCGGCCCACGCGAGGCGCGCGGGACCAGATCGACGGAGGGAAGCGGAGGGGAGGTCGAGGCCTTCGGGCCCGAAGCGGGAGGCGGTCGCGGTTGAAGTGGGGACCAGGCCGAGCGGCGGCTCGCTCGGGCGAGGCCCAGCCGAGCGAAGGCGCGCGGCGGCTGCGATCGCTGGGGACGTACGGCCCGGCGCTGCCTGGCGTTGACCTCGATTAGATCGAGGAGCTGCGGGCGTTCGCTGCCTGCTACGAAGGAAACCTGGATCCCCTCGGGATCCAGGAGGATTTCTTGGATCTGAGATAAAAGGGAGAAAAAAAAAAGGAGAGGGGAGGAAGAAGAAGGGGACATGCCAAATAGACCTAGGGGGGTCTATATAGCAGTTTAGACTAGGGTTTGGGAGACTAGGGGTGTTAGGAGCCCTCCGATCTGGATCCAACGGATCCGATCGCGGGGATGATTTAAAAGGACCAGACGGAGATAAAAGAAAGCAACGAGGGTGTTTTCGGGACACGAAGTAAGGCACTTCGGACCCACACGGACAACGGAGGGAAAAGTCAACGGAGTCCAAACGAGACGAGATTTGAGAGGCGGGTTGCACACAACAAAACAACAACACACAACACAACCTCGCGGCACACCGGTAACGAAAAACGCCCGAACAACAAAGAAGGCCTACGGGACGTCACGGACACGCGAGGAAGCTCCGGAACACGAAACGGACAACGGGAAGAAACGCCACGAACCGGAAACAACCCACAACACAGATGCAATGCAATGCACATGTCTACATGATATGAATGAATGCCACACACTCACACAACAAAACGACGAAAGCCCGAAAGACAAAGAACCCGAAATGGAAATAGATGAAGCCGGAGATTTATTATAAGCCCAAAAGGGAAAGTATTACATCCGGGGCATTACACCATGATAGGTACGTATGGTGGCTGTTTTGAGGAAGGTATATGGTGGGTGTATGGTACTGGCGAAAGTTGCGCGGTATAGGAGTGGCTAGCAATGGTGGAAGGGTGAGAGTGCGTATAATCCATGGACTCAACATTAGTCATAAAGAACTCATATACTTATTGCAAAACTTTATGAGTCATCAAAACAAAGCAATCAACGCATGCTCCTAGGGGGGAGGTTGGTAGGAGTTAACCATCGCGCGTCCCCAACCTCGACACAAAGGATGACACTCAACAAATACCTCATGCTCTAACTTTGTCACATAGCGGTTCACCATACGTGCATGCTACGGGAATCACAAACTTTAACACAAGTATTTCTTAAATTCATAATTACTCCACTAGCATGACTCTAATATCACCATCCTCATATCTCAAAACAATCATCAAGTATCAAACTTCTCATCATATTCAATGCACTTTGTATGAAAGTGTTTACTACATCTATTTTGGATGACTATCATATTAGGACTAGTTTTATAACCAAAGCACATTACCATGCTGTTCTAAAAGACTCTCAAAAGGATATAAGTGAAGCATGAGAGATCAACAATTTCTACAAAATAAAGTCGCCACCGTGCTCTAAAAGATATAAGTGAAGCACTAGAACAAAACTATTTAGCTCAAAAGATATAAGTGAAGCACATAGAGTGTTCTAACAAATTCTAGACCATATTTATCTCTCTCAAAAAGCTGTGTCCAACAAGGATGATTGTGGCAAACTAACAAGCAAAGACTCAAATCATACATGGAGCTCCAAGCAAAACACATATCATGTGGTGAATAAAAATATAGTCCCGAGTATAGTTACCGATAGATGACGACAAAAGAGGGGATGCCTTCCCGGGGCATCCCCAAGCTTAGGCTTTTGGTTGTCCTTGAATTTTACCTTGGGGGCCTTGGTCATCCCCAAGCTTAGTCTCTTGCCACTCTTTGTTCCATAGTCCATCAAAGCCATACTCTAAACTTGAAAACTTCACAACACAAAACTTAGCCAAAAATCTCGTGAGCTCGGTTAGTATAAGAAAACAAACCACCACTCAAAGGTACTGTAATGAACTCATTCTTTGTTTATATTGGTGTTAAACCTACTGTATTCCAACTTCTCTATGATTCATACTCCCCGATACTACTCATAGATTCATCAAAATAACCAAACAACACACGAAAAACAGAATCTATCAAAAATAGAACATCATGTAGTAATCTGTAACTTTCGAATACTTCTATAACTCCAAAAAAATTGAAATAAATTGGTAAACGTGAGGAATTTTTCTACTAATAAACTGCAAAATGAATCAACTAAATATCACTCTCTAGTAAAATCTGGTGACTATTCTCGTGAGCGCTAACGTTTCTATTTTTTACAGCAAGATCATATAAACTTCACACAAGTCTTCCCAAAGTTCTACTTGGCACAAACACTAATTAAAACACAAAACCACATATAAACAGAAGCTAGATGCAATATTTATTCCTAAACAGAAGGAAAAACAAAGAAAATAAAATTGGGTTGCCTCCCAACAAGCGCTATCATTTAATGCCCCTAGCTAGGCACGATACAAGGATAGATCTAGGTATTGCCATCTTTGGAAGGCAATCCATAAGTAGCTCTCATAATAGATTTATATGATATTTTTATTTTCTTTCTAGGAAAGTGTTCCATGCCTTTCCTTAATGGAAATTGGAATCTAATATTTCCTTCCTTCATATTAATAATTGCACCAATCGTTCTAAGGAAAGGTCTACCAAGAATACTAGAACATGAAGGATTGCAATCTATATCAAGAACAATGAAATCTACGGGCACATAATTCCTATTGGCAACAATAAGAACATCATTAATCCTTCCCATATGTTTCTTAATAGTAGAATCCGCAAGATGCAAATTTAAAAGAACAATCATCAAGCTCATGGAAACCTAACAAATCACACAAAGTTTTGGGGATAGTGGAAACACTTGCACCCAAATCACACAAAGCAAAGCATTCATGATCATTAATTTTAATTTTAATAGTAGGTTCCCATTCGTCATAAAGCTTTCCAGGGATAGAAACTTCTAGTTCAAGTTTTTCTTCATAAGATTGCATCAAAGCATTAACTATGTGTTTGGTAAAAGCTTTATTTTGACCATAAGCATGCGGAGAATTTAGTACGGATTGCGACAAGGAAATACAATCAATCAAAGAGCAATTATCATTATTGAATCCCTTGAAATCCAAAGTAGTGGGTTCATTACTATGCAAAGTTTTAATCTCTTCAATCCCACTTTTAACAATTTTAGCATCAAGACCTAGAAACTCCGAATCATTGGGACGCGTTTTAATTAAAGTAGACTCATCTCCAGTCCCATCTTTATCAAGATTCATACTAGAAAAAAAGGATCTAATAGGAGACACATAAATAACTTTTAGATCTTCATCTTTATTTTCATGATAACTAGAAGAACACGCTTTTATAAAGCACTATTTTTTAGCACGCATCCTAGCGGTTCTTTCTTTGCATTCATCAATGGAAATTCTCATGGCTTCGAGAGACTCGTTGATATCATGCTTAGGTGGAATCGATCTAAGTTTCAAGGAATCAACATCAAGAGTAATTCTATCCACGCTTCTAGCCAACTCATCAATCTTAAGCAATTTTTCTTCAAGCAAAGCATTGAAATTCTTTTGCGAATTCATAAACTCTTTAACACTGGTTTCAAATTCAGAAGGCATCTTACCAAAATTTCCATAAGAGTTATTGTAGAAATTACCATAATTATTAGAGGAGTTACTAGGAAAAGGCCTAGGATTAAAGTTTCCTCTATAAGCATTATTACCAAAATTATTCCTACCAACAAAATTCACATCCAAAGATTCATTATTATTTTCAATCAACGTGGATAAAGGCATATCATTAGGATCAGAAGAAGCACTCTTAGTAGAAAATAATTTTATAAGTTCATCCATCTTTCCACTCAAAACACTAATCTCCTCAATAGCATGCAATTTTTTACTAGTAGATCTTTCGGTGTGCCATTGAGAATAATTAACCATAATATTATCTAGGAGTTTGGTAGCTTCTCCTAAGGTAGTTTCCATGAAAGTGCCTCCTCCAACCGAATCTAAAAGATTTCTAGAAGCAAAATTCAAGCCAGCATAAAAGTTTTGTATAATCATCCATAAGTTCAAACCATGTGTAGGGCAATTACGTATCATTAATTTCATTCTCTCCCAAGCTTGTGCAACATGCTCATGATCTAGTTGCTTAAAATTCATAATGTCGTTTTTAAGAGAGATAATCTTAGCAGGAGTAAAAATACTTAGAGATAAAGGCATCTTTGCACTTATTCCACGAATCAATACTATGTCTAGGCAAAGAGGAAAACCAAGTTTTAGCACGATCTCTAAGTGAAAACGGAAATAACTTCAATTTAACAATATCATTATCCGTCTCCCTCTTCTTTTGCATATCACACAAATCAACAAAGTTGTTCAGGTGGGTAGCGGCATCTTCACTAGGAAGGCCGGAAAATTGATCTTTCATGACAAGATTCAACAAGACAGCATTGATCTCACAAGATTCAGCATCGGTAATAGGAGCAATCGGAGTGCTAATAAAATCATTATTGTTGGTATTGGAGACGTCACACAATTTGGTATTGTTCTGAGCCATAGTGACAAGCAAGCAATCCAAGACACAAGCAAACAAGAAGTAATTGAACGGTAAACACACGGCAAAAAGAAGGGCAAATAAAACAGCAAGGGTGAAGTGTGGGAGAGGAAAACGAGAGGCAAATAAATGTAATATGAAGGATAAGGGTTTGTGATAGGTACTTGGTATATGACTTTTGCGTAAGCCTCCCTAGCAACGGCGCCAAAAATTCTTCTTGCTACTTCTCGAGCTTGCCTTGTATTCCCTCGAAGAGCACAAGGTGATGCAGCACAGTAGCATAAGTATTTCCATCAGTTATTGAGAACTAAGGTATCAATCCAGTAGGGTACGATGCGCGAGTCCCTCGCACCTGCACAAACAAATAAGAACTTCGCAGCCAATGCGATAAGGGGTTGTCAATCCCTTTACGATCACTTACGAAAGTGAGATCTGATAGATAGAATAGTTTGATATTTTTGGTATTTTTTTATATAAGAACAGAAAATAAAAATAGCAAAGTAAAGTAGATTGTAGATTGATATGTTGAGAATAGACCCGGGGGCCATAGGTTTCACTAGTGGCTTCTCTCATGATAGCAGAATTCTATGGTGGGTGAACAAATTACTGTCGAGCAATTGATAGAAAAGCGAATAATTATGAGAATATCTAGGCATGATCATTATATATAGGCATCATGTCCGTGACAAGTAGACCGAAACGATTATGCATCTACTACTATTACTCCACACATCGATCGCTATCCAACATGCATCTAGAGTATTGAGTTCATAAGAACAGAGTAATGCTTTAAGCAAGATGACATGATGTAGAGGGATAAATTCAAGCAATATGATATAAACCCCATCTTTTTATCCTCAATGGAAACAATACAATACGTGCCTTGCTGCCCCTGCTGTCACTGGGAAAGGACACCGCAAGATTGAACCCAAAGCCAATCACTTCTCCCATTGCAAGAACTATAGATCTAGTAGGCCAAACCAAATCGATAATTCGAAGAGACGTGCAAGGATATTATAATCACACATAAAAGAATTCAGAAAAGAACCAAATATTTCTCATAGATAATCTTGATCATAAACCCAAAATTCATCGGATCTCGACAAACACACGGCAAAGAGATTACATCGAATAGATCTCCTCGAAGACCGAGGAGTACTTGGTATTGAAATCCAAAAAGAGAGAAGAAGCCATCTAGGTACTAACTATGGACCTGAAGGCCTGTGGTAAACTACTCACAACTCATGGTGAGGCGATGGTGTTGATGTAGAAGCACTTCGTGGAAGATCCCCCCTCCGGCGGAGCTCCGAAACAGGCCGCAAGATGGGATCTCACGGGAACAGAAGGTTGCGGCGGTGGAATTAGGGTTTTCTCTGTTGCTTCGATGTTTTCAGGGTACATGGGTATATATAGGAAGAAGGAGGGCATCGGGGGAGCCAGAGGGGGCCCACGAGGGTGGGGGCGCGCCCTGGACCCTCGTGGCCGCCTCCTTCGTTCCCTCGCGTGTAATCCAAGTCTTCTGTGTTGATTTTGTTCCAAGAATAACTCTCGCGAAAGTTTCATTGTTTTTGGACTTCGTTTGATATTCCTTTTTTGCGAAAGCCTGAAATAGGCACAAAAAAACAGCAATCTACACTGGGCCTTTGGGTTAGTAGGTTAGTTCCAAAAATAATATAAAAGTGTATGATAAAGCCCATTAAACATCCAAAACATCATATATAATAGCATGGAACAATCAAAAATTGTAGATACGTTCGAGACGTATCAAACCACTCCATACTATCTAATTCAATTTGAGCATTCCTTGACCAAATTCGGCCCCGTAAATACGGACCCAAAGATCTGAATCGATGTGAAACACATGAAAATATGACTCACAGTTCCTACACCAAATGCGGCAGTGCTCGCCACCAAACGGAGCAAAATCCGTATTGGGGCGAAGACAAAATGACAAACTCGCACGGTGTGACTGCCCGAGAGCGAGAAATCTCTCTGTGGAGAGTGACCAGATTGTGTCCTCCATGAATCGGTCAAGCGAATCATGGAACGCGAACAGGAATCGACCGATTGGTATGTACCAGTGACCGTAGGCGGCACAAGGGTGGTTGCCACCCCGTTGATCAACCATCGGGATGTGATGTCGTCGCAGTGGCTATCTGGCCTGGAGAGAGTGTCACCGGCGCCAACGATCGCCGGGGCACTTGATCTTGATATGGGAGGTGGTAGAACCGTTGGCTTGAGCTCCAGTACGGGGTTGCAGATGATGGTGTCGAGGTCGCGCCGCGCACCGCCCAACTCCGTGCGCAGATCAGCTACCGATTGCTCCAGCGCGGGGCCGCCATTCCGCGAGATCAAGGACCAATGGCTTGATCTACTCGAATAGGGTCGTGGACGCCTCCACCACCTTCTGGATGATAGCGATCTGCTCCTGGATCAGCTTGAGATTCACCGCAAGCTCATCGACCTGCTTCTCCATTTCAAGGGCTTGGCGTTGTTGATGGGTGGAGAAGCTTGGTTTTTGGAGATAATCCGACAAATCGGATACCATATGTTGTGTCCTCTCTCATATATATATATATATATATATATATATATATATATATATATATATATATATATATATATATATATATATATATATAGCATGGATTTTCTATCAACAACCAGTAGGGTGTGTGCTATCGGAACCGTTGATGCTCTTTGAGATCCGCACTTTTTGCAGATAAGGTTCCAAATTTCTGAATTGTTGATTTTCGCCACGACCGAAGAGGAAAGTTCAGAATGATACTTTATAGCAGTGTACACTCTGTATGGAAACCTAGTGGCTGACATGTCAGTGCATTTGAGGGCAATGGCAGGCGCTACTTTCTTGTACGGCAGAGGGTGACAGGGACCATTTTGGGAGACAGCTACACGCTCTACTTGAAGTCATTTTTACCAAAAGTTCTTGCTGCGTTGCCCTCGTGGTGACGTTGAAAGCTACCATTTTTGGTATTGGTCAAGTCAATCTGCAAGGTTCGGCACCATTTTTGGTACATGGCACTCTCCTTTTCGTTGATGATGCAGATAGTGGATTTTCTTCCACGGCTTGTTGAGGTTGACACTGCTGGCCTCCACCTCTTCTCTGAAGTCTAAGAGACCAGTGGCTACAGACCTCATGCAACTAACCGGTGAACATCATGGACGATATGCCGTTACTGAGTTGGATTTAGACTTGCACATAGTGGAAAGGCGTTGATGGTGTCCTGAGGTTAGCAGACCCTGTTTCATAACACAGAACATTTTTTCTAAATTATACTGACGAAAAACAAAGTAAGAGAAACAGCCCAGGAAACCTCAAAAACCGGGATTCGAGGACTCACAAGATACGTCTGTTCTGTTTGGTCGGTGCGGGTACTTTTCGTTTGAATTTTCCCGGTAGAATTTATTTTTCCTGCCGCCCCTACTTCCTACTCCTGTTTTTCTTTTGAGGGGGGCCTTCCGGGGTCAACTGCTCGTACAGGCCACCCTGTGCCAGCATCGCCTTTCCTTTGGCCTGATCTGCTCGCCTTTTTGCTGACCCCAGCACCCCCGTGATGCAATGTGTACTCTTGCCCATGCCATAGCCACCCCCGGCGTCCCTTTTGCAAGGGTGAGTACTTTGGGGTACTAAGCAGGACGTCATCACCAAAAATGATACCACACTGTCAATATTTATAGGTGTTCTTCGGAGGTGTTCGGTATCGATCAAGACGCGGCGAGGTGTTTCGGTTTTGGGCAGGTTTTTCCGTGTTCTAGTTGTGTTGTCGTGTGTGGCTGTCCTGAGATAGTCGGATGTGGTGTGGTGCTACGCTCGTTGTTCGCAGTGAGTGGTAGAGGTTATGTACTAATTTTCTCTCCTTCTATAAAGCTATGGTACGCAATTTGCGTACCCTCGAAAAAAAAAAACGGGCCGACCTAAACGGACGGCGCTTTTGTCCGCCTTTTGTCCGTTTGGGTCGGCCGCCCGCCCGGCGTCCGCCCTCTTTTCGATTTGGGTCGGCAACGCGCTCCAGCACGCGGAAAAGGTTCGCGTCCGGGGGAAATCGGCATAGCGCGGGAAAGGTTTGCGCGCTTGTTTTGGCGCGCCGCCACAGCCGACGCTCGCTATAAGAAGGCGCGATCATCTCGCCACCTCTCACTCCGTCCGTCGCGCACTCCTCTCGCCCCCTCTTTCACTAGCATCGCCGCCTGTGCGCCACCATGTCGATTCGACGCCTGGGAGCTTCGGATTTTCGCGGAGTCCGCGAGCGCGCGTTTTACAGGCAAAGGAGGGCGAAGAGGGACGCTAGAAGGACGGAGCGAGCCGCCTATCGGGACGACAAGCAGGCTGATGCCTACATTCAGACGTCGGAGGAGGACCTTGCTGAGTCGGAGTCGACTAGCGAGTAGTTGATTTTTTTTAGCTGTGTACTTTTAGAAATATATGTATCTTTTTTTATCGAAAAAATGGCCGGCGGCGTCGAGGATGAAGCAGGCGGGCGAGGGTGTGTTGTTGCAAGTGGAGAGACCAATGTGCTACCGACCAGCAGGCCCGGGGAGGAGAGAGGGCAAGCGCGCGCCTGTCCGTCGTGTGTCCGCGCCGACGCAAATCCGGCTCAAAAATGGGCCGGGAATGGGCCGACAAACTTGATCCACCCTGAAACGCATGCACAATGGTACGTATGCCTTAGTGTTTTGTTCCACCACTTAATTGATTTATACAATGGTACAAAATTGATTTATAGTTAGCCCCACATAACAAGTTTCACACAAAATTGGGGATTTCAAATTCAATTTATTTGATTTTTTTTTCAAAATAGGTTTGACTAGGGGTATGAGGTAGGAGTGTACAAAAATTATGAAACAATTGATGGAGCTTGGGAAAGTGAGAAGACAATTATGGGCAAAGTTTCGAAGCTCAAGCTTTGTCAGAAAATGAACAGGATTTTCATGAAGGTTTATAAGGAATTTGGAAAGCATTTGAATAAAATATAAAGAAGGCTCAATAGATTCCCTGAAAAAATTCAAAGGATTTAACTTGATGTGAAAAATTGAATGAGATGTTAAAGCAAAATAACTTATTGCGCCCTTAATATTTTGCAATACAAATATCTGGAATGTTACAATTGGCATCCCCACAAGGTTCCTCGCGCGTCACAGAGGGTCCCCAATCAGCGTCGGTGAGGTTCCGATTACATAAAAGGAGGGTTCTCGCTCGGTGAGAACCG
>LR738715.1:38510354-38649828 GCA_902687465.1 Secale cereale
GGGGGGGTATGGGGATCATATAGGAGGTCCGGCGACATATACATATTATTTTGACCATGCGAAGAAGGAGACTCACCTATCATGTAAAAAATGGAACGAGGCATTTTGCGTCCAACTTCTACAGCGTGGAAGAGGTTGACACGTGTCGATGCATGTATTAAATCAATTTTTCATGGAGGCACATCATAAAAAAAGTGTCCCCGCAGCACATGGCGAAAACATCTCGTTATGACAAACAAATGTCGTGGCAGGGGTATCGATTCGGTGCTATGGTACCAAATGTATATGAAAACAAACTTCCGTTTTGGAACTGCTGCCCCAAGAAGGTTCCTCACGCATATCAGAGGGTCCCTCAATCCGGTGTGTTTGAGGTTCTATTGTGGAATTAATGCTTTTATATACAAACACACTTGTGTACATGTAAAATCTCCTTCCGCGTTTATGTGATCAAACCTAATAAAAAAGATTTTTGGGGGGTATATGGATGGTGGGAGACACAAAAGAAACCATCCGGTCGTGAGGTGTACCGAAACTTCTTTATGTTTTTGAAAAAAACAATGAACAAAATGGTGGGGGTATATGGATGGTGGGCGTGCATTGTTCCATCAATCTAAGACGGAGGTTCTTGTGTAATATATGTATTGCGGCGATGATCTCTCTCTCTCTCCCCTCTCGACCTCTCTACTCCTTTAACATATGATTTATAGCATACGCATCGTAAAAGACTTACACAAGGTCGAGTAGTGTCGGTGGGTGCAACGACAACATTATAACGAAGGTTCTCGTGCCTCAAAAAAAAGGGTCTCGCATCTCCTTCTTCATTTTTAATAAAAATCAGTAGGGGCTTCTCCCCTAGTAGTCTTTTTTTTTTATTTGTTTGCGTCTTTGCTCAAATTTTTTAGCATTAAGCGATCCGTGGTTGTAACCAGCAGTACTTGGCATCGATTGATAGGCGCGAGTTAATGGTTGTGATGTTGTTTTTGCTGATCCGCATCTATATGTGCATCTACTCGTTGAACAGCTGTGATCGTTGACACACCTTTTACTGGTGAAAACGAAACACGAGCGTGCGATATGAGACCTCCCCTGGCCATGTGTGATACATCCCGATTCTTGGTCAAAATGTCTTAAACCAATAATGGTCAGGTCCAGAAACGCATCTGTGTGCCATTGTTAGGCTGGTGCCAACGCGGACGGTAGTGGGGGCGGTACCGCCCGCGGTCGGGCGGTAGCGGGGCGAGAGAGGGGCGAGACGAGAGGGGCGGGCGGTGGATCCGTCGCCGGGCGAGAGCGGGCGCTATCGCCCCGCTCTCGCCCGCGTTGGCGGCGGCAGGCGGGCGGCAGTGGGGCGGGAGGCGGGGCGGCGCGATGGCGTGGCGGGGCGGTAGTGAGGCGGTAGTGGGGGCGGCAACGGCTAGCTGACGTGGCGCGCTCTGATTCGTCCATTACAGCCCGTGAAATAACTAAATCTGAGGAGAGAGAAGATGACGTGGCGGTAGTCTGCCACTACAGCCCGTGCACTGGCACCGTGATGTGAGAGTGGGGTGAGAGTGGGGGTAAAAGCTGACGTGGCGGGGCGGTAGTGGAGCGGTGCGTTGGCACCAGCCTTAATAGCGCAGTACCTTCTTCGAGTCCTTCTGGTGTGCCCCTGTACTTCTTGTTCCGGCGCTGACGGATCAGTCCGCACGTCCTGGTTTTACGGCTTTAGTTTAACCACGGGTGTTGCACGCGGTCAAGACTGTAGCGGGTAGCAGGCTTGTGTGACGCATTTATTTGGCGCTTTATATATTTAAATAATTCTCACCGGGAGTTGTCAAAAACACACATCAGCCCTGTGTGAAACATGTTGCCGTGCTAGAAGTCAACATAGCCCGCACCATATTTTCAAAAAAAAACCGCACCATTGATGGAGAACGTGTGCTTCCCCATATAGTTTACCTCTGACCCAAACAACCGTCCGTTCATGTCACCTGCGTCAACCCAAGCGCAGTGAAGGAAGCCATCCTCACTTCCGAGGGCAGCCGTCCGGCGTGTCCATCCTCTCCGTGCAGAACTTCCTCGTCCGTATGGACCCGGAATGGGCCACGCCATTCCGATTCCAGGAGGTGACGCCTGACCACGACATAGAGCTTGTGCGGGGTGGCGACGGTACTGCGTGCGCGTACCTCCGTAGGCGTGGTCGCTTGGGAGTTGAGATGGCGAAGAAACTCCGCCCCATGTGCCGAGTCGGCTCCATCGAGCTGAATACGTATATGGACATAGACGTGTCCTTCTACATCTTGCACACGATGGTTGATCACCCCACCACGCGGAGTTGGGACATCATGCCGCTAGTCCTACGTCTCGACCTCACCGATGGTTGTGCACTGGATGATGATCTTGGTCACGTCGAGCTGACCGACAGGTTTGAGGAAGTGGAGCAGCCGCATAGCCATGTGTGAGCGCCAAGTGTGATCTTGCTGCATGATCTGGATCATTTTGATCCAATCTCGGGGTCTGCGGTGGATGCATCTACTGCAGGAAAATCGAGTGGAGCAACGTTAAAAGCATTATCTGCTATTGCATCCAACGGTCTCATAAGAACAGTATCTAAACGATTTCATACATAAGATTCCAGTAGCAACAAGATTTGAGGGGCTAACCGCTAACCTTCTACTACTCCCTCCGTTCCTGGCCGATGCAGCTTACCACTCCCTCTCCAAGACAACCAACTAACAAATCATAGGGGCGAAGCAAGGACACCAGAAAAGAGGCAAGACCTCTGGCCGCTGCAGCTTGTCGTTCCCTCTCCAGCACATGACCTATCCACGGAACACCATTCATGTGATTATCCACAGTCCATTTTCATTGCTTGTCGCATCTCATACTCTCAAGTCTCAACAGCCAACACAAAAATAGAATTTAACCACGCATTAACACAACACTTGTAGGGAGCTCCACTAAAGAAGGGAGGAGATTCAGAAATCTATTAAGGGAAAGCAAAGAACTTTCCAATATCTAGTAAACTTCCAAAATCACATGAAACAATAAAGAGTTCAAGCATTTGTTCAGAACGATCCGAAGCATGTGGATTAATTAAAGATTCAGAGCAAAATCTTAAATTTAGAGCTTCAAACCAATGAAAGCAAAACGCTAAGCTAGTAAAAGAACAATCAGGCTCAAGTTATGTTTGGTGCCACTGCCGTCTCGAATTTCCTCGTGCGTGGCTTATCTTCCTCCTCACGACCCCAGTTCTGCGCATGGCGAGCTCAAGGCAGCACGGTCATGATTCTTGGTGAAGCATGGCGACCTCGAGGCAGTAGCTCGGGGCACCAGACCACATCTATGGCTAGTCACCTGCATCCTCAAAACCCAAAATGCATCACACATGAAATCCCCAAAAAAAACCTTTATTAGGAGCAGGCCCGGATCAGGGAGCAGGCGAGGGGGAAAATTAAGAACATCACCATTACATTCACATGACCGTAGTTAGGAACAAAAAGATAACATATACATCAGCAGGCAAACTAGAAAGAATTGGATTCGTTCAAGGTCCTGGTAAGTAATCTATAAAAAAAATAGCACGAGTAATCTGGCTACTACTCTTTTTGCAGCATCACGACCTCTCAAGCCCGAGCAACCACAAACTCACATCCACCAAAAATCAAAGGAAGAAGCAAGAAGTTGGAGCACAAAAATCAGGCCTTTTTTCAATGCCAGCACGGAGTAGTACAGGTCATGCCCACCGTCGACACTCCCGGGAAAGCGCGCGACAGGCCCCCGCGTCTGCCGCCAGTGGGAAGAGACGGCCGCAGCGTCCAGCACTACGGCAGCCCGGGGCCCTGGTCTCCCCGGATCAAGCTCGGCGGAGGTTGATGACGATATCGGCCTGCCCCGTCTCCCCGGATCTTGCTAGAATTTGTGGAGCAGCAGAGGGAGGGATCCAGTTGGGTAGCATGATGAAGAGATGCGGAGCACCAAGATGGGGGTGGGAGAGGATTGGGGCGGTGCGACTCGCCGGGAAAAGGCGGGTAGAGGTGGCTCGCTGTGCGGGGACGGGTGAGAGGGCTAGGGCGGCGGGATCTGGTGGGATGGAGAACGAGCAAGAGAGAGAGAGACGGTGTGGATAAACGAGGAGGAGAAAACGATGACTAAGGTTCGCACCGATCGGTGTTCATGGGCCGACGGTTCTCCAGAACCTTACGTCCGGTTGCAATCACGGGCCTGCCACACCTGTCAGCCTACTACTGCGCTACTGGGCTGGACGCAGGCTGAGTGGTCCAGGATTGGCTATAAGAGGAATTATTCATCAATCACTTAAAAGTAGAAAAATGCAAAGAGGGAAAGCTCAGGGAACAGATCCCAACACATATGAGCGTCCATGATTGCAATCTCTCTAGTGAAACTTTATATCTTTGCTTTCCTCTATATATATATATATATATATATATATATATATATATATATATATATATTACATCCAAGCTTTGAAGTAGTTTTGGGCGGGATTTTGGGTAGCAGGATGAAGAATTGAGAGGAGATCGAGGAAATAGAGAAGGGGGGTAGGAGGTGGAAGCAAGAAATAGGGTCGATAGTACGGCGAAATGACCAAACGTAACCCTAGCTTACGCACACACCTACAGAAATAGGCCTTTTCGGGCACAGGATCCACGTTGTTGGGTCGAAACGGTGTCTGGGCTTCTTCTTGCGCCTGGGCCATGGCAGTTCTGAGGTTGGACCTATGGTAGTAGGGGGCGTAATAGTAGAGTGCCACAATGCTGGAAAAAGCAGGACAGACTGCAGCTCAAAACATGTCCTGGTGTTCCTTCTATGTTGGTCCCCGCAAAAATTGGTTGATGTGTGCCACTCTTACCATGCGCTTAGCCTTATTTTGGCCCCCGTTGTTGGGGTCCATAACTTCATGCGGTGTTCATAGTGTTTGTAAACGCTTAAGACCAGATGGTTTCACTATATGAAATCGGAGAGTGAGGCCTCTCTTTTGCTTAAAGAAAATACTCTGAGCTACGGAGGACCAAGCACATAATGAAGGGATGCCTAATTATTGAACTACCAGAGGATCCAGGGCGTCATGTCAATGATATCACTCAAGCTTCTTATAAAGGGCACTCGGCTAGTCTAGCGCCCCTAAGCAAAGATGAATAGCATGCTCCTCGTGTATTTTTTTGTGTTCAAATTATCCAATGTTACATGTTGTATACGCACAACACAGATTTGAATCAGTGCAGGAATGGAAGGAACCAGAAATTACCCATGGATCCTCGACAACTTGAATAGGAGGCACTATGTTCACTCGGCGGTTCACAAGAAGCAATGCCGATGACGAAATCGCCAGCTACCACCTCATAGGGTTTCTATTGCTACAATCAGAGAATGACCATCGGCTGCTTTGATCCCATCCATTTCTAGATGTGAAGCCACCTGCACCTTCCAGCGAGGAGCACCTTCATGTTCTAGTTTCGTCCCGGGCCCAGAAAATGAAACAAGCACCCCTCCCACTCCCTCCCATCTCAATCTCTTCCCTGCTGCACAAGGCAGACAAGTCATGCTAACCAAAGCCTATCTTCATCCTCCGACACCCACTTGACACAGACAAACAGGTTTCGCGTGTTCAACAACTCTAAACCCTAGTCGCGGTGCTTGCCTACACCCGCCCGGACGGCCCTCGATAGCTCGACTCCCACCCCCAAGCGACCAAGCCTACCGTACACCGCTTAGTTGTTCCATCCTGCTCCCGTCACACCCTTGCAGACAAGTCTGTCTCATTGGTTTGGACTAGTGAGGTGAGACACGATGAGCTGCTCACGTTGGTAATATTGCAGACTAGAATCACCTATATAGATCCATGGCCGATGAGGTGCATTTTGAATCCAATCTCGTCTTCCCTACTAGTATCTTCAAGTGCTGTTTATTGATGTAAAATGTCGTACAGTCTGGTAATTTCTCAAGCAATACGAATATATTTATCGATGCTAATTTGGCACAGCTGTATGACCATATCACCACTTCAACTATGTGTGACTATGTGTTGTTTTTTAGACGTATTACTCCGACTTTGAATGATACTTAACTTGCTTTGATCACAACATTTTTGTTTTTGAAGTTGTAGAAAATGGACGACCCAAATTTTCCTTTAGAAGAACTTCATCTGGGGAATCCTTAGAATTATGGAATAGCTTGAAAGACGGGTGTGAAGAAGTCATTGTGCATGGGGGAAATGATGAACCCATGTGTTGTCTGCTGATAGGAAATTTTGAGTCAAGTATCTTTATATGTTTCTTATTAATTAAGAATAACCTTGGTTTCCCACATAACTTCTTATGGAAAATCAAGATTCCTGCTGAAATTAAAGTCTTCCTTTGGCTGGTTAATAGAAAATGTATATTATCTAGAGATAATCTTCTTAAATGAGGATGTAAAGGAGAGAAAAGTTGTTTTTTCTATGGGCAAGATGAAAGCATTGATCACCCTTTTTTCTCCTGTTCTGCTGCTAGGATTGTTGGAGCGTACTGCAGTATGCTTTTGATCTGAATTCTACCCCTGTAAATCTCAAAGACTTCTTTGTTACATGGATCAAAACATTCTAGAAACCTGAGAAAAAACATGTTCTTGTTGGGGTCTCGGCTTTGTTTGGTCTCTCTCAAAGTGTAGAAATGATGTGATTTTTAATAGAAAGAAATTTTACTATCCGATGGTGCTAGTGATAGTAATTTGTAATTGGATCTCAGAAATGCCCGTTTTGCTGATAAAGGACCCAAAGATAGAAATATTGATGCTGGGAGCAAGACTAGTTGAGCAGGTGGCAAGTGAAGTGTTTCGCACTTTGTAGGGATGGAGACCTGGAGTCCCTCGACTTGGTGGCTAATTCTAGCGATGTTGAAGTGAAGTTGTATAGGTCATTTGTGTTGCTGATCATGGAAGTTGGTTGTTGGTTCTTTATTGGCTCTAGGTTGCTATGTCCTAGTGTTCATTTTGTGTTGATCCCTGCAAAAACCGGTTGATGTCTTTTGTTGTTAGCATGCACTTAGTCTTATTTTGGCCCCTACATTAGTTGGCCCCTCTTGTAATAGAGCTTTAGTTTGATCTTGCTAGATGCTCATAACTTCATGTGGTGTGTGTAGTGTTTCTAGATGCTTAAGACCAGATTGTTTCGTTATATGAAATCGGAGAAGGAGGCATATCTTTTGCTGGAAAAAAATCATCCAAGCTACTAGAGGCCAAGCACATAATGAAGGGATGCCAACTATTGAACTACCGGAGGATCCATGGATTCATATCAATGCTACCACTCAAGTCTTTATTAAAGTGCATCCGAGCTATGCCAGCACCCCTAATCAAACGATGAATAACATGTTCCTCGTGTACTTCTTATTGTTAGAATTATCCAATCTTAAATGTTGTATCCACAAAACACAGATTTGAATCAGTGTAGGAATGGAAGGCACCAGAAATTACCCATGGATCCTCGAGGGCTTGGATAAGAGGCGGCGTGTTCGCTCAATGGTTCACAAGAAGAAACGCTACCCAACGATGAACTTGATGGTTGCCACCTCGCCAAGTTTCTACTCCTACAATTGTTGAGTGGGAGTTTGCAGCTTCGATCGCATCCATAACTTGAACTGTGAGTACATCGGTTCCCAGCTTGCATTAAGACAACACCAATTTCATTCTACAGCTTAGGGTTGTGAAGGAAAGAAGGCCTCTCATGAAACGGTGTTGCTCGGTCTGACGAAAATTAAACAATTGGCGCATAAACACATTGAATTCGTTGCGACCAAAGTGTTCATCGCCTAATGAGGAAAAGGAGGATCACTTCAAACTATGTAATTCAATTTGGGCATTCTCAAACAACAGCTTAGCCAGCCCGGAAAAAGCATAGTAGTAGTATGGACCAAAAGCTCTGAATCGATGTGAAACACACACAAATACCACTCACTGTTCCTACGCCAACTGCGGGGGCACTCGCCACTAAACAGAGAAAAATCCATCTTGGGGCGAGGACAAAACGACGAACTCGCACGGTGTGCACTGCCCGGGCGTGAGAAATCTCTTCGTGGAGAGTTGACCAGACTATGGCTTCCGCAGATCGGGCGAGGAATCATGGAACGCGAATGGGGATGGGCTGATTGGAATGTACCGATGACCAGAGGCAGTACAAGGGTGGTGACCACCCGTTGCTCAACCCTCGGGATGCGATGTCGTCGCGATAGCCATCAGGCCTGGAGCGGCACCAATGATTGGCGCAACACTTGGTCTTGGTATGAGCGACGGTAGATACATCAGCTTGAGCACGAGGACGGGGTTGCGGATGATGGTGTCGATGTCGCACTGCACGCTGCCACATTCCGTGCGCAGATCCGCCATCGATTGCTCCAGTGCGGGCCTCCATTCCGCGAGATCCAGGACCAATGGCTTGATCTCCTCGAATCTGATTGTCGACACCGCAACCGTCTTCTAGATGAAAGCTTTCTACTCCTGGATCAGCTTGTGAGTCGTCGCAATCTCATCGACCCACTACTCCATTTCAAGGGTTGGTGATGCTGGCGTATGGAGAAGGTTGGTTTCTGGAGATAATCCGGCAAATCTGATACCATATGGTGTGTCTCGTCTGACATATATAGATTACATCCAAGCTCTGAAGTAATTTTGGATGGGATTTTGGGTAGCAGGAGGAAGAATTGAGAGGGGATTCAGGAAAGAGAGAAGGGGGTTGGGAGGTGGAAGGAGATAGGGTCGAGAGTACAGCCAAATGACCAAATGTAACCCTAGCTTATGCCCACACCTACAGAAAATAGGCCTCCGGGCACAGGACCCATGTTGCTGGGTTGAAACGATAACTGGGCTTCTTCTTGCATGGGCCTTGACAGTCCTGAGGTTGGGCCTGTGGTAGTAGAGGGTGTGACAGTAGAGTGCCACGACGCTGGGAAAAACAAGACAAGTAGCAGCTCAAAACTTGTCCTAGTGTTTCTTTTGTGTTGGTCCCTGCAAGAACTCGTTGATGTGTGTTGCTCATAGCATGCGCTTAGCCTTATATTGGCCCCAGTTGTTCGAATATGTAATAGACTTTAGTTTGAATCTTGCTGGATGCCCGTAACTTCGTGTGGTGTGTGTAGTGTTTGTAAATGATTAAGACAAGATGGTTTCATTATATGAAATTGGAGAGGGAGGCATCTCTTTTGCTTAAAGAAAATCCTCTGAGCTACCGGAGGACTAAGCACATAAAGGGATGTCTCACTATTGAACTACCGGAGGATCTATGGCTTCGTATCAATGCTGACGAAATAGGGTTTCCCCCGCTTTGTATTGCAAAGCAAACATCACTGATACAATCAGATAGGTGTTGGGGCGGAAGCAGCACAGGCACGCCCAAAAGAAACGAAAGATAAAAAGAAAAGAAACAAATGCCGACACCGGCGGATCAACAAAAACGAAAAAGCTTCGCGACCGCCGCGCCCATCAGGGATCCTCCACTAGGCTCCTATACTCCGAAGCGCCGGTACCAATCAACACCTCCAAGAAGGTACGCGACGATGAAGACGTTGCTGCCAAGGGTTTCCCCCGATACGCGACGAGGAGAGAGGAAGGGTACCCCGACGCCCTCTAGGAAGGATCGGCGGCATCCTCAGGCACCACCGCATCAGAGTCGGCACGGCCGACAGGGGTTTCTCCCGATCCCAACCTTCACCACGGGTGCTCCGGAGCACGCCACCAAACAAACCACCACTCTGCGCCAAAACGGTCTTGAAGCTTCTGCGCCGTCTCATCATTGCACCGCGATAGGGGCCTATGCAACGAAGAAGAGGAGCCGGGACTCGGGACAGCAGCATTGTCGGCACACGGGAGGTCCCAACGTCCACCGTCAACGACGGTAACCAACCGGACGGAACAACAGGAGCATACCGGTCCCATGGGCCCACAGGTCCGGCCGGGTCCTTAGAAGCCCGTAAAGCTCCCGCCGTCACGCTGCATAAGGCACACCGTCGGCGCCACCAGTGTGAGTCCGAGCCACTCCACCTCCATGCCACGCAGGGGACGTCGAAGCCACGCCAATGGCCATCCCGCTAGGACCCAGATGGGGCCGGGAGGGCCCAGATCTGGACCGGGGACGCGCAGCCGGCCACCGCACGTTACCACGTCGCACCGCCGCCAAGGGCAGCACCGCCACCTCGCCCACCGCTGGCGACCGCTGCGGGGTCGCCGGGGCCGCCGTCCAGCCGAGCAGCACCGCCGCCGTCACCTGCCCCGGGAAGGGGACGTGCGCGCGGGGACAAAAGGTCCCGCCACCGCCGGCGGGACCACCCGGGCCAGCGCCGGGGGCACCCACCGGCGGCGGCGGGGGAGATCCGGTGGAGGAGGGCCGATAGGAAGGGGAGGGGCGCGCCGCCCCGGCCACCTACGGGGGAGGCGGCGCAGGGACGGGATCGGGAGGGGGGAGAAGTGTGATATCCTGGTTTATTAGGGATGATAGACTACTTATATCAATAAGGAATTCCTTCTTTTCTGGGTGCCCATTCGGATAGAACTCCAAAGTTAAGCATGCTCAGCTTGGAGTAGTTTCAGGATGGGTGACCTACCGGGAAATTACTCCCGGGTGCGCACGAGTGAGGACAAAGTGCGCATAAAAGACTAGCATTGATATGTGAGGCTAGTCTAGATCCCGCCAGGAGTAACGACCACCGGCGGGTGTGTCCGGGGCGTTACAAGTTGGTATCAGAGCCGACCCTCGCGGTTACACGGATGTTTGCAGACAGGTGCTCGGTCATGTTATTCATGACGTTTGTGACCCGTTGTGACACACGGCATGGCACATGTATCGGACTGGATGCACAGACGTTTGTGCCAACAGGGAACGTTCATGTGGCCCGATGAGGACGTCGGTTCCTCTGAGTGGGGGTGTATGTGATATCCTGGCTTATTAGGGATGATAGACTACTGATATCAATAAGGAATTATTATTTTTCCGGGAGCTCATTCGGATAGAACTCCAAAGTTAAGCATGCTCAGCTTGGAGTAGTTTCAGGATGGGTGACCGACCGGGAAATTGCTCCCGGGTGCGCACGAGTGAGGACAAAGTGCGCAGAAAAGACTAGTATTGATATATGAGGCCAGTCTAGATCCCGCCAGGAGTAACGACCACCGGCGGTTGTGTCCGGGGCATTACAAGAGGGGGCGGGATGGGCCGGGGGGCGCGCGCTGACGGCCGGTGGCGGCGGCGAAAACCTAGCGGGATGGTGCGGGAGGGAACCCGAGCTAGGCTAGCAGCCCTCAGTGAAAGACGAATAACATGTTCCTCATGTACTTTGTGTTAGAATTATTCAATTTTACATGTTTTATCCGCGCAACACGGATTTGGATCAGTGTAGGAATGAAAGACACCAGAAATTACTCATGGATCCACGACAGCACGAATAGGAGTCAGCGTGTTCGCTGGATGGTTCACAAGAAGCAAAGCCGATGAGGAAATCGCCGGCTGCCATCTCACCGAGTTTCTTCTACTACGACGCCTGAGTGGGCATCGACTGCTTCCATCCCATCCGTGACTTGGACAGCTGGCATGTGCACCTTACAGCGTCGAGTGCCACGATGGCGGAAAAAGCAGGACAGTCAGCAGCTCTACACATCCGTGTGGCGGTCCGATCCAAGTCCGCCGGAAGCGTTGAGCGCCATGGCTTGGTCGTGTAGATCACGATTTACGATGCAGCCTAGGGCTGGACGTACCGAGCGGGCTTTTCGGCCCGCTCGTGGACCGCGCTGGACCGGACCGATCGGTCCTGGCCCGCTGGAAAATATGGCCGGTTCGAGCCGTGAATTTCGGCCCGAAAATCCACCGGTCCGGTCCGGTCTTAGCTCGGTTAACTCGGTTGGACCGAAACAAACATGGATGTTTCTCAATCAGGCAATCTTCCGGCGACGTGAACCAGCGATGGATCTGAATCCGACGTGCTCAACACGAGGCAGTTCACATTCGAGCAGCTGGGCGCGGCAATGAGGCAGTTCGACAATGGCGGCGAGATGTCCGTCGACATGGCGCACGACAATGGCGGCCGTCCCTTTCCTTTCATTCAGTGTAGTTTCCCTTTCCTTTCCTTTCCTTTCATGAACGGAATTGATCTGATACGGCAGTTTCCCTTTCCATTCATGAACGGAATTAATGGTCCGGCTTCTGCGTCCACTACGTCCACGACTAGGACTCAGCTCCACGTTAGGTCTGATCCACTAATCACGGAGGACTAGCACACACAAATTTGTGCGCTCATGCACGTGCTACCTTATTTGCATGCGGCTAAGAAAATGCTAAGAAAGAACAATAAAGACGTGCCTAACAAGATCTGGCCCGCGTCGTTGGCTATCTCCCGGAGGACCCCAGCGCGCGCGTGTTGCTGTTAGTGCACCAGCACTTCGCCGGCCACACGCTAGAGGACCCCGATGCGCGCGTTGCTGCTTCCGGCGGTGTGCTGTTCATGGCCGAGACGGCTCGCTATCATGCCTTCCGGCGTCCATGGTCGCCGCGCAGAAGCTCACGACCACCACATCCACATCCCGACGCCCCCGCCATGGTACCACATCTGTCTCTTGCCGTGGTTGCCGACGCCATGGTCACCGCGACCTCTCCATGATCGGTCCGGCTCGGGCTTCGTCGCCGCCGATCCGGTCCCTACAAACAGGACCGCGAGACTGGTCGGTCCGGTCCGGCTCGGTCCGCCGGCGGCCGGTCCAACTGGCGGCTCGGTCAAGGCCCGGACCGTGTCCACCAATGGATGCAGGTGCGATGCGTAGGCTTTTGGTTTCTCGTTTCGAAAGGAAAATCAAAAAGTGACTGACGACACGACTTGCATGCACCTGCAATCCTCGCTCTTTCCGGCCCCACTCCGTTTCGGAACCGCCCCCCACTCCCCTAGCCTCTCGATCGAGTTAATTACACGATAGTACCACATTTGGGGCGGTGAGGCGGATTGGTACCAAGTTTGGTAATTTTTACGTGTCAGTGCCAAGTTTCGGACAAGCCGTTGCAAATCGGGCTAAACTACATATTGACAGCGTATCTGACCGGCGGGACCCACATGTCAGGTGCCGATGTGGCATATTTTTTGCAGAAAACTCCCTTACTTTGTATATAATCACGTAAAGACACATTTTTTTTTGCCGGTAAAGGGTTCCCGTGAGAGTCTTTTTTTTTTGTTCGGACTTGTTTGAAAATTTCGGCCAACTAGACTACTAAATAAAATAAACAAAAAACAGGCGCCGACAGGTTTCGAACCGGCGACCCCGCTGTACGCAGACGGGGCGAGCTAGCCACAACGCCAACTGATCGGTCGTGACATGTTTCATGCGGGCTTTTCTTTATACGAATGCTTACACGATGGGCCGGCTGTTGGGCCCAGCGCGGCCGCGTGCCCTTAATTACTCGTTTTTGAAATATAATATTAATGCGTTTACAATTATTGCGTATCCTCATTATATTATTCAAATACGCTAATAATAAAAATATTATTGCCAAATACATAGTTTTTTTACTTACTCGTATATTGATTATATTTTTGTAAACGCACTATTATTAAAAGGTTGACAACATGTATGAAAAAAAATGTAAACATAATAAATTTTAGGAATGCATTAAAACTTTTTCAACTTTTATTAAGAAAATCTACGTGTTTCTCGAAATGCTAGAATGAGTTTACGCAATAAGTTTTCAATACATGCTGAATATTTTTTGGAATACACACTGTCAAAAAAATTCATCATCTATCAAGAGAATGTTCAACATAAATTATAATTTTTTTATCGTATATTAAGAAAACTGTTCAACATATATTAAAACAATGTACAATTTGCATTTAAAATTTATTCAACGTATGTTACCAAAAGTTTAATATATTAAAAAATATTCACCTTTTGTAAAGAATAGTTCATCTTGCATTAAAAAGTGATTACTATATATGCAGAAAAAGCATAACAAAATGAAAGGAAAACAAACCTGGCGAACGAGCCCCAGCACTCGCGGCAGTAAAACGCGAAACAGAAAAAGATTGAAGACCTCGCTTGGCCCACCAACCGGCCCAGCGTCCGCGCAATGGTATAAATGACATACCGCGTCGATGTCTACACGAACGGCCGCGTAGCCTGATGGCTAGCGGGCGTCACCTGCTGGCAGGTCGCTCGTTCGAAACCAGCCAGCGCGCGATTTTTCGTTCATTTTATTTATTTGTTCATTTCAACGGAAACTTTCAAACAAGTCCGAACGAAAAAAAGACTCTCACGTGAGCCCTTTACCCGCAAAAATAATATTCTTTGACGTTATTACATATAAAGTAAGAGGGTTTTCTGCAAAAAATATGCCACATCGGTCCCTGACATATGGGTCCTGCCGGTCAGATACGCTGTCAATACGTAGTTTAGCCCGATTTGCAACGGCTTGTCCGAAACTTGATACTGACACGTAAAAATTACCAAACTTGGTACCAATCCGCCACCGCCGTCCCAAATATGATACTATCGTGTAATTAACTCCTCTCGATCTCTTCCACACCCCAACAAAAACCTCTCTTCATCCTCCGACGCCCGGTTCACACTTGACACAGACAAACTGCCTGGTGGATCACTCATACACCGTGTGCTCTGCTCCGCGTGCGTCGGTCGCCGTACGTCGACTGATCGATCGACTGGTCTCCGGCCACGTCAATGGTGGACCCGGCCGGGAAGGCGCAATCAGCACGCGAGGTGTGCGCCGCGTTGGCGGCCTTCGCGTTCTGTCCACACCGCCTCCGCTCCCCGCACGGCGCGCACTTGGTCGACTGGTACCTCGTCCTTGCAGTACCTATACAATACCTAACGCACGCACGCCCTTCGTCTTCCTCGTTGCATCTTGCCCACACCTCCGATGCTACCCCACTGCATGCACTTAGTCGACTGGTACCTCGTCCACGCTATAGGAGAAAAGTATGCCCGTCCGTCCGTCCGTGTCTAGATGAAATGCTCATGTTCTCAATGGACGAGTGGAAGTGAGTTGAATTCATATCCAAATTGTTTGTTTTGTAATATATTACACACAAGTTGTGTTTGAGCATCTCATTACCCGCAAAGTGTGCTCTCCATTCATATCCATGGTGATACATACCATAGAGAGAAATGCAACTTTTGAGGGCAAGCTTGAGCTTGTTCAAGCCTGCCCTGTAGATTTGCCCCATTGACAGCAGCACTTAATGTTAGGCAGGGCAGCGAAGCGCACATCTTCCTAAGCAAACTAGATTTTCCTATAACGAGCAAACTAGGGGTTTGCTTGGATCCAAGGGACTAAAACTAATCTGACTAAAAATAGTCTCTTTAAGAGGCTAAAGTTTCAAGGGACTAAAACTAATCTGACTAGGGGTTTGCTTGGATCCAAGGGACTAAAACTAATCTGACTAAAAATAGTCTCTTTAAGAGGCTAAAGTTTCAAGCATCCCTGACTAAAGAAGGGCTAAAACTAGTCTTGAGACTAAAATCTTTTAGTCAGGTGTGCCCCTACTAAAATGTGAATTACTCCTCTCTTTCCTCATTTAACTTCTCTCCTATAACACATGCAAGTTCCGGATTAGAGGGAGGATAATAAATGCTCATTAACTTGATTTTAGTCTCTTTAGTATTTGGATCCAAGCATGGGTGAGGCTAGCAAGTTTTAGGCTGGCCATAGTGGGAGTAACATAGCTAGTAACATCACACATCCCAACACAGTTTTGCTTATGTGGCATGTAATTAATGAGGAGAGAAGTGCTTGTGGTAACTAGCTATGTTACTGTAACATCACACATACCAATGCAAATTGAGTCTATAGACTAATAAATGAACTCTTGCATGACACCACATCTATGTTTCTACCCACTATGGAGGTAGTAACATAGTCTAGTAATACGTGTATGTTATTAGTGTAAGTTACTCCCCACTATGACTAGTCTTAGTCCCACTACTTTTAGTCATGGGACTAAAATGTATCCAATCACCCTCTAGATTTTCCTAAGCAAACGATATTGATTGAGTAAGGACTTGTAATTTAATGTCAGTGCTACCACCCAAGTCCTTTATAACGAGCAAACTATATATTTTCCTAAGCAAACGATGAATAACTCGTTCCTTGTTTTACTTCATTGTCATGGAATTGTCCCTTTTATCGTCCATTATCTGTTGTATCTCCATCCAATAAATATTTGAAATCTATAGCATGGGCATAGAAATAGGGACGAGGCGATTTGGTGCTCGGGCTCAGATGAGCCCGAAATCTGATCCATCGGTTGGTGCGTTGGGATTGTAGATAGTGTGTCAGACGTGGCAGAGTTGAACCAGGAAAAAATAAGGATACGAGACCTATACGCCCCGCTGCAGTGCCCTCAGGTGGGCCCTTTTCGTAGCGCGCTGTGGTCATGGGCCGTGGTTCAGACGTTACTGGAAAGCTGAGCCGTCACAGCTGGTCGTTGTGGAGGGTTCGTGGGGGTGGCTGACGAGTCGAGTGCGGCGGTTGCTGCTTCTTCTGGCGGCGCCGCGATGGAAGCTGACGGGCTGGAGTTCCTGCTGGATCTAGTAGACCGGTGAGTTCTCCTACACCAACGCTTCTCCCCGGATCTGTGTGATTCATAAAAATTTGTTTGCGCAATCCACGGAATCCCCCCATCCCCCGGCCGCCGGTGACTCCATTCTGGCTCGCAGATTTCCACTTAGGTAGGAGTTCGCCGATAGTTTGGAACATGCAGATCCGATGCCTTTAGCGCTGCTACCACGGCTTGAGGGACCGCCGTCGTCGCCGGTGAATTCAAACTGCGGGCCTGGCAATTAGGCGACTGCAGCCCTCGGAGGTCCGAATGTGAAATCCGGAGAAGGAAGAATGATTCGCCGACAAGTTCTGCACAATCCTCGGGGAAGATCTGGAGAAGGAAGAATGAAGCCCCTGGGTGGACGAAAATAATGTAGACTGTTGTTTCTCAGTTCAACGTGGCCACATTTTGCTAGGCAACTAAGAATGCTCAGAAGGCAGGTGGCATGATTGAATATTGCAATGTCTAGTGCAATTCTAATACTATTACAGTAGGTGATTTCTGTAAATTTGAATATTCATTTTTTACTGTTAAAATTAAAAACTGGGTGTGGTTAAATTCAGGTTGAGGCTAGACAGTGCCGCCCGCCCACACACACAATAGAAGCCCATGTGCCTCATGGATGAGTGGCCTCAAACAATCTATCCGCAAGTTTACAGAAGAACCTACTAGGAGTGTGGTGAAACCAGAACTTGGTTTGAGTTTCGACTAGTTGGTTGAGGCGTATGACTTTTATAACTTGTGTTCATCGGAGATTAGCTTTGGGATATGGTATGGCAAGAGTAGACTGGATCCTGAGAGAACCGATTTAGTGCAAGAGGTCGTGTGTGCCTGTTTGGTGAGAGATATTTGTGTTCATCTGAATTTTATTTTCAATGACGGTGCTTTCTGACGGAGGGATTAACATGGATTATTTGTTATGTGGACTTGATGTGCACGGATGAGCAAGTAGAAAGTTTTGAGTGGGTGTTTGCATAATTTCTTATTATGATGGGTGGACCTGCTCCAAAAAACAATATTCATAGGTTTTGCACTGTACTAACTTGGCGCGGCAATATTCGTTTCTGGTTTTCTTGCATTTGATAAAGCTGACTAGTTGTTTTTGACAATCTTTGCAGACCATATCATAGCCAAGGCGGCCAATGCCAAAGTGTATCCACACAAGTGTGCACAGATGGTGCAAATGGCACATACTGAGAAAGCAAATGAGTGTCTGGGTCCGTTGTGCATGAAGAAGAATGAGTTCAGAGCTGAGTTTCACAAGGTTTTGAACCACATGTTGACGATCGACAAGTTTGAGGCTGCTTCAGGTATGCTGTTGGATAAGTACAATTTACGGAAGCATCCATATATGATGCAGATATATGATATTAGAACTAAGTGGGTGAAGCCTTACTTCAAGGGTGTATTCTGCGCCAAGATGACAGGCACCCAACTTGGCGCGAGTGCAAATCACATGGTTCAGTAGGCGTACAACTTGTGCAGGTCTCAGGTAGCGTGCTGCAATTCGAATTTTGAACTGCTGCTTCAGTGAATGCGATTTTTAAAATTGTAGTGGATTGTTATGCAGGCATGAGCACTATAAAATGGATGGTACAGCCAGCCAGTTGGTTCTCAAAACTTTATTCACTACAGAGCAGGTAGAGCATGCATGGCTCCCGCGGCAGCCGTTGGTGAAGCAAGTGGTATGACAACGACGACGGGTGAAGTTTCAAAGAAAAGAAAAAGACGATGGGTGGCGTTGAGCAGCGTAGTGGCGATGTCGCTGAGGTAAATTGACATACAGATAGTGTGTGTAGTAGCAGTACAATGGCCGTTCCATTGACTTGGCGCTTGCAGGACAGCCATGAAGCCGGAGGCGTGGACCACGACCGGCGAGGAGGGATCTGGACGAGGTGAGATCGTTATTCGGAAAGATTGCCTTGTCTTCTCTCGAACCGTATTTGTCAGGCAGTAACATGAACAACAATGCAGCATGAGGTGTTGGAGTTTGAGGAAGCATGGAAGACCTCCACAAAAGGCGGGGAATCTGGCACGGTCAGACTGCCGGGTGAGGAGGGCTTAGGCGAGCACGATCCAGTGTGCGCAGTCATTATCGATGATATACCAGCCTTCTTGATAGCGTTGGCGGTGCTGAGAAGATGGAGGAATCAGACGCAGAGGTGAGCAGAGGCCGGGCTAAACGACGGCGAATTGAACCATAGATGGACTTTGATGTTGGGGAGATAGCAACGTTGCCACTGACCATTTTGGATGGCAAGTACGTTGTGTGCTGATTTGTTTTTCCGATTAGTTGTTTACTGATTCGTGACACCCTTGTGCGTGAAAGAACTTTGTTGGGAGCAAGCTGTTCAAACTAAAGGAATCCAAAATTCCCCTTTTGTAAACTGTTGTACGGCCATAAACTTAATGGCCCATGGTTGAATTGGCGTGGAATGTTAATTTGTGCATGTATGTTTTTCACGGTGAAGTGTATCGGCGGGATGAGAAGAAGAGTAAAGGAGAATTTCCTAAACACGGTCTTTGATTAATAATGTTAGATTGCATGCATGGAGAGAGTTCAGCGTGCATGTGGTAAATGGCAGATGGAACAGGAATACAGGATGGCGCAGGAAAAATGCAGAGCCGTGCGGGGCGAGCTGTTCCTTCTAACGGCGGCCGCCTTAAATGAGATGATGGCCCACAATATTTCTATATCACGTACGGTGAGAATACCTGTTAGAATACAACTTGTGGCACTGATCCACATGTGACTGGATGGCTAAGATATCAGGTGCAGCTGAGCCCGAGCTCAGAAATGAATTTTCGCATAGAAAGCACCAATAATTACCAATGAAATACTAAAGTTACAATGTGGACCGCCTGGTTCAGATTGGCGCCAAGACATCCGCCCCACCCAATATAGTTGTATTAGGAAATATAGGTTAGATTAAAAAATATTTTGGCTTGCCTTTTACTCCAAGTAGATCATGTACTTCTATATATATGTCAACGAGGCCCAAGCAATACAACAACTATTCCATCAAAACCTCTCTCTCCTTTCTAACATGATATCAGCCTAATCTCAATCCAATCCCTAGCCACCGTCGCTTCCGCACCGCGCCGCCCCTGGGGCGGATCTTCATGATCGCCACCGAGGGCCGCGCCGCCCGTACCTATGGTTCGTCCGCCGGTCGTGTTGACCGGCTGCCCTAGAAAGTCTTTTTCCCGAGCCCTTGCTCTGAATTTTTCTCTCTCCCGTCGGTCATCTTGATCGCGGTTTCTTTTTGGTTTTCTGATCTAAGATCGGTTTGCGTCGCCTGCCGCCGCCGTCGACCTCACGCGCCTCTACTCCGACTTCGGCAGCGACTGGCCGGCTATTTCACCGACTCGGTGGCCTCGTGCGACAGGCGGCCTGCCAAGGCCGTCGTCCGCGCGCCGGCCCGCCCGTCGCCCTGCGCCGGCCATCACCGCCCTGCTCCGACCGGGACACCTGCATCGCCCACCCGGCGGCCTCGCGCCATGCGGCGGCCAATCATAGCTATCGTTCGCACGACGGTCCGCCCACCTATCCACACCACCCGCCGCCATCGTGTCTGCACGGCGGCCCTGCGGTGTACCTCGCCGGCCTCATCTCCGGCGGCATCAGGCTCGTCAACTATCTTAGCTCAGGTGCCGCTACTACGTTGGTTGCTCGGGCCTCGCTGCCCAGGCTAAGGCGCTGCATGGCAGCCCGGGTGCCGGTCGCACGATGTCCCACGCCGTCTGTCCTCCCCAGCTTCATCTCGGACTCCGCCGTCACCCCGTCTTCACCGAGCGGCGTCCCCGACCTCGCGCGCGGTCGGATTGATCACCCGCCCGCCGCCGCGATCCGCCACATCTACGCCGGGCGACCGACCTGGCCCGTCGGTTGCGCGCGCCTCCGCAGGTCCCGTGAAGATCGTCCCGAGTACTACACGCCTCTCCGCCGATCGAGCATCGGGCTGCCGCTGCGTCGCCCCGTCGGGCCGCAACGCCGCCGCCCCGTGGTTCTCCTCGCGGCTGCATCGACTCGTGCTTCGCCGCTGCATCGCCCCTCCGGGCCGTAGGGCCGCGATACGCGGTCCCTGCTGCCGTCCCGAGGCCGTCCCCGCGGTTTGACTGACTCGCGAACCGCCGTTGCGTCGCCCCTTCAGGCCGCAGCGTCGTGGCCCGCGGTCCCCGCCGCCGCCCCGACGTCTTCCCGTCGTCGCCCCGACCCGCCTGTCGCTGTTGCGTCGCCCCTTCGGTCCATAGCGCAACGGTCGCAGTCCACTCCGCCGTCACCGCGCGTCGACTTCCCGTGGTATGCTCCGCGCCATCTCCCTTGGCGCGGGAACGTCACCTTCCGCGCCGGTCTTCGTCACGCTGTCAGGGTTCTTCGCCTACTTCGAGCACCGCCGCCGCACTCCTAACCTAGCCGCCGTCGCCGTCGTCAGGCCCCCGCCGCCGCTCTTCTTTGGCCGCCGCCACCGCTACCTTCGTAGCCGCCGTCGTCGCCCGTCCACCCCCTTCGTCTTCATCCAAGCACCAGCCCGTCGCCAGCATCGCCGTCATCTACCTCGACCACTTCGTCTACTCCTACCACCGTTGGTGACATCGGCCCCGCGCCGATGGACGCCGCACTCGTCCTTGAGTTCTTCTCTGCTGGCCCCTCCGACTTCTCCGACATGGCGTACAGCTCGTGCAGGTCCCTCGTCTACGCATGCCCGGTACTGGCAACACCGATGCGTGTCTTCATCCACGACGTGTCCCCGGGCCTGGCAAGCCTGGTCGACGCTTCGTCAACTTCGTCTTCGTCCATCTACGCATGCCCGGTGCTGGCAACACCGGTGCGTGCCTTCGTCTACGATGTGTCCCCGGGCTTGGCAAACCCGCCGCGACGCGTCGTCAACAACATCTTCTTCCCGGCGCACCACTACTTCGACACCACAGCGCCCATGCTAACTCGGCGCCCCCATGCGCCCGCGGCTCCCCGGCGACTTCCTCGACACCGGCTACCCCGACTCGACATCGACCACAACATTCTTCGCACGGCTACCTTGACCACGGCTCCACCACATATGTTCTCGGCTACATTGACAAACGGCACAAAGGGCTACCGCCTGCCTGAGCAACCTCGTCGGTTTCCACTCCAGCCACGACACCGCGATGCGTCGACCGTTCCGACTGTGGGGGGTGTCCGTCGACTTGCCTTCGGATTCTTCTCCAGTCTCACCGTCTGCGTCGCTACCGTTGTGACCGTGGGGGATGTTGAGTAACGTGATTGTATTAGGAAACATAGGTTATACTAGGAAATATTCTGGCTTGCCTTTTACTCCAAGTAGATCATGTACTCCTATATATATGCCCATGAGGCTCAAGCAATACAACAACTATTCCACCAAAACCTCTCTCTCCCTTCTAACAGTTCATCACTCGCAACACATACGACATCTTGTTACTGGAGTGTGGAACGAGTGATGAATCTGGTAGAGTTGAGTCGCACCAAAATGGTTACATCTAATTAGAAATAACAGCGCATTGGAACATGAAGTGGATTAACCTCTTTCAACAGTTTGACAGTTGAATCTTTCTTGCAAAGAGCGATTTAACCACAAAGTTATGGGCTTCAGGCCGAGGATTCTTTCACATGGGTTAGTGGAAGAAGAGAATCAATATGATCCATGTATAAAAATGGTCGGTTCAAATATAAATAATGAATTTAATATATCAAATTGTCTATCAGTGTTGGCAAAAGACATTCTAAGTATGGTGAAACTTAATAATATTTTACCTTTCGAATCCTAAAATCACGTGCATTTGCCCATGGAGGTAGTACTGGTTCGTAGTGTTCTTTTGATAAGTATCATGGCAATGTTTTTTTATGAAGGAAGTACTAGCATGTACAATGCAACATGGCATTTGAACTAGACCAAGTTGGCTCTACTTAGCTTCTCGAGAATAAAACATTAATGCCGGCTTTACAAAGCAATAATAAGTTTTCTGTGTTGGGTAGGTGCATCTTCTTAATGTTGAGGTCGGAAGTCTAATAATCCCTCCGGTCCATATTACTCATAAAGTTGTAGTAAAACCAAGACAAGTAATATGGATTGAAGGGAGTGGTGTTTTATATTCTTAAAAGAAAGGGACAATCTATACGTCAGATGCCTAAAATCATATTTTCCGCCAGCCAATTCTGGGGACTGTTTGATCTAAAATAAATGTGCAAATATGTTTCTTCTTCCTCGGAACGGTTTTGTCAACTCAGACACGATTTGTCTCTCTCACCCTTTTCCCTTCATCCCACGCCTCCAGCACCTCAGGTCCCGCCTATGGCGATGTCACGTTCAAGCACTTGTCGACGAGGCTGAGGTCATCCGTGGCATTGACGTCCCGAGATTGGATAATGTCTAATCTGAGAGTGAGTCCATATGATATGTACAATCTCATGGAGCATTGTTTGTTTAAAGTTCTTGTATCCTCTGAATCGGAATGATACTTAACTTACTTTGTCACAACATTTATGTTGCTGAGCTATAGAAAAGGGGTGGCACAACTGTGTCTATAGATGGATTTTATATGGAAATTCTAAGAATTACGGAATAGATTGAAAGAGGGGTGTGAAGAAGTCATTATGCATGGGGAAAACATGAACACTTGTGGATGTTGTCTGCTGATAGGAAATTTTTGGTCAAGTCTCTTTATAAAATTAAAGTCTTCCTTTGGCTCGTTAATAGAAAAAGTGTATTAACTAGAGATAATATTCTGAACAAAGGATGGAAAGGAGATAAAAGTTGTGTTTTCTGTTGGCAAGATGAAAACATTGATCACCTTTTCCCCTCCACCACCTTAGGTCCCGCCTCTGGCGATGTCACGTCCAAGCCCTTGTCGATGAGTCCGATAAAGATCTCTCTGACAGATGGATCAAAACATTTTGGAAACCTGACAAAATTTGTTCTTGTCGGGGTCTCGGCTCTATTTTGGTCTCTTTGGAAATGTAGAAATGATGTGACTTTTCATCGAAAGAAAAATTATGATCCGATTGTGCTGGTGAAACTAATGTGTAATTGGATCTCTGATTGGTCCATTCTGCAGATAAAGGAAGCAAAGGAAAAAATGATGCTGGGAGCAAGACTAGTCGAGCAGGTGGCAAGTGAAGTGTTCCGCGCTTCGCAGGGATGGAGACCTGGAGTCCCGTGACTTGGTGGCTAATTCCAGAGACGGAGTAGTGAAGTTGGATGGGCCTTTTGTGTTGTTGATCGTTGAAGTTGATTGTTGGTTGTTTTTCTGCCTCTAAATTGCTTTCCCTAGTGTTCATTTTGTGTTGGTCCCTACAAAAACTAGTTAATGTATGTTGCTCTTAGCATGTGCTTAGCCTTATTTTGGCGCCTACTATTCAGGTTTGTAATAGAACCTTAGTTTGAATCTTGTTGCATGGTCGTAGCTTCATATGATGCGCATATATTTTATAGATGCTTAAGATCATATGATTTCATTATATGAAATCGAAGAGCGGGCCTCTCTTTCGCTCAAAAAATAAATCCTCTGAGCTACCAGAGGAGCAAGCACATCATGAAGGGATGCGTAACTATTGAACTACCATAGGATCCATGGCAACATCATATCAATGATACCACTCAAGTCTGTATAAAGTTCACCCGAGCTAGGCCAGCACCCCTAAGCGAAAGATGAATAGCATGCTCCTTATGTACTTCTTTGCGTTAGAATTTGTTGGGGAACGTTGCATGGAAAACAAAAAAAAAATTTCTCTACGTTCACCAAGATCAATCTAGTAGATGCAACTACGAGGGGAGAGTAGGATCCACATACCCTTGTAGATCGCTAAGCGGAAGCGTTAAGAACGCGGTTGATGGAGTCGTACTCGCCGCGATTCAGATCGCCGAAGATCCTAGCACCGAAGCAACGGTGCCTCCGCGTTCTTCACACGTACGGCTCGGGGACGTCTCCTCCTTCTTGATCCAGCAAGGGGTGGAGGAGAGGTCGATGGAGAACCGGCAGCACGACGGCGTGGTGGTGATGGTGGAGAAGGATTCCAGCAGGGCTTCGCCTAAGCACCGCGGGAGAAGAAGATGTTATGGGAGAGGGAGGGCAGCACCGAGGCACAAACGTGTGTTGGCTGCCCTCCCTTTGCCTCACTATATATAGGGGGGTGGAGAGGGGAGGGGCGCCCTAGGGTTTCCCCTAGGGGCGGCGGCCAGGGCAAGGGGGAAGGGGGCGGCGCCCCCTGGGGCTAGGGTTCCCCCCCCCCAGGTGCCTTGCCCCCCAAGGCTAAGGGGGGGTGCGGCTGCCCTAGGAGGGTCCACCTCCCCTTGCGCATGAGGAGAGGGCCCAGGGGGGGGGGGGGCGCACAGCCCTATGAGGGCTGTGGTGTCCCCCCTTGTGGCCCATTAGGCCCAGAACCACTTCCGGGACCCCCGAAACCCTTTTCGGTAATCCGCCGATTTCCCGATACTCCCCGGAACACTTCCGGACTCCGAACACCTTCATCCTATATATCAATCTTCGTCCCCGGACCATTCCGGAGACCCTCGTCACGTCCGGGATCTCATCCGGGACTCCGAACAACCTTCGGTAACCATGCACTGTTCTCACTAACAACCCTAGCGTCACCGAACCTTAAGTGTGTAGACCCTGCGGGTTCGGAAACCATGTAGACATGACCGATACACTCCCAGGTCAATAACCAATAGCGGGATCTGGATACCCATATTGGTTCCCACATGTTTCTCGATGATCTCATCGGATGAACCACGATGTCAAGGATTCAGGCAATCCCGTATACAGTTCCCTTTGTCTCGTCGGTATGTTACTTGCCCGAGATTCGATCGTCGGTATCTCTATACCTAGTTCAATCTCGTTACCGGCAAGTCTCTTTACTCGTTACCGTAATACATAATCCCGTGACTAACCACTTAGTCACTTTGAGCTCATTGAGATGACGTATTACCGAGTGGGCCCGGAGATACCTCTCCGTCACACGGAGTGACAAATCCCAGTCTCGATCCATGTCAACTCAACAGACACCCTCGGAGATACCTGTAGAGTACCTTTATAGTCACCCAGTTACGTTGTGACGTTTGGCACACACAAAGCACTCCTACGGTGTCAGTGAGTTACATGATCTCATGGTCATAGGAACTTTATACTTGACATGCAGAAAACTATAGCGATAACTGACACGATCATAAGCTATGTTTAACGTTTGGGTCTCGTCCATCACATCATTCTTCTAATGATGTGATCCCGTTATCAAATGACAACTCATGTCTATGACCTGGAAACCGCGGTCATCTTTGATCAACGAGCTAGTCCTGTAGAGGCTCACTAGGGACACAAAGTCTGTCTATTCATCCACACGTGTATTTGAGTTTCCAATCAATACAGTTATAGCATGGATAATAAACGATTATCATGAACAAGGAAATATAATAATAACTCTTTTATTATTGCCTCTAGGGCATATTTCCAACACAGCAACGAGGGATATCGTGAATCCGGCTTCCAGGGTAACTTGCTCGCGCCCACGAGCCATTTTGCGCCACTCGAAATGGCCTATTATTTTCGAACAGTACGAATGTAATGTAGAAGAGCTGGTATGCACAGTTTTGGCCAAGAACAACACATGTGCATGGACAAAAATGTGGGTGGTAGCGGTATGGGTGATAAACCATGCAAAACGGCAAGTTTTTGGGTGTTTGGTGCACCGAAGAGGGTTCTCCTTCCATCCAGACTAGCATGTAGGGCTTGCTGGTGCAGAAATAGAGTCATGTAACATTGTTCTGCACGTCATTGTCGCAGTATCTATCCGTGGGTGAGCTCACGGTAGGGTGGTAGACGCTAGAAGAGTGCACGCCAACCGCTAAATCATCCGAAACTCAATTCTGCAAGCCGTTTTCGGCCTCCGAAATTATTCCAAAACAGACGAAGTGTGTGACAGAAGGATACGAATTTTCGCTGCGGTCGTTTTGGCAGGTCATGGAGCCCAAACGGAGTTCGTATGGCCAGGGTACGGTCGTTCTACGGATACACCTCAAATGGATTTCAGCAACGAGGGATATCGTGAATCCGGCTTCCAGGGTAACTTGCTCGCGCCCACGAGCCATTTTGCGCCACTCGAAATGGCCTATTATTTTCGAACAGTACGAATGTAATGTAGAAGAGCTGGTATGCACAGTTTTGGCCAAGAAAAACACATGTGCATGGACAAAAATGTGGGTGGTAGCGGTATGGGTGATAAACCATGCAAAACGGCAAGTTTTTGGGTGTTTGGTGCACCGAAGAGGGTTCTCCTTCCATCCAGACTAGCATGTAGGGCTTGCTGGTGCAGAAATAGAGTCATGTAACATTGTTCTGCACTTCATTGTCGCAGTATGTGTCCGTGGGTGAGCTCACGGTAGGGTGGTAGACGCTAGAAGAGTGCACGCCAACCGCTAAAACATCCGAAACTCAATTCTGCAAGCCGTTTTCGGCCTCCGAAATTATTCCGAAACAGACAAAGTTTGTGACAGAAGGATACGAATTTTCGCTGCGGTCGTTTTGGCAGGTCATGGAGCCCAAACGGAGTTCGTATGGCCAGGGTACGGTCGTTCTACGGATACACCTCAAATGGATTTCAGCATGTTGGGGAACGTTGCATGGGAAACAAAAATTTTCCTACGGTTCACCAAGATCAATCTAGGAGATGCATCTACGAGAGGAGAGTTGGATCTACGTACCCTTGTAGATCGCTAAGCGGAAGCGTTCAAGAACGCGGTTGATGGAGTCGTACTCGCCGCGATTCAGATCGCTGAAGATCCAAGCACCGAAGCAACGGTGCCTCCGCGTTCTTCACACGTACGGCTCGGGGACGTCTCCTCCTTCTTGATCCAGCAAGGGGTGGAGGAGAGGTTGATGGAGAGACCGGCAGCACGATGGCGTGGTGGTGATGGTGGTGGAGGTTTCCAGCAGGGCTTCGCCTAAGCACCGCGGGAGAAGAAGAAGTTATGGGAGAGGGAGGGCAGCACCAAGGCACGAACTTGTGTTTGCTGCCCTCCCTTTGTCCCACTATATATAGGGGGGTGGAGAGGGGAGAGGGCGCCCTAGGGTTTCCCCTAGGGGCCGGCGGCCAGGGCAAGGGGGAAGGGGGCGGCGCCCCCTGGGGCTAGGGTTTCCCCCCCAGGTGCCTTGCCCCCCAAGGCTAAGGGGGTGCGGCCACCCTAGGGGGGTCCACCTCCCTTGGCGCACAAGGAGAGGGCCCAGGGGGAGGCGCACAGCCCTATGAGGGCTGTTGTGTCCCCCCTTGTGGCCCATTAGGCCCAGAACCACTTCCGGGACCCCCGAAACCCTTTTCGGTAATCCGCCGATTTCCCGATGCTCCCCGGAACACTTCCGGACTCCGAACACCTTCATCCTATATATCAATCTTCATCCCCGGACCATTCCGGAGACCCTCGTCATGTCCGGGATCTCATCCGGGACTCCGAACAACCTTCGGTAACCATGCACTGTTCTCACTAACAACCCTAGCGTCACCGAACCTTAAGTGTGTAGACCCTGCGGGTTCGGAAACCATGTGGACATGACCGAGACACTCCCAGGTCAATAACCAATAGCGGGATCTGGATACCCATATTGGTTCCCACATGTTTCTCGATGATCTCATCGGATGAACCACGATGTCAAGGATTCAAGCAATCCCGTATACAGTTCCCTTTGTCTCGTCGGTATGTTACTTGCCCGAGATTCGATCGTCGGTATCTCTATACCTAGTTCAATCTCGTTACCGGCAAGTCTCTTTACTCGTTACCGTAATACATAATCCCGTGACCAACTACTTAGTCACTTTGAGCTCATTGAGATGACGTATCACCGAGTGGGCCCGGAGATACCTCTCCGTCACACGGAGTGACAAATCCCAGTCTCGATCCATGTCAACTCAACAGACACCCTCGGAGATACCTGTAGAGTACCTTTATAGTCACCCAGTTACGTTGTGACGTTTGGCACACACAAAGCACTCCTACGGTGTCAGTGAGTTACATGATCTCATGGTCATAGGAACTTATACTTGACATGCAGAAAACTATAGCGATAACTGACACGATCAAAAGCTATGTTTAACGTTTGGGTCTCATCCATCACATCATTCTCCTAATGATGTGATCCCGTTATCAAATGACAACTCATGTCTATGACCTGGAAACCGCGGTCATCTTTGATCAACGAGCTAGTCCTGTAGAGGCTCACTAGGGACACAAAGTCTGTCTATTCATCCACACGTGTATTTGAGTTTCCAATCAATACAGTTATAGCATGGATAATAAACGATTATCATGAACAAGGAAATATAATAATAACTCTTTTATTATTACCTCTAGGGCATATTTCCAACAGAATTATCCAAGCTTACTTGTTGTATCGTCACAACACGGATTTGAAACTGTGTAGGCATGGAAGGCACCAGAAATTACCCATGGATCCTCGAGGACTTGAATAGCCGGCGGCGTGTTCACTCGATGGTTCACAAGAAGCAACGCGGACAGGGGAATCACCGACTACCACCTCACTGGGTTTCTGATAATATATGTAGTGAGTGTGCGTCGGCTGCTTCGACCCCATCCGTGACTTGGACTGCTGGTATGTGCATCTTCTAGCGTCGAGGGCCACAATGCTGGAAAAAGCAGGACAGGAAGTAGCTCAACGCATCCTCATGGCGATTCGAAGCAAGTCCCTGAATTTTATTCCAAGAGAAGTCATGAGCGTGCTGGCTTGGTCGTGTAGATCTCAATTTCCGGTGCAAGAGAAGCGATGTGGGGGCTTTTTGTTTCACGTTTCAAAAACAAACTTGGCTGGCAACACGACTTACATACACCCGTAATCCCCACTATTTATGGATCCACTCCTTCGTCCTCATCGGAACCGTCGCTCCCACTCCCTCTTGCCTCGATCTCTTCCTCCCGACCCCACTCCACGAGGAGAACAAGTCACGCAAACGTCCTTTTTGTTTCACGTTTCAAAAACAAACGTGTGCTCCGCCTCGGCGCGCGCGGCGGCTCTAAAATCGTGACGGCTGGTTGCACCCGTCCCCCCGCCCCCCCCTCATTCGGCTGCCCCTCGACAGCTCGACTCCCACACCAAAGCGACCAAGCCTTCCATTTGTCGCCCGGCTGTTCCATCTAGCTACCGGCATGCCTTTGCAGACTAGTTCGTCTCGTTGGTTTGGACTAGCGAGGTGAGACACGACGAGCTGCTCGCGTCGGTAATATTGCAGACTAGAAGCACCGACACGACGAGGTGCATTATGAATATGAATCTCGTCTTCTTTACTAGTATGTTCAAGTGTTGTTTATAATATAATATGTGGTGCAGTCTGATGATTTCTCAAGCAATAAAAATCATCTCTATCTCTGCTAATTTGGTACAGCCATAGGACCGTATCACCACTGCAACTATATGTGATTGTGTGTTGTTTTTTCGATGTACAACTCCCACTCCGAAAGATACTTAACTTGCTTTGATCAGAACATTTTTGTTGTTGAATCTATATAAAAAGAGTGGAACACATTTTCTTTTAGAAGAACTTTATATGGGAAATCCTTAGAATTATGTAATAGCTTGAAAGAGGGGTGTGAAGAAGTCATTATGCATGGGGAAAGATGAACCCCCGTGGATGTTGTCTGCTTACAGGAAATTTTCGGTCAAGACTCTTTATATGTTTCTTATAAGAATAATTGTGGTTTCCCACATAAATTCTTATGAAAAATCAAGATTCCTACTGAAATTAAAGTCTTCCTCTAGATGGTTAATACTACCTCTGTCCTGGTTTACTAGTCCTCATTGTATTATGGGTCAAAGTTTGACTTCATATATGATTAGCAATATCTTAATGCATGCCACTGAATATTATATCGTTCAATTCATATTTGAACGTAGTTTCCGATGATAATATTTTTGCTACGTATAACATATATTTTATTAATTAAAACTATGTCTAAAATATGGCCCATAATACGAGGGGGGTAGTAAACCGGGACGGAGGTAGTAAAAAATATTAACTAGAGATAATCTTCTTAAACGAGGATGAAAAGGAGACAAAAGTTGTGTGTTTTCTATGGTCAAGATGAAAGCATTGATCACCCTTTTTTTCTGCCGTTCTGCTTCTAAGCTGATTTGGAGCGTCCTACAGTGTGATTTTGGTCTGAATTATATCCCTGATGTGGTGAGCGTAGTGTTTGTAGATGCTTAAGACCAAATTATTTCATTATATGAAATTGGAGAAGGAGGCCTATCTTTTGCTGGAAAAAAATTAATCTGAGCTAGCAGAGGACCAAGCACATAATGAAAGGATGCCTGATTATTGAACTACCGGAGGATCCATGGATTCATAGCAATTCTACCACTCAGTCTTTATAAAGTGCATATGAGCTAGGCCAGAACCCCTAAGCAAAAGATGAATAGCACGCTCCTCGTGTACTTCTTTGTGTTAGAATTATCCAATCTTACATGTTGTATCCGCAAAACACTGATTTGAATCAGTGTAGGAATGGAAGACACCAGAAATTACCCATGGATCCTCGAGGGCTTGAATAAGAGGCAGCTGTTCGGTCAATGGTTCACAAGAAGCAACGCTGGTCAACGAAGAATTCGCCGGCTACTACCTCACCAAGTTTCTACTCCTACAATCGCTGAGTGGGCATCGGTGACTTTGATCCCATCCGTGACTTGAAGTGTGGGTGCGTCAGTGCCCATCTTGCATTAAGACTGCGCCAATTCCATTGTACAGCTGTGGGTTGTGAAACCAAGCAGATCTCTCATGAAATCGTGTTGCTCAGTTTGACGACTATGGTACAATTGGCGCGACAACACACTCAATTCATTGCGGCCAAACTGTTCATCAGCTAATGAGCAAAAGGAGGACCACTCTAGACTATCTAATTCAATTTGTGAAGGAAATATACCCTAGAGGCAATAATAAAGATGTTATTTGTATTTCCTTATATCATGATAAATGTCTTTTATTCATGCTAGAATTGTATTAACCGGAAACTTAGTACATGTGTGGATACATAGACAAAACAGTATGTCCCTAGTATGCCTCTACTAGACTCGCTCATTGATCAAAGATGGTTATGTTTCCTAGCCATAGACATGAGTTGTCATTTGATCAACGGGATCACATCATTAGGAGAATGATGTGATGGACAAGACCCATCCGTTAGCATAGCACTATGATCGTTTAGTTTTACTGCTATTGCTTTCTTCATGACTTATACATGTTCCTATGACTATGAGATTATGCAACTCCCGAATACCGTAGGAACACCTTGTGTGCTATAAAACGTCACAACGTAACTGGGTGATCATAAAGATGCTCTACAGGTGTCTCCGAAAGTATTCGTGGTGTTGGCATAGATCAAGATTAGGATTTGTCACTCCGAGTGTCGGAGAGGTATCTCTGGGCCCTCTCGGTAACA
The DNA here is from genome assembly GCA_902687465.1 of Secale cereale. Classification (NCBI taxonomy): domain Eukaryota; kingdom Viridiplantae; phylum Streptophyta; class Magnoliopsida; order Poales; family Poaceae; genus Secale; species Secale cereale. Next base: position 38,542,366 of record LR738715.1, read on the forward strand.
CACATCACAATAAGCCTTGCAAGCAAAAGACTAATGAGTTAGTCACGAGATGATGTGTTACGGAACGAGTAAAGAGACTTGCCGGTAACGAGATTGAACTAGGTATGGAGATACCGACGATCGAATCTCGGGCAAGTAACATACCGATGACAAAAGGAACAACGTATGTTGTTATGCGGTTTTGACCGATAAAAGATCTTCGTAGAATATGTAGGAGCCAATATGAACATCCAGGTTCCGCTATTGGTTATTGACCGAAGATGAGTCTCGGTCATGTCTACATAGTTCTCGAACCCGTAGGGTCCGCACGCTTAACGTTTGATGACGATCGATATTATGAGTTTATGAGTTTTGATGTACCGAAGGTAGTTCGGAGTCCCGGATGAGATCACGAACATGACGAGGAGTCTCGGAATGTCCGAGACATAAAGATTGATATATTGGACGACTATATTCGGACACCGGAAGTGTTCCGGAAAAGTTTCGGATTTAACGAGATTGCCGGAGGGGGTTACCGGAACCCCCTACGAAGGGGGATGGTCCATAGTGGGCCTTATGGAAAAGAGAGAGGCAGCCCATAGGGCTGGCCGGCGCCCCACCTAGGGTTCCTAGTTGGACTAGGATTGGGGGGGGGGGGCGCCACCTCTCCCTTTTTCCTTTCCCTCTCTTCCTTCTTTGGTGGTTCCTACTAGGAATAGGATTGCAATCCTATTCCTAGTAGGATTGCACCCCTAGCCGCACCAAACAAGGGCCGGCCGGCCTCCCCCCTTGCTCCTTTATATACGGGGGCAGGGGGCACCCAAAGACACACAAGTTGAATTGTTCCAGCCGTGTGCGGTGCCCCCCTCCACAGAAACACACCTCGGTCATACCGTCGCGGTGCTTAGGCGAAGCCCTGCGGTGGTGAATACATCATATCCGTCACCACGCCGTCGTGCTGACGAAACTCTCCCGTGAAGCTCAACTGGATCAAGAGCTCGTGGGACGTCCTCAAGCTGAACGTGTGCTGAACGCGGAGGTGTCGTACGTTCGGTGCCTGATCGGTTGAATCGCGAAGAAGTTCGACTACATCAACCGCGTCACTTGACGCTTCCGCTTCCGGACTACGAGGGTACGTAGACACACTCTTCCCTCTCGTTGCTATGCATCTGGTAGATAGATCTTGCGTGATCGTAGGAAAATTTTAAAATACTACGTTCCCCAACAGTGGCATCATGAGCCAGGTCTATGCGTAGATGATATGCACGAGTAGAACACAATGAGTTGTGGGCGATACTAGTCATACTGCTTACCAGCATGTCATACTTTGCTTCGGCGGTATTGTGAGATGAAGCGGCCCGGACCGACATTACGCGTACGCTTACGCGAGACTGGTTTCACCGTTACGAGCACTCGTTGCTTAAAGGTGACTGGCGGGTGTCTGTCTCTCTCACTTTAGCTGAATCAGGTGTGGCTACGCCCGGTCCTTGTGAAGGTTAAAACAGCACATACTTGACAAAACATCGTTGTGGTTTTGTATGCGTAGGTAAGAACGGTTCTTGCTAAGCCCGTAGCAGCCACGTAAAACTTGCAAACAACAGGACGTCTAACTTGTTTTTGCAGGGCATGTTGTGATGTGATATGGTCAAGACATGATGAGTTATACGTTTTGTATGAGATGATCATGTTTTGTAAAGTTATCGGCAACTGGCAGGAGCCATATGGTTGTCGCTTTATTGTATGAAATACAATCGCCATGTAATTGCTTTACTTTATCACTAAGCGGTAGCGATAGTCGTAGAAGCAATAGTTGGCGAGACGACAACGATACTACGATGGAGATCAAGGTGTCACGCCGGTGACAAAGGTGATCATGACGGTGCTTTGGAGATGGAGATCAAAAGCACAAGATGATGATGGCCATATCATGTCACATATTTTGATTGCATGTGATGTTTATCTTATTATGCTTCTTATTTTGCTTAGAACGACGGTAGCATTATAAGATGATCCCTTACTAAATTTGAAGGTATAAGTGTTCTCCCTGAGTATGCACCGTTGCGAAAGTTCGTCGTGCCGAGACACCACGTGATGATCGAGTATGATAAGCTCTACGTTCAAATACAACGGGTGTAAGCCAGTTTTGCACATGCAGAATACTCGGGTTAAACTTGACGAGCCTAGCATATGCAGATATGGCCTCGGAACACTGGAGACCGAAAGGTCGAGCGTGAATCATATAGTAGATATGATCAACATAAGATGTTCACCATTGAAACTACTCCATCTCACGTGATGATCGGACATGGTTTAGTTGATTTGGATCACGTGATCATTTAGATGACCGGAGGGATGTCTATCTAAGTGGGAGTTCTTAAGTAATATGATTAATTGAACTTTAATTTATCATGAACTTAGTCCTGATAGTTTTTGCATATCTATGTTGTTGTAGATCAATGGCCCGTGCTACCGTTCCTTTGAATTTTAATGCATTCCTAGAGAAAGCTAAGTTGAAAGATGATGGTAGCAATTACACGGACTGGGTCCGTAACTTGAGGATTATCCTCATTGCTGCACAGAAGAATTATGTCCTTGAAGCACCGCTAGGTGACAAGCCCCCTCCCGCTAATGTAGACGCTTTGAACGTCTGGCAGTCGCGGTCTGATGACTACACGATAGTTCAGTGTGCCATGCTTTACGGCTTAGAACCGGGACTTCAACGACGTTTTGAACGTCATGGACCATATGAGATGTTCCAGGAGTTGAAGTTAATATTTCAAGCAAATGCCCGAATTGAGAAATATGAGATTTCCAATAAGTTCTACAGCTGCAAGACGGAGGAGAATAGTTCTATCAGTGAACACTTGCTCAGAATGTCTGGGTACTACAATCATATGACTCAACTTGGTTGCAAAGTTGACGAGGATAGTGTTATTGATAGAGTTCTTCAATCACTGCCACCAAGCTATAAAGGCTTTGTGATGAACTATAATATGCAAGGGATGCAAAAGACAATTCCCGAGCTCTTCGCTATGCTCAAGGCTGCGGAGGTAGAAATCAAGAAGGAGCATCAAGTGTTGATGGTTAACAAGACCACTAGTTTCAAGAAAAAGGGCAAGGGAAAGAAGGGGAACTTCAAGAAGAATAGCAAGACAGTTGCTACTCCCACGAAGAAACCCAAGTCTGGAGCCAAGCCTGAAACTGAGTGCTTCTACTGCAAGGGGACTGGACACTGGAAGCGGAACTGCCCCAAGTATTTGGCGGATAAGAAGGATGGCAAGGTGAACAAAGGTATATGTGATATACATGTTATTGATGTGTACCTTACTAATGCTCGTAGTAGTACCTGGGTATTTGATACCGGTTCGGTTGCTAATATTTGTAACTCGAAACAGGGACTACGGATTAAACGAAGATTGGCTAAGGACGAGGTGACGATGCGCGTGGGAAATGGTTCCAAAGTCGATGTGATCGCCGTCGGCACGCTACCTCTACATCTACCTTCGGGATTAGTATTAGACCTAAATAATTGTTATTTGGTGCCAGCGTTGAGCATGAACATTATATCTGGATCTTGTTTGTTGCGAGACGGTTATTCATTCAAATCAAAGTATAATGGTTGTTCTATTTTTATGAATAATATCTTTTATGGTCATGCACCCTTGAAGAGTGGTCTATTCTTATTGGATCTCGATTGTAGTGATACACATATTCATAATATTGAAACCAAAAGATGCAAGGTTAATAATGATAGTGCAACTTATTTGTGGCACTGCCGTTTAGGTCATATTGGTGTAAAACGCATGAAGAAACTCCATAGTGATGGACTTTTGGAATCACTTGATTATGAATCACTTGGTGCTTGCGAACCATGCCTCATGGGCAAGATGACTAAAACTCCGTTCTCCGGAACTATGGAGCGAGCAACAAATTTGTTGGAAATCATACATACTGATGTATGTGGGCCAATGAGTGTTGAAGCTCGCGGCGGGTATCGTTATTTTCTGACCTTCACTGATGATTTGAGCAGATATGGGTATATCTACTTAATGAAGTGTAACACCCCCTCTGTAACTTGTCACTGTGACACTATGCTAATGATGCCATGTCATCATCTCATGTCAAATATAATCACAGTGGTTAAGCTTACAAGTTCAAAACTCCCCTGAAAATTCAAATTCAAATTCAATTGCAAAATGAAGTTGATCCAAAATTTTTGGAAAAATGTCCATGTTGCTGCAAATATTTCAAAACAAATGTTGATAATGAAAACAACATCACCATCAACTTGTTTTGGGCCAGAGCATTTAAAATTAGTGCCAAAACAGCATTAAAAATGCCTAAAACATTTTTGTAAATTCCAAGAATGTTCAGATAATGCCCAAACCTTTTTCTAAAATTACACACTACTCCAAAGTATTTTTGGGGCCAAGACTCCTATTTTAAACTAATTGGTTTGGCTGCTCAATTAAAAGAAAAAGGCCTCTGTTAATAAATAAAATGAAAAAGGCCTAATGCTACTGCAGTGGACTGGGCTTAAGTGCACAGTGCACCGGCCCATCCCACCCCGGCCTCCCTCACCTGCTCCCCTACCGTGTCGTCGTCTCCATGGCGCCGGACGGCGCCGGCCGCCCGCAGCTCGCCACCGCAACGGGGCAGGTGGCTGGGGGGATAAGATCGGCCCCGAGCCGTCCCCCCTGGCCTCTCCATCCATTCTCCCCCTCCTCGCCTGGCCTCTCCGCCTCTTTCCCCCTCTCAGATCCGGCGCACTCGAGCGCCACCGCCGCCGCGAGCTCGTCGCCACCGCGGCCACCGGCCTCACCTCTCCTCGTCGTCTCGTCCATCGCCTCCGCCGTCCCCGATTACCTCGACCCCGACCACGAGCCGGAGCCGACGAGCCCTGCAGCGACCGCAAGCCGCCGCCCCCTTCCTCTCGGTCTCCGGCGAGTCTTCGACGAATCCGGCCACCGCGAGCCTTCCCCGAGCTGGCTTTGAACGGCTACACGACGCTGTGAGCCCTCTCTCTCTCCCTGCTCCTTTCTCCTCGTCTTTGGTCGCCCGTAGCTAGTCGCCGTCGCACGGGTGCTCCGGTCGCCGCCGTGCACCTCGTCACCGTGTCCTCGGTTGTTGTCACGTCCGTCGGAGCCCACCATTGTGCTCCTGGGGTTCCCAGGAGCACAACGCGCCCTGGCACGCATCTTCCCGAGCCCCCTAACCGCGAACGCGACGGACGCCGAGCGCCACCGCCGCCTAGGTCGACGCCGGCGACGTTCCGTCCACCCCCGCGCCTGTGCAATAGCCTAGATCGACACGGCACCCTCTTGCCGTTCGAACGCGACCAGAACGGAGCCGAATAGCCCCCTGTGGCGTTTTTCCGAAGCGCTCCGGCGAGCTCCGCCGCGGAAATGGTCGCCGGAGTTATCTCCGGCGCCGACGACGACGTGGCGCAGTGGGCCACGCCCCTGGGTCGCTGACCAATGGGTCCGGGTGGCCCCGTTGACTGGTTTGACCAGTCAACGTGCTGACTGGGCGCCCTCTGTGCCACTGACACGCGGGCCCCACCGCCCTTTTAATTAACTAAAAGGTTTTATAAATAAAAATAATTTAATTAAGGTTAATTAGCCTATGACAGGTGGGGTCCAGTAGCTAAATAGGTTTAGTTTAGATTAAAATAACTTTGTTTAGTAGCAGAGGCTGACATGTGGGTCCCACTGGACCCACGGGTCAGGTTTGACCTGGTCAGCCGACTGCTGACGTCACTGTGACGTCATGCTGATGTAATAGATCTTTTCTGTTAATTAAAATAATTCCAGAAATTCAAATAAACTTTGAAAATTCATAACTTTTAAACCGTAACTCGGATCGAAAAACTTTCTATATGAAAGTTGCTCAGAATGACGAGACGATTCTAACCGTGCTATCCGTTTCCGTGTCGGGACCCTCTACGGAGGTGAACCCACAACTTTTAGCCTGTTTTCGGTAGATGAATAGTGCACATACACCGGTAATTAATTCCAGATAAATCCTAAAAATAACCAATATGACTTAGACATGTTTTTAGGCAACCCTGCACTGCACGTTAGCTTAGCACGCTCTGTGTTGCATATGCTTGTGTATTTATCTGTTTCTCCCCCCTCTTCTCTCTCGGTAGAGCCCGGCGCTGACGCAGATCCCGAGACCGACGCTGTCCCGGTGATTGGTTCCCCCTCCGACGACCTTGCTTTTGCCACCGAGCAACCAGGCAAGCAACCCCCCCTTTGATCATTCCGATATCGCCTTTGTCTATTCTCTTTTATTCTTGCATTAGAATTGCTGCTACTGCTACTGCTCCTATTACTGTTGCATAGCCTGTTTTTGCTAAACTGTTGATACCTGTCTTTATTCATAACTGCTTAATATAGGCTGGGTAGCACTGCTATGGTCCCACACGCTCGTAGTTGCCTCGCATAGTACCCTTGCCTCGATCAAACGATCGAGCCCCTTCCCCTGACCTTCTTCACATCACCGCACACCCCCCCTAATATGCTCGACTCCGCAGAGTTAACATCGGGTGACGAGGGTGATACCTCCGAACTCACTTTCGATGTTGTCCCTGTAGTATAGCTAGCTCGTTGTGGGTTACCGAGGGTGATTCCTCTTCCCACTTCCGACTTAGCTTTTGTCGTGCATCCGCTATGGTGACTACCGCCGAGGGTGATTCCTCCGGTTTCACCTTAACGGGACTTGTCGTTTAGGAGTCCATCGAGGGTGATTCCTCGGATTCCTCATCGGCATGGAAACCACACGGATGCCCTGTTTCACCACACCGTGTTTAAAGACGTATCGATCCCCGAGGCCGGACGTCGCCAGGAACAAAGGCGTGCGGCCAGAGGTATCGTGCGTCTGATGACACTCTGAAGTTACTACTGCACATGTTGGATGGAGGCGGGTTGACCCAGAGGGGTACCCGCGAGTGCCTTTGAGGCGTGAGCTGTGGAGTCGGGTGACCAGTGAGGGTACCCGCGAGATAACTACGAGGCGTGGCCGGTCATTCCAGTCCTTGTCACAAGTCCTCGAGACGGGACGACGGGGCCAACAGTATCGTAGGCTCTGCTCGTTACCGCGCGCTCCCAATACACTAAGCGATTTGGATATTTGATCCGAGGGGCCTCCGGGTCCGATAGCACTAACCACCACGTGGGTGTGAGTGGGTGCTCTACGTCGTATACATCAGCCGGAGTCGTCACGACGTCAGCGATTGAGCGGACCGTTCGGATTGGACTTAGGATGCAACTGCGCTTGTATAAGGGGTTGCTAGGTCTGCTACCGAACGGCCTCGCAACGTGCGGAGTGTCCGGGGCGACGGCCATGACCCCCGGGGGCATAGGATTAGTCCGACGTGCTCGATCCTCTCTGGCGGTATCCGGTCGGGTTGCGTCGTATTGTTTAGCCGAGGGCGGGCACGACCTGATGGTGTGTCCGGCCGGAGTTAAGCGAGCGTGGTGGGTAACTTGGTGCACCCCTGCAGGGAAGAAACAATCTATCGATAGCCTGTCCTACGGTAACGGACACTCGGAGTTGTATCCACTTCGGTACAACTAGAACTGGTGACTTGAGATATGAAGATGATATTGCTATAAACACTTTACACTATGATGTACTATTCTGATTCCCTTCTAATTGCTGCAAGACCCTGAAGATGCTAGTCTTCGTCAGGACTAGGCTTTTCCCTTCTCTACTCTGGCTTTCTGCAGTCTAGTCCACCCACATAAAGCCTCCTTTGAGAATAATGCATTGCTAGTATAGATCTGACGTAAGTCTTGCTGAGTACTTTGGATGAGTACTCACGGTTGCTTTGCTTCCTCTTTTGTCCTACCCGCATGATAAACCAGACGACGGAGACATGGTGCCCGCAGCCCCTGTCGACGACTACTACTACCAGCCCGAGGCTGGCTACTACTACTACCCGGCCGGCGAGTACTTCTACGAGGAGCCGGCGGACGACGACCAGGAGTAGGATCGGAGGTCCCAGGCAGGAGGCCTGCGCCTTTTCGATCGTAGCTTTTCTTTTGCCCCGCCTGTGTAACAGGCCTATCTTCTACTGTGTTGTATCTGTACTCAGATACCTAACGCTTCCGCTGACTATGTGTATTACACTTGTTATGTATTCGAGCCCTCGAGGCCACTGGCTTGTAATATATAAACTTGTATGTATTATTTATGTTTTAGAGTTGTGTTGTGATTCCTTCACGTGAGTCCTTAGGCTAGATCGTGTGCATTTGCGTGTATGATTAGTGCACGATCGAGCCGGGGTCGTCACAGGTTGGTATCAGAGCCGACTGCCTGTAGGAACCCCCTTTCCAACTCCTTGGCCGAAGTCGAGTCTAGAGGTCCAAAAATGTTTTACTAACTTGGCTGTGTGGCTTATGGCCCCACGTCGCCAATTGGGTGGTATAGCATCTTTTATTCCTCGTCTATACTCTGGGACTCTTCTCTCTCGTCTATTCGGGTTAAGTTTTACTAACTCTATTAGGTTCTCGTTTTCACATCTACCCGGAGAGCTGGATATCAGTGCGGTTTCTCATATTGACCTAAATAATCTGATAATCATTCTTTTCCATTTGTTTGTTTAACCTTTCTTATCAAGTCCTGATGATAATTGACTTGACTAGTCTGATTCTTCTTCTTTCAGATGAATCCTCTGTTTCCACCTCGCCCGGAGACTCAGCTTGTGCTTCGCACCTGGGCTCGAGATGCCCCTGGGTTTCCGGCCATTCTAGTCGCTCTCCTGACCAGACTGGGCTACCGCTGGTACCCCGAGTACATGGTCTACGAGGAGTATCGCGAGTTCAACCAGGAGCAGTATTATGCTGTTGTTCGTATCTACGACCGGCAGGATGACTCAGACACTGAGCTGTACCGCTTTCGCGGTAGTGGCGTGACGGTTGCGATGGCAGTCCATGATGCTGCCTACGCTGCTGTTGCACGCCTCCGAGGAGAGCACAGAGATAGCTTGGATGCCTCTGAGTTTCGGTACATTCCGTATGCACCTGCTGGAGATGAGACTGGATACTACTCAGCTATCTGTGCCCCGTACGAGAGTCGACGTTATGACCCGCAGGTTCTGATTCAGCACACTCAGGCGCTGGATCGAACTGCTCGGGCCCTGGCGGTTGAGTTGTCCATCACTCGGACAACTCTCTACCAGACGTTGACGCAGTTGGTACCGGCTGTCCAAGCAGGGACACTTCCTCAGTCTATCCTTTGCCCGCGCAGGATCAACACACCTCCAGGTGTCGAGTGGCCTGCGGTTGGAGGTCACACGCCAGTTCGTGGACCCCTGATTCCCGATCGATACCGGGTTCTGCATCAGAGTGCACATGGAGCTCAGGATCCTTCTGCGGTTGAGATCCGCCGTCCGCACTTGCAGCTACCCCGTTTCAGTTCCTTTCTCCGACGTTGATGTAGCCTTTGCTATGTCTCGTTGTGTACTTCCTTACCGCGGTCTGCGCGCCGCCTACTATGTCTAGTTTTGATTTTGCGCCGTTGTGCTGCCCGTTTGTGACCGACGCTATGTACGAACCCGTATGTCATGATGTGTATGATGTTGTATTATTGCACTTCCCTTATGTCGTGCATATTTACTTCATTGTTGAATTCATGCAACGTGTATCCTTGTCCCTAAACCACCCCTGTTGGAATTATCAGGATGGCTGGTAACGAAGATCCACCTCCGCCTCCGCCTCCGCCTCCGCCGCCAGAATATATGGCTGCCGTAATGCAGACCCTTGACATGCAGCGTCAGGTGCTGCAGGGTATGCTCAACCAGATACCTCAGGCCAACGCCAATGCTCAGCATCAGCCAGCCGCTATCACTCTGCAAGAATTTCTGCGGCTCAATCCAACGATATTTCGCAGTGCTGCCAACCCGTTGGATGCCGATGATTGGCTGTGTGACATCTTCTTTGAGCTGGATTCTGCCGCCGTGTCCCCTGACAACTATGTCAAGTTTGCGACATATTTCCTAAAGGGTCCGGCGGCCCAGTGGTGGGACACGCACCGGAACACAGTGCCGGCTGGAACTGTTATCTCCTGGGCAGACTTCAAGACTGCTTTCCGCGCTCGGTACATCCCTGAGGGTGTTATCGACCGCAAGCGTACGGAGTTCCGTAACCTGATTCAGGGCAACAAGTCAGTTGATGCTTATCAGCGGGAGTTCCTGGAACTGTCCCGCTATGCTGAGGAGGATATCGCTACTGACGCAAGACGCCAGGAGAAGTTCAGGCGCGGACTTCATCATGATATTCTGCTTGCTCTAGTGGCACTGGACTTTCCGGACTTCGCCACTTTAGTGAACAAGGCCATTCAGGTTGAAACTGGACTCAAGCTACACAAGGATGCTCTTAAGCGCTCTCGCGAGTCGGGCTCATCTTCGGGCTCGTCTTCTCAGAAGCGCCGCATATGGATTCCTCAGAGCATGTACCGTCCAAACGCTCCAGTGTACATGCCTTCTTATGCTGCACCTCGTCTGCCTCCTCCACCGCCAATGCAGTACAGGCCTGCAGCTCCAGCACCTCGAGCACCTGCGATTCGTCCCGAGAGTGGACTCTGCTTCAAGTGTGGTCGTCCGGGTCACCGTGCCAGAGACTGTCCACAGGCTCAGGGTCAGCTGGCTCTTCCATCTGCTGGCCGTGGCAATGGACGTGGAGTTCCTCCGCAGCGCAACAATAATATCAGGCCTTCGAATGCTCGTGGTGGTCAGCTTCACCACGTCAATCTGAGTGAAGACCCAGAACAGCCAGCCACAGTGATGGGTACACTTCTTGTCAACTCAGTATTTGCTAATGTTTTGTTTGATACCGGTGCATCTGATTCATTCATATCAGAACCATTTGCATTTAAACATGGCTTTAAACAAGATAAACTATATCAAATGGTATCCGTACAAACCTCCGCGGGTCGGTGCAATTCTACCTTATTCTGTCCGGAAGTGGTAGTGGAGATAGAAGAGATGAAGTTTCAGGCACACCCCATTGTCCTAAAATCCTGCGGCATCGACCTTATCCTAGGAATTGATTGGTTGGAGGCTCACGAGGCCCAAATTGATTGTGCCACCAAGATTGTACGTCTTCGGCACCCCTCGAATCAACTCGTGAATTGCCGCGCTCGTGTATCCCATAATGCCGAAGCTCAAATCTATGCCTTAAATGCATTGAATGCTTCACCACTTGAAGGGCTCGAAAGCATACCAGTTGTATGCGAATTCCCGGATGTCTTCCCAGAAGAACTTCCAGGAATACCCCCTGCTCGAGCCGTCGAATTTGTTATCGACTTGAAGCCGGGTACTACTCCTATTGCGAAGCGTCCTTACAAGATGCCACCGCATGAGCTCCTCGAGCTTAAGGAGGAAATCGACAAGTCACTCAAGAAGGGCTTCATCCGTCCTAGTTCCTCTGCCTGGGGAGCACCGTCTCTTTTCGTCAAGAAGAAAGATGGTATGAATAGGTTGGTACAAGATTACCGACCTATCAACCAGGCAACCATCCAGAACAAATATCCACTTCCTCGAATCAATGACTTATATGATCAACTGGCTGGATCATCGGTGTTTTCTAAACTCGACTTGAGGTTGGGTTATCACCAGATCCGTGTTCGCGAAGAGGATATTCCAAAGACTGCATTTGTTACTCGCTATGGCTCGTATGAGTACACCGTCATGTCTTTTGGGCTGACTAATGCTCCAGCTACCTTCTCCCGCCTGATGAATTATATATTCATGGATTACCTCGACAAGTTTGTCATGGTATATCTGGATGATATTCTGGTATTCTCAAAGAACAAGGAAGAACACGCCGAACATCTTCGCCTTGTTCTGGAGAAGCTGCGAGAGCATCAGCTTTATGCTAAGTTTTCCAAATGCGAGTTCTGGCTTTCTGAAGTAACCTACCTTAGACATGTGATTTCCAAGGATGGCATTGCCGTTAATCCGGAACGGGTTCAGGCTATTCTTGACTGGACTCCTCCGAAGAATGTCAAGCAAGTGAGAAGTTTTCTCGGCCTTGCAAGTTATTGTCGTCGCTTCGTTGAGAACTTTTCCAAGATTGCCAAGCCCCTGACTAATCTGCTTCACAAAGGCGTTAAGTTTGAGTGGACAGATAAATGCCAGGAAAGCTTTCAAGCTCTTAAGGACAAGCTCGTTTCTGCTCCAGTGCTTGCTCCTCCAGATTCTCGCAAGGACTTCGTGATATATTGTGACGCCTCTCGTCAAGGATTAGGCTGTGTCCTAATGCAAGAACGAAGAGTAGTTGCTTATGCATCGCGTCAACTACGTCCGCATGAAGAGAATTATCCAGTGCATGATCTTGAACTTGCTGCAGTGATCTTTGCATTGAAGTTATGGCGACATTACCTTCTCGGTAACCGGTGTGAGATTTATACTGATCATCAAAGCTTGAAGTATTTATTCACTCAGCCGGATCTTAATCTCCGCCAACAGCGATGGTTGGAAACTATTTCTGAATACGACTGCGGTATTTCTTATACCCCTGGCAAGGCTAATGTGATGGCCGATGCCTTGAGTCGCAAGTCATACAGCACTAACCTCAAGGTTAAGCGAGCTCAACCTCGTCTCTATGAGGAATTACGCAAGCTGAATCTGCATATCGTTCCACATGGTTCGCTTAATGACCTTGTGATACAGCCGGATCTTGAAAAGGCTGTCAAGGTAGCGCAAACCAAAGATGCTTACATTGATGATATGAAACAGAAACTGCATCTTCCGAAATACAGGGATTTCTCAATATCCGAAGATGGAACCTTGTATTTCCGAGGCCGCATTGTGGTAACTCGTTTCGACCTAATGACTGACAAGGTCATGAAGGAGGCACATGATACACCGATGTCTATTCATCCTGGTAGTACTAAGATGTATCGTGATCTCCGCCAAAGGTACTGGTGGCCTAATATGAAGCGGGATATTGCTCGTTATGTTGCTGAATGCGATGTCTGTCGTCGCGTGAAGGCAGAACATCAGAAGCCTGCTGGACTTCTGCAACCTCTTCCTATTCCGCTGTGGAAATGGGATAAGGTGCAGATGGATTTCATTACTGGATTGCCTAAGTCCCAGAAGGGTAACGATGCCATTCTTGTCGTCGTCGACCAACTCTCAAAGGTTGCACACTTCCTGCCAGTCAAGGAGACTATCACTGCTAGCCAGTTAGCAGAATTGTATATCTCCAGAATCGTTTCACTCCACGGAATTCCGAAGGAGATCAGTTCGGACCGTGGCACCCTGTTCACTTCCAAGTTCTGGGAAAGTTTTCAAGAAGCTTTGGGAACTCATATCCACTGGAGTTCAGCTTATCACCCCCAGTCCCAAGGTCAAGTTGAACGAGTCAATCAAGTGCTTGAAGATATGCTGCGAGCATGTGTTATATCATTCGGTAAGAAATGGGAAGAATCCCTTCCTTATGCCGAGTTCTCATACAACAACAGCTATCAAGCAAGCTTGAAGATGGCCCCCTTTGAAGTTCTGTACGGACGTAAATGTCGAACCCCTCTGAACTGGTCAGAAACTGGGGAACGACAAGTTATTGGCCCGGACATTATTCAACACGCCGAAGAACAAGTCCGTATCGTGCGTGAAAATCTCAAGGCGGCTCAGGACCGTCAGAAGAGCAACTATGATCGCAAGCGATGGGGTTTGACTTATCAACCGGGTGATCAAGTTTATCTTCGTGTCACCCCTATGAAGGGCACACACCGTTTCGGTATCAAGGGCAAGTTAGCTCCACGCTACATTGGTCCCTTCCCCGTGGTTGCTAGACGTGGATTCGTGGCTTACAAATTGCAATTGCCTCCGCAATTCTCGCATATCCACGATGTGTTCCATGTGTCGCAACTTCGTCGATCCTTCAAGGAATCCCCGCATCGTGCTGTGGATCACGAGATGCTCGAGCTTCAAGATGATCTTTCTTATAAGGAGCATCCGATCCGCATCCTCGATCAAGCTGAACGTCGGACCCGTCAGAAGACAACCAAGTTCCTGAAAGTGCAGTGGTCGAATCACACTGAAGATGAAGCCACTTGGGAACGCGAGGAAAATCTTCGGGCGGAATACCCCGACCTCTTTGCTTCTACCTCCTAAATTCTCGGGACGAGAATTTCTTTTAGAGCAGGAGAATTTGTAACACCCCCTCTGTAACTTGTCACTGTGACACTATGCTAATGATGCCATGTCATCATCTCATGTCAAATATAATCACAGTGGTTAAGCTTACAAGTTCAAAACTCCCCTGAAAATTCAAATTCAAATTCAATTGCAAAATGAAGTTGATCCAAAATTTTTGGAAAAATGTCCATGTTGCTGCAAATATTTCAAAACAAATGTTGATAATGAAAACAACATCACCATCAACTTGTTTTGGGCCAGAGCATTTAAAATTAGTGCCAAAACAGCATTAAAAATGCCTAAAACATTTTTGTAAATTCCAAGAATGTTCAGATAATGCCCAAACCTTTTTCTAAAATTACAGACTACTCCAAAGTATTTTTGGGGCCAAGACTCCTATTTTAAACTAATTGGTTTGGCTGCTCAATTAAAAGAAAAAGGCCTCTGTTAATAAATAAAATGAAAAAGGCCTAATGCTACTGCAGTGGACTGGGCTTAAGTGCACAGTGCACCGGCCCAGCCCACCCCGGCCTCCCTCACCTGCTCCCCTACCGTGTCGTCGTCTCCATGGCGCCGGACGGCGCCGGCCGCCCGCAGCTCGCCACCGCAACGGGGCAGGTGGCTAGGGGGATAAGATCGGCCCCGAGCCGTCCCCCCTGGCCTCTCCATCCATTCTCCCCCTCCTCGCCTGGCCTCTCCGCCTCTTTCCCCCTCTCAGATCCGGCGCACTCGAGCGCCACCGCCGCCGCGAGCTCGTCGCCACCGCGGCCACCGGCCTCGCCTCTCCTCGTCGTCTCGTCCATCGCCTCCGCCGTCCCCGATTACCTCGACCCCGACCACGAGCCGGAGCCGACGAGCCCTGCAGCGACCGCAAGCCGCCGCCCCCTTCCTCTCGGTCTCCGGCGAGTCTTCGACGAATCCGGCCACCGCGAGCCTTCCCCGAGCTGGCTTTGAACGGCTACACGACGCTGTGAGCCCTCTCTCTCTCCCTGCTCCTTTCTCCTCGCCTTTGGTCGCCCGTAGCTAGTCGCCGTCGCACGGGTGCTCCGGTCGCCGCCGTGCACCTCGTCACCGTGTCCTCGGTTGTTGTCACGTCCGTCGGAGCCCACCATTGTGCTCCTGGGGTTCCCAGGAGCACAACGCGCCCTGGCACGCATCTTCCCGAGCCCCCTAACCGCGAACGCGACGGACGCCGAGCGCCACCGCCGCCTAGGTCGACGCCGGCGACGTTCCGTCCACCCCCGCGCCTGTGCAATAGCCTAGATCGACGCGGCACCCTCTTGCCGTTCGAACGCGACCAGAACGGAGCCGAATAGCCCCCTGTGGCGTTTTTCCGAAGCGCTCCGGCGAGCTCCGCCGCGGAAATGGTCGCCGGAGTTATCTCCGGCGCCGACGACGACGTGGCGCAGTGGGCCACGCCCCTGGGTCGCTGACCAATGGGTCCGGGTGGCCCCGTTGACTGGTTTGACCAGTCAACGTGCTGACTGGGCGCCCTCTGTGCCACTGACACGCGGGCCCCACCGCCCTTTTAATTAACTAAAAGGTTTTATAAATAAAAATAATTTAATTAAGGTTAATTAGCCTATGACAGGTGGGGTCCAGTAGCTAAATAGGTTTAGTTTAGATTAAAATAACTTTGTTTAGTAGCAGAGGCTGACATGTGGGTCCCACTGGACCCACGGGTCAGGTTTGACCTGGTCAGCCGACTGCTGACGTCACTGTGACGTCATGCTGATGTAATAAATCTTTTCTGTTAATTAAAATAATTCCAGAAATTCAAATAAACTTTGAAAATTCATAACTTTTAAACCGTAACTCGGATCGAAAAACTTTCTATATGAAAGTTGCTCAGAATGACGAGACGATTCTAACCGTGCTATCCGTTTCCGTGTCGGGACCCTCTACGGAGGTGAACCCACAACTTTTAGCCTGTTTTCGGTAGATGAATAGTGCACATACACCGGTAATTAATTCCAGATAAATCCTAAAAATAACCAATATGACTTAGACATGTTTTTAGGCAACCCTGCACTGCACGTTAGCTTAGCACGCTCTGTGTTGCATATGCTTGTGTATTTATCTGTTTCTCCCCCCTCTTCTCTCTCGGTAGAGCCCGGCGCTGACGCAGATCCCGAGACCGACGCTGTCCCGGTGATTGGTTCCCCCTCCGACGACCTTGCTTTTGCCACCGAGCAACCAGGCAAGCAACCCCCCCTTTGATCATTCCGATATCGCCTATGTCTATTCTCTCTTATTCTTGCATTAGAATTGCTGCTACTGCTACTGCTCCTATTACTGTTGCATAGCCTGTTTTTGCTAAACTGTTGATACCTGTCTTTATTCATAACTGCTTAATATAGGCTGGGTAGCACTGCTATGGTCCCACACTCTCGTAGTTGCCTCGCATAGTACCCTTGCCTCGATCAAACGATCGAGCCCCTTCCCCTGACCTTCTTCACATCACCGCACACCCCCCCTAATATGCTCGACTCCGCAGAGTTAACATCGGGTGACGAGGGTGATACCTCCGAACTCACTTTCGATGTTGTCCCTGTAGTATAGCTAGCTCGTTGTGGGTTACCGAGGGTGATTCCTCTTCCCACTTCCGACTTAGCTTTTGTCGTGCATCCGCTATGGTGACTACCGCCGAGGGTGATTCCTCCGGTTTCACCTTAACGGGACTTGTCGTTTAGGAGTCCATCGAGGGTGATTCCTCGGATTCCTCATCGGCATGGAAACCACACGGATGCCCTGTTTCACCACACCGTGTTTAAAGACGTATCGATCCCCGAGGCCGGACGTCGCCAGGAACAAAGGCGTGCGGCCAGAGGTATCGTGCGTCTGATGACACTCTGAAGTTACTACTGCACATGTTGGATGGAGGCGGGTTGACCCAGAGGGGTACCCGCGAGTGCCTTTGAGGCGTGAGCTGTGGAGTCGGGTGACCAGTGAGGGTACCCGCGAGATAACTACGAGGCGTGGCCGGTCATTCCAGTCCTTGTCACAAGTCCTCGAGACGGGACGACGGGGCCAACAGTATCGTAGGCTCTGCTCGTTACCGCGCGCTCCCAATACACTAAGCGATTTGGATATTTGATCCGAGGGGCCTCCGGGTCCGATAGCACTAACCACCACGTGGGTGTGAGTGGGTGCTCTACGTCGTATACATCAGCCGGAGTCGTCACGACGTCAGCGATTGAGCGGACCGTTCGGATTGGACTTAGGATGCAACTGCGCTTGTATAAGGGGTTGCTAGGTCTGCTACCGAACGGCCTCGCAACGTGCGGAGTGTCCGGGGCGACGGCCATGACCCCCGGGGGCATAGGATTAGTCCGACGTGCTCGATCCTCTCTGGCGGTATCCGGTCGGGTTGCGTCGTATTGTTTAGCCGAGGGCGGGCACGACCTGATGGTGTGTCCGGCCGGAGTTAAGCGAGCGTGGTGGGTAACTTGGTGCACCCCTGCAGGGAAGAAACAATCTATCGATAGCCTGTCCTACGGTAACGGACACTCGGAGTTGTATCCACTTCGGTACAACTAGAACTGGTGACTTGAGATATGAAGATGATATTGCTATAAACACTTTACACTATGATGTACTATTCTGATTCCCTTCTAATTGCTGCAAGACCCTGAAGATGCTAGTCTTCGTCAGGACTAGGCTTTTCCCTTCTCTACTCTGGCTTTCTGCAGTCTAGTCCACCCACATAAAGCCTCCTTTGAGAATAATGCATTGCTAGTATAGATCTGACGTAAGTCTTGCTGAGTACTTTGGATGAGTACTCACGGTTGCTTTGCTTCCTCTTTTGTCCTACCCGCATGATAAACCAGACGACGGAGCCATGGTGCCCGCAGCCCCTGTCGACGACTACTACTACCAGCCCGAGGCTGGCTACTACTACTACCCGGCCGGCGAGTACTTCTACGAGGAGCCGGCGGACGACGACCAGGAGTAGGATCGGAGGTCCCAGGCAGGAGGCCTGCGCCTTTTCGATCGTAGCTTTTCTTTTGCCCCGCCTGTGTAACAGGCCTATCTTCTACTGTGTTGTATCTGTACTCAGATACCTAACGCTTCCGCTGACTATGTGTATTACACTTGTTATGTATTCGAGCCCTCGAGGCCACTGGCTTGTAATATATAAACTTGTATGTATTATTTATGTTTTAGAGTTGTGTTGTGATTCCTTCACGTGAGTCCTTAGGCTAGATCGTGTGCATTTGCGTGTATGATTAGTGCACGATCGAGCCGGGGTCGTCACATGAAGCACAAGTCTGAAACATTTGAAAAGTTCAAAGAATTTCAGAGTGAAGTAGAGAATCATCGTAACAAGAAAATAAAGTTTCTACGATCTGATCGTGGAGGAGAATAATTGAGTTACGAGTTTGGTCTTCATTTGAAACAATGTGGAATAGTTTCACAACTCACGCCACCCGGAACACCACAGCGTAATGGTGTGTCCGAACGTCGTAACCGTACTTTATTGGATATGGTGCGATCTATGATGTCTCTTACCGATTTACCACTATCGTTTTGGGGTTATGCTTTAGAGACAGCTGCATTCACGTTAAATAGGGCACCATCTAAATCCGTTGATACGACACCTTATGAACTATGGTTTGGCAAGAAACCAAAGTTGTCGTTTCTTAAAGTTTGGGGCTGCGATGCTTATGTGAAAAAGCTTCAACCTGATAAGCTCGAACCCAAGTCGGAGAAATGTGTCTTCATAGGATACCCAAAAGAGACTGTTGGGTACACCTTCTATCACAGATCCGAAGGCAAGATATTCGTTGCTAAGAATGGATCCTTTCTAGAGAAGGAGTTTCTCTCGAAAGAAGTGAGTGGGAGGAAAGTAGAACTTGATGAGGTAATTGTACCTTCTCCCGGATTGGAAAGTAGTACATCACAGAAAATTGTTCCAGTGATTCCTACACCAATCAGTGAGGAAGTTAATGATGATGATCATGAAACTTCGGATCAAGTTTCTGCTGAATGTCGTAGATCAACTAGAGTACGTTCCGCACCAGAGTGGTACGGCAACCCAGTTCTGGAAATCATGTTACTAGACCATGATGAACCTGCGAACTATGAGGAAGCGATGATGAGCCTAGATTCCGCAAAATGGCTTGAAGCCATGAAATCTGAGATGGGATCCATGTATGAGAACAAAGTGTGGACTTTGGTTGACTTGCCCGATGATCGGCAGGCCATCGAAAATAAATGGATCTTCAAGAGGAAGACCGACGCAGACGGTAATGTTACTGTTTACAAAGCTCGACTTGTTGCGAAAGGGTTTCGACAAGTTCAAGGAGTTGACTACGATGAGACTTTCTCACCTGTAGCGATGCTTAAGTCTGTCCGAATCATGTTAGCAATTGCCGCATTTTATGATTATGAAATCTGGCAAATGGATGTCAAAACTGCATTCCTGAATGGATATCTCAAAGAAGAGTTGTATATGATGCAACCAGAAGGTTTTGTCGATCCAAAAGGTGCTAACAAAGTATGCAAGCTCCAGCGATCCATCTATGGACTGGTGCAAGCATCTCGGAGTTGGAATATATGCTTTGATGAGGTGATCAAAGAATATGGTTTTATACAGACTTTTGGAGAATCCTGTATTTACAAGAAAGTGAGTGGGAGCTCTGTAGCATTTCTAATATTATATGTGGATGACATATTGTTGATTGGAAATGATATAGAATTTCTGGATAGCATAAAAGGATACTTGAATAAGAGTTTTTCAATGAAAGACCTCGGTGAAGCTGCTTATATATTAGGCATCAAGATCTATAGAGATAGATCAAGACGCTTAATTGGACTTTCACAAAGCACATACCTTGATAAGATTTTGAAGAAGTTCAAAATGGATCAGTCAAAGAAAGGGTTCTTGCCTGTATTACAAGGTATGAAGTTGAGTAAGACTCAATGCCCGACCACTGCAGAAGATAGAGAGAAAATGAAAGTCATTCCCTATGCCTCAGCCATAGGATCTATCATGTATGCAATGCTGTGTACCAGACCTGATGTGTGCCTTGCTATAAGTCTAGCAGGGAGGTACCAAAGTAATCCAGGAGTGGATCACTGGACAGCGGTCAAGAACATCCTGAAGTATCTGAAAAGGACAAAGTATATGTTTCTCGTGTATGGAGGTGACAAAGAGCTCGTCGTAAACGGTTACGTCGATTCTAGCTTTGACACTGATCCGGATGACTCTAAGTCACAAACCGGATATGTATTTTTATTGAACGGTGGAGCTGTCAGTTGGTGCAGTTCCAAGCAGAGCGTCGTGGCGGGATCTACGTGTGAAGCGGAATACATAGCTGCTTCGGAAGCAGCAAATGAAGGAGTCTGGATGAAGGAGTTCATATCCGATCAAGGTGTAATACCTAGTGCATCGGGTCCAATGAAAATCTTTTGTGACAACACTGGAGCAATAGCCTTGGCGAAGGAATCCAGGTTTCACAAGAGAACAAAGCACATCAAAAGACGCTTCAATTCCATCCGCGATCTAGTCAAGGAGGGAGACATAGAGATTTGCAAAATACATACGGATCTGAATGTTGCAGACCCGTTGACTAAGCCTCTTCCACGGGCAAAACATGATCAGCACCAGGACTCCATGGGTGTGAGGATCATCACTTTGTAATCTAGATTATTGACTCTAGTTCAAGTGGGAGACTGAAGGAAATATGCCCTAGAGGCAATAATAAAGATGTTATTTGTATTTCCTTATATCATGATAAATGTCTTTTATTCATGCTAGAATTGTATTAACCGGAAACTTAGTACATGTGTGGATACATAGACAAAGCAGTATGTCCCTAGTATGCCTCTACTAGACTAGCTCATTGATCAAAGATGGTTATGTTTCCTAGCCATAGACATGAGTTGTCATTTGATCAACGGGATCACATCATTAGGAGAATGATGTGATGGACAAGACCCATCCGTTAGCATAGCACTATGATCGTTTAGTTTTACTGCTATTGCTTTCTTCATGACTTATACATGTTCCTATGACTATGAGATTATGCAACTCCCGAATACCGTAGGAACACCTTGTGTGCTATCAAACGTCACAACGTAACTGGGTGATCATAAAGATGCTCTACAGGTGTCTCCGAAAGTATTTGTGGTGTTGGCATAGATCAAGATTAGGATTTGTCACTCCGAGTGTCGGAGAGGTATCTCTGAGCCCTCTCGGTAACACACATCACAATAAGCCTTGCAAGCAAAAGACTAATGAGTTAGTCACGAGATGATGTGTTACGGAACGAGTAAAGAGACTTGCCGGTAACGAGATTGAACTAGGTATGGAGATACCGACGATCGAATCTCGGGCAAGTAACATACCGATGACAAAAGGAACAACGTATGTTGTTATGCGGTTTTGACCGATAAAAGATCTTCGTAGAATATGTAGGAGCCAATATGAACATCCAGGTTCCGCTATTGGTTATTGACCGGAGATGAGTCTCGGTCATGTCTACATAGTTCTCGAACCCGTAGGGTCCGCACGCTTAACGTTTGATGACGATCGATATTATGAGTTTATGAGTTTTGATGTACCGAAGGTAGTTCGGAGTCCCGGATGAGATCACGGACATGACGAGGAGTCTCGGAATGTCCGAGACATAAATATTGATATATTGGACGACTATATTCGGACACCGGAAGTGTTCCGGAAAAGTTTCGGATTTAACGGGATTGCCGGAGGGGGTTACCGGAACCCCCTACGAAGGGGGATGGTCCATAGTGGGCCTTATGGAAAAGAGAGAGGCAGCCCATAGGGCTGGCCGGCGCCCCACCTAGGGTTCCTAGTTGGACTAGGATTGGGGGGCGCCACCTCTCCCTTTTT
Organism: Secale cereale; assembly: GCA_902687465.1. Classification (NCBI taxonomy): domain Eukaryota; kingdom Viridiplantae; phylum Streptophyta; class Magnoliopsida; order Poales; family Poaceae; genus Secale; species Secale cereale. Next base: position 38,564,352 of record LR738715.1, read on the forward strand.
CCTTTCCCTCTCTTCCTTCTTTGGTGGTTCCTACTAGGAATAGGATTGCAATCCTATTCCTAGTAGGATTGCACCCCTAGCCGCACCAAACAAGGGCCGGCCGGCCTCCCCCCTTGCTCCTTTATATACGGGGGCAGGGGGGCACCCAAAGACACACAAGTTGAATTGTTCCAGCCGTGTGCGGTGCCCCCCTCCACAGAAACACACCTCGGTCATACCGTCGCGGTGCTTAGGCGAAGCCCTGCGCTGGTGAATACATCATATCCGTCACCACGCCGTCGTGCTGACGAAACTCTCCCGTGAAACTCAACTGGATCAAGAGCTCGTGGGACGTCATCAAGCTGAACGTGTGCTGAACGCGGAGGTGCCGTACGTTCGGTGCTTGATCGGTTGAATCGCGAAGAAGTTCGACTACATCAACCGCGTCACTTGACGCTTCCGCTTCCGGTCTACGAGGGTACGTAGACACACTCTTCCCTCTCGTTGCTATGCATCTGGTAGATAGATCTTGCGTGATCGTAGGAAAATTTTAAAATACTACGTTCCCCAACAATTTGAGCATTCTCTAACCACAACATAGCCGGCCATGTAAAATTCATAGAAGCAGTATGGACCCAAAGCTCTCAATTGATGTCAAAGACACGAAAATACGACTCACGGTTCCTATGCCAACTGCGGGGGTGCTCGATACCAAACAGAGGAATATCCATCTTGGGGTGAGGACAAAACGTCGAACTCACATGGTGTGGATTTCCCGAGCACGAGAATTCTCTATGTGGAGAGTGGCCAGACTGTGGCTTCCACCGATCGGGCGAGCGAATCATGGAACGCGAACAGGAATCGGCGGATTGTAATGTACCCGTGACTGGAGGCGGCACAAGGGTGGTTGCTACCCCGTTGCTCAACCCTGGGGATGCGATGTCATCACAGTGGCTATCAGGACTGGAAAGAGTGTCACCAGCGCCAAGGATCGGCGCAGCACTTGATCTAGGTATGAGAGGCGGTAGATCCATCGGCTTGAGCTTCAGTACGGGGTTGCGGATGACCGTGTCGAGGTCACGCCGCGCGTCGCCCAGCTCCACGCGTAGATCCACTATCGATTGCACCAACGCAGGCCGCCATTCAACAAGATCAAGGACTGATGTCTTGATCTCCTCGAACAGGGTCGTAGACGCCTCCACCACCTTCTGAATGAAAGTGTTATGCTCCTCTTGAGAGTCACCGCAAGCTCATCGACCCGCTTCTCCATTTCAAGGGCTTGGCGTTGCTGACGGGTGGAGAAGGTTGGTTTATGGAGATAATCCGACAAATCTGATACCATATGTTGTGTCCTCTCTCACATATATAGATTACATCCAAGCTCTGAAGTAGTTTTGGACGGGATTTCGGGTAGCAGGAGGAAGAACTGAGAGGAGATCGAGGAAATAGAGAAGGGGGTCAGGAGGTGGAAATAGGGTCGAGAGTACAGCCAAATGACCAAACGTAACCCTAGCTTACGCCCACACCTACAGAAATAGGCCTTCAGGCACAGGAGCCACGTTGTTGGGTCGAAACGGTGACTGGGCTTCTTCTTGCGCCTAGGCCTTGGTGGTTCTAAGGTTGGGCCTTTGGTAGTAGGGGATGTGACAGTAGAGTGCCACAATGCTGGAAAAAGTACGACAGGCGGCAGCTCAAAACGTGTCCTGGTGCTCCTTCTATGTTGGTCCCTGTAAAAATGGGTTGATGTGTGTCGCTCTTAGCATGTGCTTAGCCTTATTTTGGTCCGTGTTGTTTGTGTCTGTAATAGAACGTCAGTTTGAATCTTACTGCTTGCCCGTAACTTCGTGTGGGGTGGGTAGTGTTTGTAAATGCTTAAGACCGGATGGTTTCATTACATGAAATTAGAGGGGGGGGCATCTGTTTTGCTCAAAAGAAAAATCATGTCAGCTAACGAAGGACCAAACACATAATGAAGGGATGCCTAACTATTGAACTACCAGAGGATCCATGGTTTCATGTCAATGCTACCACTCAAGTCTTTATAAAGTGCACGCGAGCTAGGCCAACACCCCTAGGCAAAAGATGAATATCATGCTCCTCATATACTTATTTGCGTTAGAATTATTCAATCTTACATGTTGTATCCGCACAACATGGATTTGAATCAGTGTTGGCATGGAAGGCACCAGAAATCACCCACGGATCCCCGAGAGCTTGAATAGGAGGCACTGTGTTCGCTCGGCGGTTCACAAGAAGCAACGCTGATGACGAAATTGCTAGCTACCACCTCAGGGGGTTTCTATTGCTACAACCAGAGAATAACCATCGGTTGCTTCGATCCCACCCGTGACTCAAAGCGCAATTGTCTGCACCTTCCAGCGTCGAGTGCCACAATGACGGAAAAGGCAGGACAGGCAGCAGCTCACCGCATCGGCAAGGCGACCCGATGCAAGTCCATGAAAATGTGTTCCAATGGAAGCAGTGAGCGTGCTGGCTTGGTCGTGTAGATCTCGATTTCTGGTTCAATGGCCGCTGCACCCACTATCATTGTCTTCTATGTCATGCTCTTATGACATCTCAAGGAATAAACCACATGATATGTTTTTGCTTGTCAGATATATGCGGTGGTGATTGGAGGAGATTGGTTCGCGGCGCTCAATGGTTCATCACTCACAACACATACGACATCTTGTTACTGGAGTGTGGAACGAGTGATGAATCTAGTAGATTTGAGTTGCACCAAAATGGTTACATCAAATTAGAAATAACATCGCATTGCTACACGAAGTGGGTTAATCTCTTTCAACACTTTGGCAGTTGAATCTTTCTTGCAAAGAGCAATTTAACCACAAAGGTATGGACTTGAGGCCGAGGATTCTTGTGCATAGGGGCAGTGGGAGAAGAGAATCTATATGATCCATATATACAAATGGTCGCTTCAAAACAAAACAATGAAATTAATATACCAAATTGTCTATCAGGGTTGGCAAAAGACATTCTAAAGTATGGTGAAACTTAATAATATTTTACCTTTCAAATCCTAAAATGAAGTGCATTTGCCCATTGAGTAGTACCGGTTCATAGTGTTCTTTTGCTAAGTATCATCGTAATGTTTTTTGTCAAGGAGGTACTAGCATGTACTCCCTCCGTCTCATAATATAAGAGCATTTTTTGACACTACACTAGTGTAAAAAATGTTCTTATATTATGGGACGGAGGGAGTACAATGCAACATGGCATTTGAACAAGACAAAGTTGGCTCTACTTAGCTTCTCCGGAATGAAACATTACCGCTGGCTTTACAAATAATAATAAGTTTTGTGTGTTGGGTAGATGCATCTCTTAATGTAGAGGTCGGAAATCTAATAATCCCTCAGGTCCATATTACTACTAAGGTGTACTAAAACAGCGACAAGTAATATGGACCGAAGGGGGTGGTGTTTTATTCTTAAAAAGAAACGGGCAACATATACGTCAGATGTCTGAAATCATATTTTCTGCCGGTCAATTATGTGGACTGTTTGATCTAAAAGAAATGTCCAAATGTGTTTCTTCTTTCTCGCAACGGTTTCGTCTCCTCAGACACGATTTCTCTCTCTCACCCTTCTCCTTTCACCCCGCGCCTCCAGTATTGTTCCATCCAAGCCCTTGCCGGCGAGGCCAAGGCCATCCGTGGCATCGCCGTCCCGAGATTGGGCAATTTCCAATCTGAGAGTGAGTCCAAATGATATGCACAATCTTATGGAGCAAGCTTTGGTTAAAGCTCTTGTACCCTATGAGTCCGAATAATAGTTAACTTGCTTTGATCACAACATTTTTGTTGTTGAAGTTATAGAAAAAGGGTGCCACAACTTTTCTTGTAGAAGAACTTTATATGGGGAATACTTAGAATTACGGAATAGCTTGAAAGAGGATGTGAAGAAGTCATCATTCAAAGATGAAACCATGTGGATGTTGTCTCCTCACAGGGAATTTTCAGTGAAGCCTCTTTATATGATTCTTTTTAAGAATAAATGTGGTTTCCCATAGAAATTATATGGGAAAATCAAGATTCCTGATAAAATTAAAGTCCTCCTTTGTCTGGTTAATAGAAAAAATATATTAACTAGAGATAATCTTCTTAAACGAGGATAGAAAGGAGACAAAAGTTGTGTTTTTGTGGGTAGGATGAAAGCATTGATCACCTTCTTTCTCATGTTCCGCTGCTAGGCTGATTTGGACTTACTGCATTGTGCTTTTGATTTGAATTCTACCCTTGTAAATCTAATGATTTCTTTGATAGATAGATCAAGACATTCCGGAATCTTGGCAAAAAAAAAAAACTTGTTCTTGTCGGAATCTTGTCTCTATCTTGGTCTCTCTGGAAGTATAGAAATGATGTGATTTTTGGTAGGAAGACATTTTATGATCCGATTGTGCTGGTGAAACTAATGCGTAATTGGATCTCTGGTTGGTCTATGGCTTCATATCAATGCTACCACTCAAGACTTTATAAAGTGCGCCCGAGCTAAGCCAACACCCCTATGCAAAAGATAAATAGCATGCTCCTCGTGTATTATTTTTTGTGTTAGAATTATCCAATTATACATGTTGTGTCCGCGCAACACAGATTTGAATCAGTGTAGGAATGAAAGGCGCCGGAAATTACTCGTGGATCCTCCACAGCTTGAATAGGAGGCACCGTGTTCGCTCGGCGGTTCACACGAAGCAACGCGGGCGACGAAATCGCCAGCTACCACCTCAGGGGGTTTCTATTGCTACAATCAGAGAATGACCATCGGCTGCTTCGATCCCATCCGTGGCTCGATGTGAAGCGACCTGCACCTTCCAGCTTGGAGTGGCACAATGCCGGGGAAAACAGGACAGGCATCAGCTCAAGGCATCCGTATTGCCAAGCTGTGCAAGTCCCTGAAAATTTGTTCCGAGGGAAGCAGTGAGCGCGCAGGCTTGGTCGTGTAGATCTCGATTTCCGGTTGAGCAGACACGATGCCAAGACCTTTTGTTCCTCGTTTCGAAAAAAAGACCTGACAGGCGACACGACTTGCATGCGCCCGTAATCCCCGCTCTTTCCGGCTCCACCCCATCGTCCTCGTCGGAACCGCCCCCTCGCCTCGATCTCTTCATTCCCCACCCCCCACTCCACTACGCAGGCAAAGTCACAACGGCAAAAATCTCTCGTCCTCCTACCGCTTCCCAGTTGGCACACACACACAAAGTGCTTGATCAGTCGTACGTGTGTGCTCTGCTCGGAAGCACGCTGGGTCACCGTTGATCGATCGACCGGTCCGGCCACGGCAATGGCGGATGCGGCCGGGAAGGCGCAGGCGGCCCGCGACGTGTGCGCGGCGTCGGCGGCCTTCGCGTCCTGCCCGCACCGCCGCCGCTCCCCGCGCCGCGCGATCTTCGTCGACTGGTACCTCGTCCTCGCCGTACGTTCATACGCATGCACGTCCTTCTTCTTCCGCGTTGCGCCTCTGTTTTCGGCGTCGTGTTAATCAACTCATGCATGTATGGCAGATCGGAGAGGCCGCGTCGGAGGACGCCATCAAGCGGCGGTACCGGCACCTCGGTAGGCAGTACGCACGCATCATGCCGCCGTTGATCGCCGCGTTTAATTACTGATTGTACATTCGTACACTGACGGTGGTAGTAAATAAAAATCGATTGGTTCATGTGATGTGCAGCGCTGCAGCTGCACCCGGACAAGAACAGGCATCCCAAGGCGGAGGTCGCCTTCAAGCTCGTCTCCGAGGTATACTACGTAATTTACACACGCCTCTTCCATGATGATCCTGCATTGCGGTTCACTTGGAATCTTTGCCTTTTTATGTTGCTGCTGCTGCTGCCTTTCCGTCACTCCTCCGAGACTCCGATGATCGCTCGAGTGCTAGGTTGTTGCGATCGCTCAGAAACGCACGGGAAGAGATTGGCAGTTTGTTCGTTTGTTACCGTCATCCATCCGTCGTCCATGCACGTCAGTTACGTCTAAGTGATCGTGGCCACTTCGAATTTGACTTGTTGTTCAGGCCAACCAAAACTCCAGCTGAATGCGTGATTCAATTCAATTTAAGTATGAGTAGTTGCAATTATTCTAATTTACGCCTCATCGTCAACGGTTAAAATGGCATTTGTACTGTACTGTAATATTTGTGCGCTGATGTGGCGTGCATTTCGTTTGGCAGGCGCACGCGTGCCTGACGGACAAGACCCGCCGGAGGGCCTTCGACGCTGAGCGCGCCATGGACTTCTGCACGGCATGCCATGACCGGGCAAGGGCCGCGACCACGCCCTGCGCCCCGACCAGGCGCCGTGCCAGCGACAAGAGGACGCCGCCGTCCGCGGCAGCGTCCAAGCAGCAGCACCAGGCGCGCGTCGCGAAACAGAGCAGCGGCGGGAGGAGGCAGCCGACGCAGGCGCTGCGGGAGGTACAGAACCGGCTGCGGGAGGAGTGCAGAGTAATCGACGGCTGCCTGCGTGCCAACGCCGCCGGCGCGCGCAGGCGCCAGTCCTTCCCGCTCTTCGACCCGTCCGACCGGCAGCGCTTCCCGGACTACCCGCACGCCCGGCCGCCGCCATCGTTCGCCCAGTGCCGGCCGTTCGAGGAGGACGAGCTCAGCGCAGGCCAGGATCACCAGAGCTGGTGCAGAGACGGCAGCTGCGAGTCGCCGGTGTACCAGGTCAGCACCACGCCGGAGCGCGCGAGGACGAAGCGCCCTTGGTGACAACGTGTTCACAGCCTCACAGCAGACGGCACCAATTAACTCGCTCTTTTTCCTTACATTTTGATGCCAGATTCTCATTTTGAAGCAGACAGCAGACAGCCGGACTCTCATTTTGAAGTCCCTCACGTTTTACTACACGATAGGACTGAGAAGATCTTTATTCACATTTCTCCCGCTCACTGAAAAGGCGACCCACACTTCACATAAGTACTCCCTCCGTTCCGATTTAGGCCTTCTTTGATTCATAGGATTTCTATAGGATTTTCATAGGATTGTAGTCCTATGGATTTTTTCCTGTGATGGTTGTTTGATTTACAGGAATTCAATCCACAGGAATAAATCCTATGGAACTTTCGCTTGTGTATTTCACAGGAAATTTTCCAAGAAGTCCGAGCTCTTGGAAAGAATCCTGGCGGGAAGAAACGCGCGCGCCGCTCGCTCACCCGCAGTTTTCGCGGCAGTTTTCGCGGTAAATAACAGGCTTCGCGTACCTTCACACCACATCAGCAGAAAACACAAAACAGCAAACCTTCCTTCTACAGCAGAGCTTTTCCCCATCCCATTCGCATCGACCTAGTCGTGCTGCGCCACGGCCGGCCGGACGGCCGCGCGGCCCTCGGCTCGACTCCTCCGCTGGCGGACAGGCCTCTTGCGTCTGTGCTCCCACCCACGATGTCCAGCAACAAGGTACTTTGGGGGCCACTCCAAAATCTAGATCCGGTCCTCCCTTGCTTCATATAATAGCTAATTGTATTTTTCTGTTGTTGCTCGGCATCAACTACCATGATTTGTAGCTACCATACACACATACGATTGATTTTGATTAGTATTGGCTTGCAACGTATTGTGGATTTTCTCCCGTTTTTCAGATCTGAGATTACTGTTCCGAATTTGGGGATTTTCTTTGCAACTACAGGTCAATATTTTCTCAGATTTGAGTTAATCCGGTAGCCTACCAAGTGACATGTGAGGCCATGTCCTGATGCTACTTGTATTGCTAGTTTTCTTCTGGTTCATTGCCACTGTATGAGCATCATGAGGCCGTTTTCTTCATAGCTATTAGATCAACATATCTATATATATTCTTACGTTTGAGTTAATTCGCAATGCACATAACATATATAGGAGCATGGTAATTTGTGTGAGAGCACAGGCACTAAATTTTCCCCTTCCATGGATTCTCTTCAACACAAATATCATTGGCGGCCTTGCATGTGTGCTAACAGAATGTATGCTAATTAACAGTCTGATGCATGTAGGTAGCTGATCGATGGTGCATGTCAGAGCGACAAGGCCATCATTTGCAATCCAATGGTGCAATTGATCTTGAACTTGACGGTGGGACTGCAAACAAATCCTGGTTCAAAATAATAATATTATAATGCTCTGAGTTCCTATGCTTTTCCTATGCTCCCATCAAACACCCAAGTTGTGCCAAATCCTACGTTTTCTACTTCCGTAGGATTCAGGTGGGTAAGGCATGGCAATCCTCTAATTTTCCTATTCCTCCATTTTTCCATTCCTATGAATCAAAGAAGGCCTTAGTTGTCACATCTGCTATACATTGTACATTTTGCAAACTCGTCCTGATACTTTCAAATCATTTGTAAAACACCCCCGTCTCCTTCCTTAGTTCGACACCGTCACCGGCTCCGGCTACCATCCTCCGTCTTCCTCCCCCGTCCCCCGTTCTCCTCAGCACCCAGCTTGAGTCTTCGCGCTTCACAAGACCCAGCCGCCTGTGCAGGAGACGACCTGCGTCGTCACGGATCAGACGTGCAAGACCTCCACGGACGCGACCTGCGCAGCCGCCATGGTTGTGCCCTCGCCTACCTGAGCGGCAGGATTGCTCCAATAGTCACCTCCCTCTGAATCGTGCCGAGAAGCAAAAATCGATGACTGGGTCCTTGATTTCGTCCACCTTGGTCGCCGTCGCCGCGGACAATTCTGGCCGCCGTCGCAGCGTTGGGTCTTCGTCCGCTCTGGCCCAGGGTGTTAGTCGCCGCTTGGCCCTGCTCAAACACTCCTCCAAGGCCAGGATCTTCCTCTCCGTGCTGGTCCTGCTTCGACAGTCGCGCCCGCCCCAGCCACTGTTGCTGCTGCTGGTATTCCCCGCCCCGGCCTCTGTTACTGAATGCCTCCATGTTAGATGCTGGAATAGAACACTGGATGCTAAATGCCTCCCTGTTTAATTGTAAAGCAAAACTGGATGAAAACGAAATTGAATTGTGAATGCCGCTGATAACACAATTATACGGAATACTGAATGTTGGAGTAGTTGATGCTGCTGAATGTTGAATGATGATGCTGGAGTACTGAATTAGGAGCAGGAGTAGTAAATTCACTTAACATAGGAGTACTAAATTTGTTTAGTGCTGTTTAAATTAGTGTTGTTTAATTAGGAATAGTGAATTTGTTTAGTGCTGTTTAAATTAGTGTTGTTTAATTAGGAGTATTTGCTAATGCAGAATCACCTATGATGGTTAAAAAAGAGTCAATGTTGTCAGTACAGTGAAAGATTACCTAATACTGCAAATTATCCACCCAAGTGTCAAGTTGGTACTCTAATTTTGGCTCTTACCATCGGAATCATAAAGCATTTTCTGTAACTGGCATTACCTTAGTTACCAGTAAAAATAGTTTGCTTCTGTTAATTTTTACCAGTAAATTGAATCATAAAGCATTTTTAGCTATTAGGAGTAGTATTACCATACCCTCTTCCCTGTCCTCTTAACACTGCAAATTTGAGTTGTTGCATTGTTTGGAGCTGGGGCGTCTCTACTTTATCACAGAAGGAAGAGCTACAAAATGGAAAATTAAATATTCAACCCATAATGTCAGTTTCCGGTTGTTTGATTCAGAAAATTCTTTAATGCCTACATTTGAGTATCATCATAGTTTCCATCACAAAAGAAATATGCAACCTAGTGACCCATATGCCCATAATTTCCATCACAAAAGAAGGTGCAGTATGGATAATTAAATATGTGACCCATATGCCAATTAAATATGTGACCCATATGCTCATAGTTTCCATCACAAAAGAAATATCAGACATTTTTTCAGTGTAAATTTGCTCTGTGTTTTTGTAAATATGGAATTTGTTTTTCTGCAGGATATCACTTTGTAAAATACCTTATCAATGTTGATTTGCTTTTTACTTTTTTCAGGAAAGAACAAGCTACTAACACTTCTTCAGGGAAGAACAAGAAATTGTCATTTTTACAGGGAAAAGAACAAAGGTACCATCAGTTTTTAGTAGTTCATTTTTGTGCCAGCAATTCCATTTTTCAGCTTGCTTTCATGTCCTGAGTGGGCAACTTGAAGGAGTACTCATTTTTCATATAAACTTTCATGTTCTTTCTTATTGGATCATGAACAGTTACATGAGCAAGTGCTCCACCGCCGCAATGATGTTTGGGATTGATCTCAACATGAGTCCTCAACAAGATGATGCCTCAGAACATGCAGATCAACAGGAAGAACACAATAGTCAACAACAATACAACAATGAAGAACCAGTCAATAATGAAGCAACACGTACTACCTCCAAAACTTTTGCATTTTCATTTTCATTTTCATGATCTACTCCTATTATTTGCAATAGCTAGATGACTTATCTTTTGCTCCTTATTTGACAGGGGAAGAAGCAAGTGGTGTAGAGGAACCAATTCATGAAGAAGCAAGTGGTGTAGAGCAAGCAATTCATGAGGAAGCAAGTGTTGTACAAAAACCAATTCACGGGGAAGGCAGAGAACTCACAAATGAGGAGAGATATGGTATTTATTTTGCACTCACGGTGATCAAGACCCAAAATGGACAAGTTCTGAAAAAAGCAAGGAGGTCATTGCTAGCCTACTCGATACAACCGTAAGAACTGTTGAGAGAATATGGGAAAGAGCTCTTAAATAGATTGAACAAGGGGAGAAAGTTGATGTCTCAAATCAAAAGCCAGGTAGAGTTGGCCGCAAGCGGAAAGATTTGGATCTGTCGAGGGTGGTGACAATCCCATTGAACAGAAGGAGAACATTGCGAGGTCTGTCAAAGGCATTGGGTGTAAGCTGCACGACCTTACACTCAAGGTTCGAGTGGGGTCATTTGAGGCGTCACAGTAATAAGTTGAGGCCCCACTTAAACCTATCCAACATTGTAAAGAGATTGAAATGGTGCTTGGCTATGTGTGAAGATTATTGGTCTGCGGCACAGGAATTAGACAACATAGCCTACATGGACGAAAAGTGGTTCAACATGACTGGGGAGGTGAACAACTATTATTTGCTTCCCGAAGAACCCGACCCCTTGCGCACCTTGCATCATAAGGATAGCATCGCCAAGGTGGTGTTTCTCGCTGCCGTGGCTAAACCAAGATACGGCGAAGGTGGTAAGGTCATGTTTCATGGAAAACTCGGCATTTGGGCTTTTTGTCACAGAGTCTCCTACTCAAAGAACAAGTGAAAATAGAGATAAAGGGACGCCCGAGCTCAAATCATTGAAAGTACACGAGATGTAATGAGGTATTACATGTGTGAGAAACTTATTCCTGCGATCCAAGAGCGCTAGCTGGACGAAGATGAAGGACGGACAATCTATATCCATCAAGATAATGCCACACCACATATTCTTCCCGATGACCCGGTGTTCCGACAAGTCGTAGAACAGACTGATTTGGATATTAAGTTGCTTCAACAGCCTCCAAACAGTCTCGACATGAACATTTTTGATCTCTGTATATTCAGGTCTCTCTAGTCCCACACCGATAGCAGAGCACCTCAAAGCATCAGGGAACTGATAGAAGGTGTGGAGGAGAAATATCGAAACTATCCGGTTGATAAGCTAGCTAGAAGCTTCGTGACGCTGCAGTCATGCATCCGAGAGGTAATGAGAAACAAAGGAGCGATAAACTACTCGATCCCTCACATGAGCAAGGAACGCCGGCAGGCAGAAGGACGGCTTCCTATAGTTCTATCTATCGACTGTGAGCTAGTTGAACAAACTATAGCCTTTATAGAAGAGGCAGAAGCAATCTTAGCAGCAGAAAAATAACAGAAGCGGCAGGAAAAGAGCAGCAAGAAAAGAGCCGCAATAGCCTTGAAGAAGTAGAAACACCCTTCGAACACCGGGAGCCTCCAAGTAGCAGGAAAAGAGAACCAGGAGCCTTCAAGCAGTAGAAACACCCTTCGAGTACCAGCAGTCTCCAAGAAGCAGGAAAAGAGCAGCAACAGCCTTCAAGCAACAGGAAAAGAGCACGAGCAGCCTCCGAGTAGAAGGAAAAGAGCAGCCACCTCCTTCAAGCGACAGAAACACCCTTCGAGTACCAGTAGCCTCCAAGCAGCAGGAAAAGAGAACCAGGAGCCTTCAAGCAGCAATAAAAGATCACCAGAAGCCTCCAAGCAGCAGGAAAAGAGCAGCTATTCTTTACTTGGGGTCAGCTAGTGCTCTGGTTGGTGCTAGGAATGACCAGTTGGTTAAGCTGAATGACATTTGCAGCCAGGTGATTTTGGCAGAAGATTCGGATAAGTTGGTTTGGAAGTAGATTCAGATAAGGTGATTTTTGCAGTCAGCAGTTAGGATATTTATTGGTTGTCAACCTTTTTTCTTTACATATCTCTAAGATTATCTCTGTGTCGAAATGTGTTCCTCTTTATTTCTTTATTATCTACTCCAAAGCATAGCATAGCTTCAGTAGGAAGCAAAGCATAGCTTGGAATCATGCACACAACCAGAAGAAAGCAATAAAAAATATTGGGCGAAGAAAGCACCGGAGGGGGGCACCAGCCAGCCACAAGGGTGGAGGATGCGCGCCACGTCCTTGTGGGCCGCCGTCTCAAGGCGGAACCTGGGCGAAACCAATCTAGGGCTCCGATAGGGCTGTTCTGACCTGGAAAAATCAGAAGGAGGTTTTCAGGATGAAGCGCCGCCGTCTCAAGGCGGAACCTGGGCGAAACCAATCTAGGGCTCCGATAGGGCTGTTCTGCCGGGGACACTTCCCACCGGGAGGGGGAAATCGAAGCCATCGTCATCACCAACAATCATTGAGATGGGGTTAATCTCCATCAACATCTTCACCAGCACCATCTCCTCTCAAACCCTAGTTCATCTCTTGTATCCGATCTTTGTCTCAAAACCTCAGATTGGTACCTGTGGGTTGTTAGTAGTGTTGATTACTCCTTGTAGTTGATGCTGGTTGGTTTATTCGGTGGAAGATCATATGTTCGGATCCTTAATGACATTTAATACCCCTCTGATTATGAACATGGATATGCTTTGTGAGTAGTTATGTTTGTTCCTGAGGACATGGGAGAAATCTTGTTATAAGTAATCATGTGAATTTGGTATTCGTTCGATATTTTGATGAGATGTATGTTGTCTTTCCTCTAGTGGTGTTACATGACACTTCACCATTATTTGGCACCAGGGGGAGGCATTGGGAAGTAATAAATAGATGATGGGTTGCTGGAGTGACAGAAGCTTAAACCCTAGTTTATGCGTTGCTTCGTAAGGGGCTGATTTGGATCCATATGTTTCATGCTATGGTTGGATTTTCCTTAATTCTTATTTCGTAGTTGCAGATGCTTGCGAGACTGGTTAATCATAAGTGGGAGGATTATACAAGTAAGGGCAGCTGTAATGCCCATGATGGAGCTATATCTCCTACGTGTCGAGGCACGACTTAGAGACATAACCCCATGCTGGAATGATCGCAAGTCTGGTATCTTTGCACAACTCATGTAAAAAAGGGGGATGGAAAACATAAATATAGTTGGCTTACACTCGCCACGTCACACAAATACAATACATGTCTCAAATCATCATACAATAAAACATCACAGCCCTCTAAGGGTAAAATCCAAATGGCAAGATACCAAACATAATTAAATCCACAGGTCGGATCGAATCCTAGTAGAAGTCTCCACTACTGATCATCAGGATAACGAACATAGTATCGACTACGCTCCTCGTCATACTCCCAGTCTAGCTTGGTGCCATCACCTGGATAGCTCACCAATGGACCTGCATCTGGTGTGGTGAAGTAACTGTGAGCCATAGAGGACTCAGCAATCCCGTTCCCGGGTAACAAAACTATTTAAGCCTTGGGAGAGGATAAGGCTGAAGAAAAGAATAAGTGTCTGCAGCAGCAACTAGCACTAGCTTACGTGAAAGAGTGCGAGAAGAGAAGTGCCTCGGTTGAGAGATGATCACGAAGTGATCCTAGCTAAAACTCAACAATCATAACCCCACCGTGTTCAACTCCCGAATCCCTATTCGGAAATTGACAGTCACGGTACACACGCTGGTAGTGTATTGAAACATTGTGTCAAGTTATCTACAACCGGATATTAACAAGCTCCCATCTGCCACATAACCGCGGGCACGGCTTTCGAAAGTTCATAACCCTGCAGGGGTGTCCCAACTTGGCCCATTACAAGCCCACGATCCGCGGAGTCGCAACTCCAAAGTGGGAAGACCCGAGTATTCTCGGAATCCCGTGCTCAAGATACTACGAACTAAGGTAAGGCTAATCCAGCAAATCCTCCCGGCGTGTCGACACCCTGATAGTAGCCGCGCGTATCTAAGTCTCAGGACACGACCGGATGGGTGATGCTACGGGTTTTTACCAGACCTCGAGTTTCCTTGAGGTGGCCCCGCAGGACCCCCAGTTCGGACCAACACTCATGTGGAGCACTGGCCCGGGGTTGTTGATTAAAGAAAAAGGGTTTATAACTCCCTATGCAAGTTTAATTTGTTATTAGGCAAATAGTACCAATGTTGGGATTTGCTGGAAAAGACTTAGCACTTAGCGGTTTATCGAGGGGGTCCCATACACCCCAACCGTGTAAGGAACGCATAATCAAGGAACATAACACCGGTTTATACGGTTCCTAACGGCATGAGTGGAACAAATCACCAAGCAAAAGGCTTAGCCTTCCACCCATGCCAATATATAGATGATTTCATTTTAAGCATTTATATAGTGTGATATAACCCAACAACACTTCAACATGAAGCAAGCATCTTCGAACTTCACCTGCAACTAGCAATGCTATAAGAAGGGCTGAGCGAAGCGTACTTAGCCAAACAACGGTTTGCATAGGTAGGGTGGTTAAACATGGTGATGGTTACAAGTAGGAGGATGACAGGAAGAACATGGGCATCGAGGCAAAACTATAGAGCGGAACTACTAGCAATAGGCAAAGATAGTAATGTTATCGGGGTTCGGTCATCTTGCCTGAAGTGTAGTCGTTCGGATCGTAAGAAGGGTCCTCGTGCTCAACCTCGTTGGTAACCTCGTGCTCGTACTCGTACTCGGTCTCAGCTTCCGGCTCTAAACAATACAACCACACAAGGCACGAATCAACAAGATGCAATGCGCACACAACAATGATGGATGCATGATGGATGCACTAAGGAAGCACACGGAGCACGGAAAATAGCACTCAAGCAAGAAGCTTCAAAACATGAAAACAATAGGAGATTAAGAATCTACACGGAAAATCAATCAAGTTTCATATAAGACTCGCTGAAATCGGAGCTACGGGCTAAAAGTTATGCCCGAAACAAGAAACAGGCAAAAGCTGAAAATTACAGCAACATAGCAACTTCGGAGCACTAGAAAAATAAGCTACAACACTCAAACACCATGGCAAAGAGCATGAACATAAACTAGACATACCCTACAGCAAATAATTCCAAAGGTGCACCCCCAAAGGAGCCACGGTTCAATAGCAACAAGCTTGGACATATTGAACTTGACAATAAAATTCTGACAGCAGAATTTTATTGAAACTTTGGAGCAAAAGTTAAACATGCTACAGCCACTCAAATAAGCATGTGAGAACATGAATGGAAAGCCAACAATATCTACTACAAGGAACCATCAAGATCCACCCCAAAACTATCATGGTTTGTCCTAGAGCAGCAAGCAAACATGGCATCGGAACGTTACAGATTTCAGACTTAGTGAAAATCCACTAAGTGTTAAAACAGCAGTTTCATCATGGCATCTAAAAGAGCAAGTTTAAGTCACCTCGAAACTAAACATGGTAAGCACCTCATCAAAGTACACATGATGGTGATTCCGAAACACACAAGCATGCATCATGGAGATAAACACAACGATAGCAATGAGCTCAACAAGATGGCATTTCATAACAAGTTAAACAACTAAACAGCCACATAGCACTTTGCAACGAGGATAACCATGGCAAGATTAAATCTATCATGCAACCTAACACAAACAACATGTAGAGCATGGCAAGACGAACACGTGGACATGTCATTTGCATCATTCGGACAAACGAGCTAAAAGATATCACTAAGCAAAGATGGCATAAAAACAACACATAGCAGCAGTTTATATCGGGATGCACTCTTGCAACAGAGAAATAAGCATCTAGATGACCTCTAACATGCATGACACAATGGAATGAAACGTAGTGCTAATCACCACGAACGTCTGGACACCTCATTTGCGCAAAACGGAGCATCACACAAGAAGTTATTGTAGATCTAAAAATGCATCAGCACACAAGAAATCTGGGGACTTAGGGATTTTAGAAGCAACCTTCAGATTTGGTCAAAGGGGCTGGAGAAGTCAAACGGGCCTCGGGCCCGCGCGGATCTGGCGCGGCCCGCGGCTGGACGAAGTGGCGGCGCGGCCCAGGCGAAGGGAGACCGCGGCGGAGGTGGCTCGCGGCTGGGCCGGCTCGGGGACTGGGCCTCGGGCGGCTAGAGGCCTCGGACGGCGGCGGTTGGAGGCCCGGCCTGAGTGGAGTGGCGGACGGGCCGCGGGGCACCGGATCGGCCCAGGCGATGGAGCGGCTCGGTCGCTCGGCCGGATCTGGCTGCTGGCCCGAGCCAGGGAGGCGGGCGCTGCTGGGCTTCCGGCGCGCTGGCGATCTGCGGCCCAGGAAGGAGGCTGGCGAGCTGGTGGCCCAGATCGGAGCGGAGGGAGTGCGCAGCGAGGGGGAAGGCCCAGGCGCGCGACGGAGAAGTGGCCTGGCAAAGCGGGCCGAGGGTTCGGTGGGACTGGATCGGGACGAGGGTTTCCCTCGATCCCCAGGCGCGCGACGGAGAAGTTCGATCTGGCGGCGGGGAACCGGCGATGGGAGGTGGCCCGGCAGTCCTGGGAGGCCCGCCGGCGGCCGGATCTGTACAACGGCGGCGGACCTTGCCGGAGGGAGGCGTGGTGAGGTGAGGTGGCGCGGTGGAGAGGTGAGAGGACTCCGGTGGAGAGGTGAGAAGCGGATTCCGGCGAGGTGGAGGAGCTCCGGCGATCTCCGGCGAGATTCCGGCGAAACTCCGGCGAGGTGGCTGGCTGGAGGAAGGGGAAGAAGTGGGGGCTAGGGTTTCCTTAATTTGGGGCAAAATTTGGGGGAGTGGACAATTATATAGGCACAAGGAGCTAGGGTTGCCCAAATGGAGTGCGGTTTTCGGCCACCGGATCAGATTTGGATGGCCTAGATGATAGAAGTGGCTAGGAGTGGTTTGGTGGGCTGTTGGTGGGGTGTCTTGGGCCTCAAAGTGGAGGCACTTTGAGCCCACACGAATAACTGTTGGGGTAGCAAACGAACTCGGAACGCGACGAGATTTGGCAGGCGGGTTGCACACATCAAAACAACAACACACGACAAGTCTCGCGCCACACCGGTAACGCTACACGGCCAAACACCAAAGTAGGCCTATGGGACGCCACGGACACGTGAGGGAGCTCCGGAACGCGAAACGGACAACGGGAAGGAACGCGTGGAACCGGATGCAACTGACAACACAAATGCAATGCGATGCACATGTCTACATGATATGAATGAATGCCACACACTCACACAACAAAACAACGAAAACCCGAAAGACAAAGAACCCGAAATGGAATAGATGAAGCCAGAGATATATTATATGCCCAAAAGGGAAAGTATTACATCCGGGGCATTACAGCAGCACCCAAGCACCGGTCCACCCACATCAAATTATCAAAGTAGCGAACGCGGATCATATGAGCATGATGAAAACTGACTTCACAACAATTCCCATGTGTCCTCGGGAGCACTTTGCTTTATATAAGAGTTCGTTCAGGCTTGTCCTTTGCTATAAAAAGGATTGGGTCACCTTTGTTGGGGAACGTAGCAGAATTCAAAAAAATTCCTACGCTTCACCAAGATCAATCTAAGGAGTCATCTAGCAACGAGCATAAAGGAGTGCATCTACATACCCTTTGTAGATCGCGAGCGGAAGCGTTCGAAGAAACGTGGATGATGGAGTCGTACTCGTCGTGATCCTCGTCACCGATGATCCCAGCATCGAACGGATGGCAACTCCGCGTTCAACACACGTACGGTACAGCGATGTCTCCTCCTTCTTGATCTAGCAAGGGGGGAGTAGAGGTTGATGGAGATCCAGCAGCACGACGGCGTGGTGGTGGATGCAACGGGAAAAGCTGCAGGGCTTCGCCGAGACCCTGCGGGAGGAGTAGGAGATGTAACGGGGGGGAGAGGCGCCAGGGGCTGAGGTGCGGCTGCCCTATCTCCCCCCACTAAATAAAGGGGGCTAGGGGGGCGCCGGCCCTAGGAGATCCAATCTCCTTGGGGGGCGGCGGCCAAGGGGGTGGCTTGCCCCCAAGCCTAGGGGGCGCCCCCACCCCTAGGGTTTCAACCCTAGGCGCATGGGGGGAGGCCCATGGAGGGTGTGCCAGCCCACTAAGGGCTGGTCCCCCTCCCCCTACGGCTCACGGGGCCCTCCGGGATGGGTGGCCCCACCCGGTGGACCCCCGGGACCATTCCGGTGGTCCCGGTACACTACCGGCGACCCCCGGAACTCTCCTGATGGCCGAAACTGGACTTCCTATATATCATTATTCACCTCCGGACCATTCCGGAACTCCTCGTGACGTCCGGGATCTCATCCGAGACTCCGAACAACATTAGGGTTACCGTGTGCATATATCTCTACAACCCTAGCGTCACCGAACCTTAAGTGTGTAGACCCTACGGGTTCGGGAGACACGCAGACATGACCGAGACGACTCTCCGGTCAATAACCAACAGCGGGATCTGGATACCCATGTTGGTTCCCACGTGTTCCTCGATGATCTCATCGGATGAACCACGATGTCAAGGATTCACTTAATCCCGTATGTTATTCCCTTTGTCTATCGGTATGATACTTGCCCGAGATTCGATCGTCGGTATACCGATACCTTGTTCAATCTCGTCATGGAAAGTCTCTTTACTCGTTCCGTAATCCATCATCCCGTGACTAACTCCTTAGTCACATTGAGCTCATGATGATGATATCTTACCGAGTGGGCCCAGAGATACCTCTCCGTCATACGGAGTGACAAATCCCAGTCTCGGTTCGTGCCAACCCAACAGACACTTTCGGAGATACCCGTTGCGTACCTTTATAGCCACCCAGTTACGTTGTGACGTTTGGCACACCCAAAGTATTCCTACGATATCCGGGAGTTGCACAACCTCATGGTCTAGGGAACAGATACTTGACACTGGAAAAGCTTAAGCATTACGAACTACACGATCTCATGCTAGGCTTAGGACTGCGTCTTGTCCATCACATCATTCTCCTAATGATGTGATCCCGTTATCAATGACATCCAATGTCCATGGTCAGGAAACCGTGACCATCTGTTGATCAACGAGCTAGTAACTAGAGGCTTACCAGGGACACGTTGTGGTCTATGTATTCACACATGTATCGCTGTTTCCGTACAATACAATTCAAGCATGAATAACAGACAATTATCATGAACACGGAAATATAATAATAATCCTTTTATTATTGCCTCTAGGGCATATTTCCAACAGTCTCCCACTTGCACTAGAGTCAATAATCTAGTTACATTGTGATGAATCGAACACCCATAGAGTTCTGGTGTTGATCATGTTTTGCCCGTGGAAGAGGTTTAGCCAACGGATCTGCGACATTCAGATCCGTTTGCACTTTACAAATATCTATGTATCCATCTTGAACATAATTCCGGATGGAGTTGAAACGGCGCTTGATGTGCTTGGTCTTCTTGTGAAACCTGGGCTCCTTGGCAATCGCAATAGCTCCAGTGTTGTCACAGAAGAGAGTCATCGGGCTTGATGCGCTTGGAATGACTCCTAGGTCGGTGATGAACTCCTTCATCCAGACTCCTTCTTGCGCTGCTTCGCTAGCAGCTATGTACTCCGCTTCACATGTAGAATGCGCCATGACGCTCTGCTTGCAACTGCACCAGCTGACTGCTCCACCATTCAAAATATACACGTATCCGGTTTGTGACTTGGAGTCATCCAGATCTGTGTCGAAGCTAGCATCGACGTAACCCTTTACGACGAGCTCTTCGTCACCTCCATAAACGAGAAAAATATCCTTAGTCCTCTTCAGGTACTTCAGGATGTTCTTGACCGCTGTCCAGTGTTCCATACCGGGATCACTTTGGTACCTCCGCACCAAACTTATGGCAAGGTTCACATCAGGTCTGGTACACAGCATGGCATACATAATAGAACCTATGGCTGAGGCATAGGGGATGACACTCATCTTTTCTCTATCTTCTGCCGTGGTCGGGGACTGAGCCGTGCTCAATCTCATACCTTGCAAAACAGGCAAGAACCCTTTCTTGGACTGATCCATATTGAACTTCTTCAATATCTTGTCAAGGTATGTGCTTTGTGAAAGACCAATGAGGCGTCTCGATCTATCTCTATAGATCTTGATTCCTAATATATAAGCAGCTTCTCCAAGGTCCTTCATTGAAAAACTTTTATTCAAGTAGGCCTTTATGCTCTCCAAGAATTCTATATCATTTCCCATCAGCAGTATGTCATCCACATATAATATGAGAAATGCTACAGAGCTCCCACTCACTTTCTTGTAAATACAGGCTTCTCCCCAAGTCTGTATAAAGCCAAACGCTTTGATCACATCATTAAAGCGAATATTCCAACTCCGAGATGCTTGCACCAGCCCGTAGATCGAGCGCTGGAGCTTGCATACCTTGTTAGCATTCTGTGGATCGACAAAACCTTCCGGCTGCATCATATACAACTCTTCCTTGAGGAAGCCATTAAGGAATGCTGTTTTCACGTCCATTTGCCATATCTCATAATCATAGAATGCGGCAATTGCTAACATGATTCGGACGGACTTTAGCATCGCTATGGGAGAGAAAGTATCGTCGTAGTCAATCCCTTGAACTTGTCGATAACCCTTAGCGACAAGCCGAGCCTTATAGATGGTCACATTACCATCCGCGTCTGTCTTCTGCTTAAATATCCATTCATTTTCTATGGTGTGCCGATCATCGGGCAAGTCCACCAAAGTCCATACTTTGTTTTCATACATGGATCCTATCTCGGATTTCATGGCTTCAAGCCATTTGTTGGAATCCGGGCCCGCCATCGCTTCTTCATAGTTTGAAGGTTCACCGTTGTCGAACAACATGATTTCCATGACAGGGTTGCTTTACCACTCTGGTGCGGAACGTGTCCTTGTGGACCTTCGAAGTTCAGTAGTAACTTGATCTGTATCTTTATGATCATCATCATTAACTTCCTCCCTTGTCGGTGCAGGCACCTCAGGAACAATTTCCTGCGCTGCGCTACTTTCCGGTTCGGGAGGGGTGACTGTCACCTCATCAAGTTCTACTTTCCTCCCACTCACTACTTTCGAGAGAAACTCTTTCTCCAGAAAGTATCCATTCTTGGCAACAAAGACCTTGCCTTCGGATCTGAGGTAGAAGGTATACCCAATCGTTTCCTTTAGGTATCCTATGAAGACACATTTTTCCCATTTGGGTTCGAGCTTTTCAGGTTGAAGTTTCTTGACATAAGCATCGCAACCCCAAACTTTCAGAAACGACAGCTTAGGTTTCTTGCCAAACCAAAGTTCATACGGTGTCGTCTCAACGGATTTCGACGGAGCCCTATTTAAAGTGAATGCGGCAGTCTCTAAAGCATAACCCCAAAAAGATAGCGGTAAGTCGGTGAGAGACATCATAGATCGCACCATGTCCAACAGAGTAAGATTTCGACGTTCGGACACACCATTACGCTGAGGTGTTCCGGGCGGTGTCAACTGTGAAACAATTCCACAGTTCCTTAGGTGCGTGCCAAATTCATGACTTAAATATTCACCCCCACGATATGATCGTAAGAACTTTATTTTTCTGTCACGTTGATTCTCAACCTCATTCTGAAATTCCTTGAACTTTTCAAAGGTCTCAGACTTTTGTTTCATTAAGTAGACATACCCATATCTACTCAAGTCATCTGTGAGGGTGAGAACATAACGATAGCCTCCGTGAGCTTCAACACTCATTGGACCGCACACATCGGTATGTATGATTTCCAATAAGTTGGTCGCTCGCTCCATTGTTCCGGAGAACGGAGTCTTGGTCATCTTGCCCAAGAGGCATGGTTCGCACGTGTCAAATGATTCATAATCAAGAGACTCTAGAAGTCCATCTGCATGGAGCTTCTTCATACGTTTGAGACCAATATGACCAAGGCGGCAATGCCACAAGTATGTGGGACTATCATTGTCAACTTTACATCTTTTGGCATTGACACTATGAATATGTGTATCATCACGTTCGAGATTCATCAAAAATATACCATTGACCAGCGGGGCATGACCATAAAACATATCTCTCAAATAAATTGAACAACCATTTTTCTCGGATTTAAATGAGTAGCCATCTCGCATCAAACGAGATCTAGATACAATGTTCATGCTCAAAGCTGGTACTAAATAATAATTATTAAGGTTTAAAACTAATCTCGAGGGTAGATGCAGAGGCAGCGTGCCGACGGCGATCACATCAACCTTGGAACCATTTCCGACGCGCATCGTCACCTCGTCCTTCGCCAGTCTCCGCTTATTCCGCAGCTCCTGCTTTGAGTTACAAATGTGAGCAACTGCACCGGTATCAAATACCCATGAGCTACTACGAGCGCTGGTAAGGTACACATCAATAACATGTATATCACATATACCTTTGACGTTGCCGGCCTTCTTGTCTGCTAAGTATTTGGGACAGTTCCACGTCCAGTGATCCGTTCCCTTGCAATAAAAGCACTCAATCTCAGGCTTGGGTCCATACTTTGGCTTCTTCCTGGCAACTGGCTTACCGGGTGCAGCAACTCCTTTGCCGTCCTTCTTGAAGTTTTTCTTACCCTTGCCCTTCTTGAACTTAGTGGTTTTATTCACCATCAACACTTGATGCTCTTTCTTGATCTCCACCTCCGCTGATTTCAGCATTGAATACACCTCGGGAATGGACTTCTCCATCCCTTGCATATTGAAGTTCAACACGAAGCTCTTGTAGCTAGGTGGGAGTGAATGAAGGATTCTATCAACGACCGCTTCGTCTAGGAGATTCATTCCCAACTAAGACAAGCGGTTGTGCAACCCAGACAACTTGAGTATGTGCTCGCTGACAGAACTATTTTCCTCCATCTTACAGCTGTAGAATGCGTTGGAGACATCATATCTCTCAACTCGGGCATGAGCCTGGAAAACCATTTTCAGCTCTTCGAACATCTGATATGCTCCATGGTGCTCGAAACGCTTTTGGAGCCCCGATTCTAAGTTGTAGAGCATGCCACACTGAACCAGGGAGTAATCGTCACAACGCGACTGCCAAGCATTCATAACATCTTGGTTTGCCGGGGCGGGAGCGTCACCTAGCGGTGCTTCTAGGACATAAGTTTTCTTGGCAGCTGTGAGGATGATCCTCATGTTACGGACCCAATCCGTATAGTTGCTACCATCGTCTTTCAGCTTGGTTTTCTCTAGGAACGCGTTGAAGTTGAGGGTAACATGAGCGTGGGCCATTTGATCTACAAGACATATTGTAAAGAATTTAGACTAAGTTCATGACAATTAAGTTCATCTAATCAAATTTAATGAACTCCCACTCAGATTGACATCTTTCTAGTCATCTAAGTGATACATGATCCGAATCGACTAGCCCGTGTCCGATCATCACGTGAGACGGACTAGTCATCAATGGTGAACATCTTCATGTTGATCGTATCTTCTATACGACTCATGTTCGACCTTTCGGTCTTCCGTGTTCCGAGGCCATGTCTGTACATGCTAGGCTCGTCAAGTAAACCCTAAGTGTATTGTGTGTGTAAATCTGGCTTACACCCGTCGTATGCGAACGTTAGAGCCTATCGCACCCGATCATCACGTGGTGCTTCGGAACAACGATCCTTAGCGACGGTGCACAGTTAGGGGAAACACAATTCTTGAAATTTTTAGTGAGAGATCATCTTATTTACTACCGTCGTTCTAAGTAAACAAGATGCATAAACATGATAAACATCACATGCAATCAAATAAAGTGACATGATATGTCCAATATCATTTTGCTCCTTTGATCTCCATCTTTGGGGCACCATGATCATCTTTGTCATCGGCATGACACCATGATCTCCATCATCATGATCTCCATCATCGTGTCTTCATGAAGTCGTCTTGCCAAATATTACTTCTACTACTACGGTTAACGTTTAGCAATAAAGTAAAGTAATTACATGGCGTTATTCAGTGACACGCAGGTCATACAATAAATAAGACAACTCCTATGGCTCCTGCCGGTTGTCATTTTCATCGACATGCAAGTCGTGATTCCCTATTACAAGAACATGATCAATCTCATACATCACATATATCATTCATCACATCTTCTTGGCCATATCACATCACATAGCACATGCTGCAAGAACAAGTTAGACGTCCTCTAATTGTTGTTGCAAGTTTTTACGTGGTTGCTATAGGTTTCTAGCAAGAACATTTCTTACCTACGCCAAAACCACAACGTGATATGTCAATTTCTATTTGCCCTTCATAAGGACCCTTTTCATCGAATCCGATGCGACTAAAGTGGGAGAGACAGACACCCGCCAGCCACCTTATGCAACTAGTGCATTTCAGTTGGTGGAACCAGTCTCACGTAAGCGTACGTGTAAGGTCGGTCCGGGCCGCTTCATCCCACGATGTCGCCGAATCAAGATTGGACTAGTAACGGCAAGAGAATTGAACAAAATCAACGCCCACAACTTGTTTGTGTCCTACTCGTGCAAGATGCTACGCAAAGACCTAGCTCAGATGCCACTGTTGGGGAACGTAGCAGAATTCAAAAAAAATCCTACGCTTCACCAAGATCAATCTAAGAGTCATCTAGCAACGAGCATAAAGGAGTGCATATACATACCCTTTGTAGATCGCGAGCGGAAGCGTTCGACGGAACGTGGATGATGGAGTCGTACTCGTCGTGATCCTCGTCATCGATGATCCCAGCGCCGAACGGACGGCACCTCCGCGTTCAACACACGTACAGTACAGCGACGTCTCCTCCTTCTTGATCCAGCAAGGGAGGAGGAGAGGT
Source organism: Secale cereale (assembly GCA_902687465.1). NCBI lineage: Eukaryota > Viridiplantae > Streptophyta > Magnoliopsida > Poales > Poaceae > Secale > Secale cereale. The sequence continues at coordinate 38,589,447 of LR738715.1, forward strand.
TGATGGAGATCCTGCAGCACGACGGCGTGGTGGTGGATGCAACGGGAAAAGCTGCAGGGCTTCGCCGAGACCCTGCGGGAGGAGTAGGAGATGTAACGGGGGGGAGAGGCGCCAGGGGCTGAGGTGCGGCTGCCCACTCTCCCCCCACTATATATAGGGGGCCAGGGGGGCGCCGGCCCTAGGAGATCCAATCTCCTAGGGGGGCGGCGGCCAAGGGGGTGGCTTGCCCCCCAAGCCTAGGGGGGCGCCCCCACCCCTAGGGTTTCAACCCTAGGCGCATGGGGGGAGGCCCATGGGGGGTGCGCCAGCCCACTAAGGGCTGGTCCCCCTCCCCCTACGGCCCACGGGGCCCTCCGGGATGGGTGGCCCCACCCGGTGGACCCCCGGGACCCTTCCGGTGGTCCCGGTACACTACCGGTGACCCCCGGAACACTCCCGATGACCGAAACTGGACTTCCTATATATCATTCTTCACCTCCGGACCATTCCTGAACTCCTCATGACGTCCGGGATCTCATCCGGGACTCTGAACAACATTCGGGTTACTATGTGCATATATCTCTACAACCCTAGCGTCACCGAACCTTAAGTGTGTAGACCCTACGGGTTCGGGAGACACGCAGACATGACCGAGACGACTCTCCGGTCAATAACCAACAGCGGGATCTGGATACCCATGTTGGTTCCCACGTGTTCCTCGATGATCTCATCGGATGAACCACGATGTCAAGGATTCACTTAATCCCGTATGTTATTCCCTTTGTCTATCGATACGGTACTTGCCTGAGATTCGATCGTCGGTATACCAATACCTTGTTCAATCTCGTCATGGAAAGTCTCTTTACTCGTGCCGTAATCCATCATCCCGTGACTAACTCCTTAGTCACATTGAGCTCATGATGATGATGTCTTACCGAGTGGGCCCAGAGATACCTCTCCGTCATACGGAGTGACAAATCCCAGTCTCGGTTCGTACCAACCCAACAGACACTTTCGGAGATACCTGTTGCGTACCTTTATAGCCACCCGGTTACGTTGTGACGTTTGGCACACCCAGAGTATTCCTACGGTATCCGGGAGTTTCACAACCTCATGGTCTAGGGAACAGATACTTGACACTGGAAAAGCTTAAGCATTACGAACTACACGATCTCGTGCTAGGCTTAGGACTGGGTCTTGTCCATCACATCATTCTCCTAATGATGTGATCCCGTTATCAATGATATCCAATGTCCATGGTCAGGAAACCGTGACCATCTGTTGATCAACGAGCTAGTAACTAGAGGCTTACTAGGGACACGTTGTGGTCTATGTATTCACATGTGTATCGCTGTTTCCGTACAATACAATTCAAGCATGAATAACAGACAATTATCATGAACAAGGAAATATAATAATAATCCTTTTATTATTGCCTCTAGGGCATATTTCCAACAACCTTCCTGCACCTTAGTTACTTTTGTTACTTGTTACCCATTATGAATTATCTTATCACACAACTATTTGTTAGACTGTTACAGATAATTTAAGTGCTTGCAGAGAATACCTTCTTGAAAACCGCTTGTCATTTCCTTCTGGTCCTCGTTGGGTTCGTCTCTCTTACTTATCGAAAGGACTATGATAGATCCCCTATACTTGTGGGTCATCAATGTCCTGCTATTATGACATCTCAAGGAATAAACCACATGATATGTTTTAATGGTAATTGGAGGAGATTGGTTTGTGGCGCTCAATGGTTCATCACTCGCAACACATACGACATCTTGTTACTGGAGTGTGGAAAGAGTGATGAATCTAGTGGAGTTGAGTCACACCAAAATGGTTACATATAATTAGAAATAACAGTGCATTGCAACACTAAGTGGATTAATCTCTTTCAACAGTGTGATAGTTGAATCTTTCTTGCAAAGAGCGATTTAACCACAAAGGTATGGGCTTGAGGCTGAGGATTGTTTCACATGGGTTAGTGGGAGAAGCGAATCGATATGATCCATATATAAAAATGGTCGGTTCAAATAAAAATAATGAATTTAATATACCAAATTGTTTATCCGTGTTGGTAAAAGACATTCTAAGTATGGTGAAACTTAATAATATTTTACCTTTTGAATCCTAAAATCACGTGCATTTTCCCATGGAGGTAGCACCGGTTCGTAGTGTTCTTTTGATAAGTATCATAGCAATGTGTTTTTATCAAGGAGGTATTAGCATGTACAATGCAACATGGCATTTGAACTAGACCAAGTTGGCTCTACTTAGCTTCTCGAGAATGAAACACTAGCGCTAGCTTTACAAAGTAATAATAAGTTTTGTGTGTTTGGTAGGTTCATCTTCCTAATGTAGAGGTCGAAAGTCTAATAATCCCTCTGGTCCATATTACTACTAAAGTTGTAGTACAACAGCGACAAGTAATATGGACTGAAGGGAGTGGTGTTTTATATTCTTAAAAGAAAGGGACAACCTATAAGTCAGATGCCTAAAATCATATTTTCCGCCAGCCAATTATGGGGACTGTTTGATCTAAAAGAAAGGTCCAAATGTGTTTCTTCTTCCTCAGCACAGTTTTGTCTCCTCAGACACGATTTGTCTCTCTCACCCTTCTCCCTTCATCCCACGCATCCATCACCTCAGGTCCTGCCTCTCGCGATGTCACGTCCATGCCCTTGCCGATGAGGCCGAGGCCATCCGTGGAATTGCCATCCTGAGATTGGATAATGTCCAATCTGAGAGTGAGTCCAAATGATATGTACAATCTTATGGAGCATTTTTTTAAGTTCTTGTCTTCTCTGAGTTAGAATGATACTTAACTTACTTTGTCACAACATTTCTCTTGTTGAGCTATAGAAAAAGGGTGGCACAGCTGTACCTTTAGACAAATTTTATATGGGAAATCCTTAGGATTAGGGAATAGATTGAAAGAGGGTTGTGAAGAAGTCATTATGCATGGGTAAAAGATGAACACTTGTGGATGTTGTCTGCTGAAAGGGAATTTTTGGTCAAGTCTCTTTGTAAAATTAAAGTATTCCTTTGACTCGTCAATAGAAAAAGTGTATTAACTAGAGATAATCTTCTTAACCAAGGATGGAAAGAAGATAAAAATTTGTGTTTTATGTGGGCAAGATGAAAAGATTGATCACCTTTTACCCTCTTGTTCTGCTGCTAGGTTGATTGGGAGCCTACTGCAATGTGTTTTTTATATGTGTTCTACCCCTATAAATATTAAAGATCTCTCTGACAAATGGATCAAAACATTCCGGAAATGAAAAAATTTGTTCTTGTCGGGGTCTCAGCTCTATTTTGGTCTTCTGGAAGTATAGAAATGATGTGATTTTTCATAGAAAGAAAATTCATGATCCAATTGTGCTGGTGAAACTAATGTGTAATTGGATCTCTGATTGGTCCATTCTGCAGATAAAGGACGCAAACGAAAAAAATTTGATGCTAGGAGCAAGACTAGTCGAGCAGGTGGCAAGTGAAGTGTTACGCGCTTCGTAGGAATGGAGACATGGACTCCCTTGACTTGGTGGCTAATTCCAGAGACAGAGAATCGAAGTTGGATGGGCCTTTTGTGCTGCTGATCATTGAAGTTGGTTGTGGGTTGTTTTTCTGGCCCTAAATTGCTTTTCCCTAGTGTTCATTTTGCGTTGGAACCTACAAAAAATGGTTGATGTATGTTGCTCTTAGCATGTGCTTAGCCTTATTTTGGCCCCCACTATTTGGGTTTGTAATAGAACCTTAGTTTGAATCTTGTTGCATGCGCGTAGCTTCGTATGATGTTGATATTCTCTATAGGTGCTTAAGATCATATGGTTTCATTATATGAAATCGAAGAGGGGGGGGGGCTCTCCTGCGCTCTAAAAAGAAATCCTCTGAGCTACTAGAGGAGCGAGCACATAATGAAGGAATGCCTAACAATTGAACTACCGGAGGATCCATGGCTTCATCATATCAATGCTACCACTCAAGTCTTTATAAAGTGCACCTGAGCTAGGCCAGCACCCCTAAGTGAAAGATGAATAGCATGCTGATGACCCACAACCGTAAGGGATCTATTGCAGCGTTTTCGATAAGTAAGAGTGTCGAACCCAACGAGGAGCAGAAGGTATTAATAAGTGATTCTGAGCAAGGAATAACTGCAAGCACTGAAAGATAACTTTTTAGGGGTTTTCTTGATATAAGCAACAGGAAAGTAAAAGCGAGCAAAGTAAAAGGCACTGGAGAGTAACAAGTGGCCCAATCCTTTCTGAGCAAAGGAGAGGCCTAGCAACTGAACTTATAAAGGCTAAAGTGTTCTTGAGGACACAAGGGAGAGGTAGTCATGTGCTTTCGCCATATTCCGTATCGGTACTATGTGATGTGTTGATAAGTGTTGAGTGGGTGGATCTATGCTAGTACACCCTCTAGACTAAAATGAGTGCACTCTTATGATTAAACACCTTGCAAGCATCCGCAAATACAAGATAGTATTTAAGGCAAAAGCCTAACCATAGCAATACGATCGATGATCCATTGTTCCCTTGTGCAAAAGCGTGCGAACTGGGATTCAGGTTTCTGTCACTCCGGCAACCCACCGTAAGCATTCTTTGTACACAATGTATTCCCCTAGGTTCTTAATAAGGCGAAGTGTTGAGTGTTCGACTCACACAACACCACTAGGAAAATAACAACACAACTTAAGTATCAAAGAACACATATTACTTCAACATCATATGACTACTAACAACAAGACTTCTCCCATGTCCTCAAGAACTAAAGTAACTACTCACAAGACATAAAAGAGATCATGATCAGTGGAGATAGATGGATGATAAACAATCTGGACACAATGATATTTCTCCAACAAAACTCAACAGCATTCACTACAAAGTAGTAATCAACACCGATAGGGTAGAGAGGATAGATAGTACGGATTACAACACAAGTTGCAATTGTGAGATGACATTGGATGAAGATGGAGATGGTGCTGATGTTGGGGATGATGTTGATGATGATCTCGATGATGCCCGTGACGATGGTGATGACGATGGCGATGATCTCCCCTTCCGGGAGCTGATCTCCCCGGCGGAATCTGCCCGCCGGAGATGGCTTTTCTTCTCTGTAGGTTTCCGCCATGGAGCGGCGGCGAAACTCCGTAAACTCCCCTCCTTCTAGGGTTTCTGGATGACGAGGAGTATATAGGCCAAAGGGGGGAGCCTGGAGTGGGCCAGGGGCTCCAGGCGCCCTCCCGGCGCGGCCAGGGTGGGGGCCGCGCCAGGTGGCCGCCTGGGAACCCTGTGGCCCCCCTCTGGTTGCTCTTTTGCGTATCTTCGTGATCCTTCTGGAAAATACCCTCCGTCGATTTTCAGGTAATTTGGAGGTATTCTTCTTCAGCAACTCAGCGCCCACTTTTTACTGCTGAATCCTGCGTCTGCTGCTTCGGCACCGGAAAGTTGCAAACTGTGTAAAATAGGCCAAAACAACATAAGAACATCATCGTAATGTGAAATATATCAATGAATAAGGATGAATTACGATATAAAATAGTGATGCATTTTGGACGTATCAACACTCCCAAGCTTAGACCTCGCTTGTCCCCAAGCGAATACTGAGCTCGGTAAACCTGTCCACAAGTTTAGAGAGTGAAGTGTCGATAAATAGAATACGGACAAGAAGCATCACAGTTTCTTCACCAAACTCAAATATCCTCAACAGCAATCTTCAACTCATAAGGCCCTTATAAAAGAGTGGTAACACTTATAATAGAAAGTAGGGCTAAGGAAACTCATCAAATCATGGCAAACATGTCCTTTGGTCAAAGAACAACTAATAGCTTTTACTTTTGCTCTTTCTCTTTATGTTTTGGTGAGATTAATTGAAGCTTTTGAAAGAACATGTTATTAGGAAAGAAGTGAAAGTGTTAACACAAAGGAAGATGTTTGCTTTAGCTGGGCTTGACAAACAACTTACTTATCAAATGATAATGTCAACAAGGATATGATATGACAAATCTTAATGCAACTTTATATGAATGAATCCTCGTCAACATCAAATGTCTGCTCTCTTTAAGAATAGAAGGAAGTAGGAATAACTGACTCAACCTAAAACTAAGAGATAGGCCCTGCTCTAGGGAAGTAGGGAAAACTCATGTGCTATCCTTAAATCAAACAGAATGAAAACAAGTTTTGAGAGGTGCATGATTTGTCAACGAATGCTAATAGATAACTCAATTACTTCTCAAACTAGACAAGTTTCGAGGAACGGCTCCCGCACGGGGACGATCACATCCCCTTAATCTCCTTTGTTTATCACTGCCAAAAGTTTTCTGATTTCTCATGAACAAAGCGTGAAGGAGGGTTTGTTTGTTGTATTATCTTTTATGAGCCGGGCGCACTCATGCTAGTTCCTCCTCGTATTAGGGGTTTGCAGATTAGACATGCAATCCCGGGGTAAAACTTGTCCAACTTAAAAAGATCATGAATTAACTACTACTTCCTCATGAGCTAAAACAGGGGCACAAAATAGAAGATTTTGAACATTTAAGGATAACACATAAATTCTATACTTTAGGAGGTGGTAGTGGGGTGGTAGTGGAATACCATGAATAGGAAGGTATGGTGGACTCATATGGAAGGTATTGGTTTAAGGGTATGGATGCACAAGCAGAATTCCGCTTAGTACAGAGTTTAGGCTAGCAAAGGCTTTGAGAGAACAGACAATTGATGATGACTAAGATGCAAAGCAATATAAAGCATAAACATTAAAATAAGCATAACACATCAAGTTGTCTTCCTTGTCAGCATAACACTTCAAGCATAATAACATAAAGGTTTTGGCTATGTCGCTACTTTAAGAAAATCATGCTTGTTGTCATGACCAAAGCTATGTTTGCCAAGATTAAATAAAGTTTTCAAAGCCATACCTGATATAAGGTCAATACTCCCCATAAGAATCATCATATAAGGTCGATTGCGTGAAGAGAATACCGAGTGCAGCAAAGGAACCAATAGACTTCTCATTAATATTCCATCATAGACGACTCCACACTCACGGATACAATCTCTCCACAGAAGGAGTGATAGACCTCAATGCACACACCTATTTCATATAATAACCTCCCTAGACATGATACGACTCTACTTGACTCTAAAAGACAAAAGATAAAGATAAAGATACCGGGCACTCCTCATTCTTGTTGACGTTGATTCTTCGAATCTCTTATGACACGGCGAAGGGTTTGGTTTTCCTTCTCCAAGATCTCCACTTGTAACTTTAGTACACGGAAATCTTCGCACAGCTGATTGGTGATGCGATAAGCCTTGGAGATGGTGGAGAGCGTACGTTGATCTTCAAGTGAAGTAGAGGGCCCTGAAAGGTTAAGAGAAAGATCATAATGAGGTTGGACAGATCCCACCATGATGGGATTGCTTGGGCCTCCTTGTTGTTGGGCAGTGATAGTCTTGACTTCCTCCCTCACGGAGCGCTCCATCTCTGCTTGTCTTGCGGCAATCTCTTCTTCGGTAGCCCAGTCAACGTGTTTCCCTTGATTAAGATCCTTCTGGACTTGACGTAGCCGCCATCCCAAGAAGTCCTCTCCGCTCGAGCCACAAGAAGACATCTCTAACAATAACTTTTTACCCTGGCAGAAACAGATCGAAAAGAAAACACACGAAATCGCGAGATACGTTGCCGGAACAATCCGGGCAAATATATAGCAAAAAATTTTGCACAGAAAGGAAGGTAACAAGCTAAAGTGGGGTCGGAGATGGACTCCTGGGTGCCCAGGCGGCCTCCCGGCGCGGCCAGGAGGTAGGCCGCGCCAGGGGGGCGCCTAGGCCCCCTGGAGCTTGTCTCCGGCTCCACTTAGGCTTAGAATTTTCCTAATTTTGCAAAACCTCATAATATGGAACTTTTATGGCGGTTCGCGATGTTTCCTTACCATAATACATACCTTTTCTTATTCTGCTTTTGCTGGTGTCTGAAACAGGGCTGCAACATGTTCTTCGTGAGTTGTTGTGTATATCATATTCACATCAACATTGACAGGGTCTCCTGCTATGTAATGCTTAAGTCTTTGCCCATTCACAACTTGAGGTTTGGTGCCTTCAAAATTGTTAATCTTGATTGCACCAGACCGATAGACTTCTTCAATATGAAATGGCCCTTCCCACCTGGAAAGTAGTTTGTCTGGAGAAAACCTGAAACGGGATCTAAACAACAAAACTTTATCACCAACATTAAATTCACGTTTCAGAATCCTCCTATCATGCCACTTCTTTACCTTTTCCTTGAACATTTTAGCGCTCTCGTAAGCTTCACTTCTCCACTCATCTAGAGAAGTCAAGTTCATGAGACGCTTCTCACCAGCTAACTTTGGGTCAGCATTAAGCTCTCTAACAGCCCAGAAAGCTTTGTGCTCTAATTCTAATGGCAAATGGCAAGCCTTGCCATAAACCATCTTATAGGGGGACATGCCCATGGGGTTTTGTAAGCAGTTCTATACGCCCACAAAGCATCTCCTAACTTATTTGACCAGTCCTTTCTATTTCTGTTTACTGTCTTTTGTAAGATCAACTTGATCTCTCTATTGGTGAGCTCAACTTGCCCACTAGTTTGAGGATGGCACGGTGAAGCAATTCTATGATTGACATCGTACTTGGCTAAAGCTTTTCTAAAAGCTCCATGCGTGAGGTGTGATCCTCCATCAGTCATGAGATACCTAGGTACACCAAACCTAGGGAAAATCACATCTTTGAGCATTTTCAAAGATGTCTTGTGATCAGCACTTTCAGTGGGGATTGCTTCAACCCACTTGGTCACATAATCGACAGCTACTAAAATGTGAGTGTACTTGTGCGAAGAAGGAAAAGGACCCATAAAATCAAAACCCCAGCAATCAAAAGGTTCAATCACTAGTGAGTAATTCATAGGCATCTCATTCCTTCTACTAATGTTACCAACTCTCTGACATTTATCACAGGCTAAAACATAATTTCTAGCATCCTTAAAGAGAGTAGGCCAATAAAAACCTGATTGAAGAACCTTATGTGCGGTCCTCTCACCGGCATGATGTCCTCCATAGGGACTATCATGACATTGTCTGAGAATGTCCTTCTGCTCATGTTCCGGTATGCATCTTCTCACGATCCCGTCTGGACCTTCTTTGAAAAGATGTGGGTCATCCCAAAAGTAGTGCCTCAAATCATGAAAGAACTTCTTCCTTTGCTGAAATGTTAAACCTGGAGGCAAATACTTCGCAACGATAAAATTAGCATAATCTGCAAACCAAGGATCGGAAAGAGATTGTACTTTTACAACGGCAAGTTGCTCGTCTGGAAAACTGTCGTTGACTGGGATGGGATCATGCGGTATATATTCCATCCTTGAAAGATTGTTCGCCACCGGATTGTCTTCTCCTTTCCTATCAATAATCTGCAAATCAAATTCTTGAAGAAGGAGTAGCCATCTGATAAGTCTTGGCTTGGCATCCTTCTTTGTCATAAGGTACTTAATGGTAGCATGGTCAGTATGAATAATAACTTTGGAATCAACAATATACTGCCTAAACTTATCACAAGCAAACACTACAGCTAAGAATTCCTTCTCAGTAGTAGCATAATTCTTTTGAGCACTATCAAGGGTTTTACTAGCATAATGTATAACATTCAATTTCTTATCAACCCTTTGCCCTAAAACAGCTCCAACAGCAAAATCACTAGCATCACACATAATCTCAAAAGGTAAATTCCAGTCAGGTGGTTGTACTATAGGAGCGATTATTAAAGCTTTCTTAAGAACTTCAAAAGCCTCCTTACAATCTTCATAAAATACAAAAGGAACGTCCTTCTGGAGAAGATTAGTGAGGGGTCTCGAAGTCTTAGAAAAGTCTTTAATAAATCTTCTATAGAAACCAGCATGACCGAGAAAACTGCGAATACCTTTGATGTCCCTTGGATAGGGCATCCTCTCAATTGCTTCGATCTTGGCCTTGTCCACCTCAATTCCCCTTTCGGAAATCTTGTGACCAAGAACAATTCCTTCGTTAACCATGAAGTGGCACTTCTCCCAGTTGAGTACCAGATTTGTCTCCTCACATCTCTGCAAAACTTTATTAAGGTTGTGGAGACAATGGTCAAAGGAAGTTCCATAGACGGAGAAATCGTCCATGAAGACTTCCACAATCTCCTCACAGAAACCATGAAAGATAGCAGGCATACACCTTTGAAAAGTAGCAGGGGCATTACATAAACCAAAAGGCATACGCCTGTAAGCATAAGTACCATAGGGACAAGTAAAAGTGGTATTCTCTTGATCAGCAGTGTTAACATGAATTTGAGAGAAGCCAGAATAACCATCGAGGTAACAAAAGTGGGTATTTTTGGATAACCTTTCAAGCATTTGGTCGATGAACGGCAACGGGTAGTGATCCTTCCTGGTTGCCTTGTTCAGCTTCCTGTAATCAATACACATTCTATATCCAATAATAATTCTCTGAGGTATTAGTTCATTCTTATCATTAGGAACCACAGTTGTACCTCCTTTCTTAGGAACACAATGTACCGGGCTTACCCACTTACTATCAGCTATAGGGTAGATAATACCTGCGGCTAGAAGCTTGAGAATCTCAGTTCTTACAACATCCATCATCTTCGGGTTCAACCGTCGTTGATGATCAACAACTGGTTTAGCATCGGGCTCAAGGTTAATAGTATGTTGACAGATAGATGGACTAATCCCCTTAAGGTCATCAAGGGTATAGCCAATTGCACCTCGGTGTTTACGAAGTACTTCCAATAGTCGCTCTTCTTCATATCCTGAAATGTTAGAGTTGATAATAACAGGATATACTTTCTTTTCATCTAAATAAGCATACTTGAGCGTATCGGGAAGAGGTTTAAGATCGAACACCGGGTCTTCTTTTGGTTTTGATAAAATTCCCAAAGGTTCAACCGGAAGGTTGTGCTTCAGGATAGCAGGTTGTCTCAAGAATATTTCATCTAGTTCATTTCTTTCCTGTATATGCAAATCATTCTCGTGGTCCTCCATATATTGCTGCAAAGGATCATTAGGGGGAATAGCAATAGAAGCAATACTTTCAATAATTTTATCATCACTAGGTAAATCGGTACCACGAGGCTGCTTAGAGAACTTAGAAAAGTTAAATTCATATGGCTCACCATTGAATTCAACGGAAACTTTACCTTTCTTGCAATCTATTATAGCTCCACAAGTTCTGAGAAAAGGTCTACCAAAAATAATAGGACAAAAATTGTCCCTCACTGAACCAAGTACTAGAAAGTCGGTAGGGTATTTTACCTTTCCACATAGGACTTCAACGTCTCTCACAATTCTGATAGGAGAGATAGTTGCTCTGTTTGCAAGATGAATGGTAACATCAACTTCTTCAAGTTCACAAGGTGAAATCTCACCGATGATCTCTTGATAAAGTGAATAGGGGATAGCACTAGCACTCGATCCCAAATCGCATAGCCCATAATAATTGTGATCTCCTATTTTAACAGATACTACTGGAGTACCTGAAATTGGGCCTTTATTCTTGGCTGTGACAAGGTTAGTGGAAACAGCACAAAAATTTACATTGGAATCCAAAACATCATTAGTAACAAGGTCTTTAACCAATGCAACTTGAGGATCGACCTTGATCTGGTCCTCAGGCTCATCAATTCTTCTCTCACTTTTATTTATTATGCCGGTCACAAGAGAGTGCTCCCTTATCCTTTCGAGAAAAGGAGGCTTTTCATATATAACTGCAGGCAAAATAGGGTCAGCAACATGAATATCAACAGGTAACTCTTTGAAAGGTTCATGATGCTGATCTCTCTTCTTTTTAAAAGAATCAACGTGAGAGGCAAAATCCTTACAGAAATCAATCATTAGATGGGAATCAAGACCAATCTTAGAGCAAAAGGTATTGAAGTAATCAGTTTTCACATAGCTCTCAATATAATCATGCTCATAATATATAGCGGGTTCAATACCTTTATCGATTTCCCAATCTTCGGTATTCCTCTGGATCCTTTCAATGAGATCCCACCTTTCTTCAACGCTCTTTGTCTGAAATACCCCACTAGAGGAGGCATCCAGCATCTCCTTATCCTGACGAGAAAGCCTGGCATAAAAATTTGTAAGTATAATTTTCTTGGGGAGCTCATGAATAGGACATTTGAGCATTAGGGACTTCAATCTCCCCCAAGCTTGAGAATGCTTTCTCTGTCACGAGACCTAAAGTTATAGATATAGTTCCTGTCTCGGTGAATTTCATGAAGAGGATAAAACTTGGTATAAAAGAGAGACATAAGCTCTTGCCAATCAAGCAAGTGTGAGTTATCGAGAAGCTTATACCAATCTGAAGCTTTATCTATAAGCGATACGGAGAACAATTTACTCATGACAAACTCCATTGATACACCTGCAAGCTTAAATAATGAACATAGTTGTGACAGATATAGCAAGTGTTCACCGGGATGTCTGTCTCCTGCATAACGATTAGCCAAAACATAATCGATAATACCAGCTGGTATTTTATAGGGCACAATTTCAGTAGGGGGAGGAGCAACCACCACAGATGTGGGGCGTCTTCCCACAAGCAACGATCCAATAGCAAGGTTGTCCATAAGGACAAAGAGCAGCAACAGCAAAATAAAAACAGAAATATAAAAACTTCCTTACCAGCTTGACTTACCAATAGCGCTACACTCCCCGGCAACGGCGCCAGAAAACGGTACTTGATGACCCACAACCGTAAGGGATCTATTGCAGCGTTTTCGATAAGTAAGAGTGTCGAACCCAACGAGGAGCAGAAGGTATTGATAAGTGATTCTGAGCAAGGAATAACTGCAAGCACTGAAAGATAACTTTTTAGGGGTTTTCTTGATATAAGCAACAGGAAAGTAAAAGCGAGCAAAGTAAAAGGCACTGGAGAGTAACAAGTGGCCCAATCCTTTCTGAGCAAAGGAGAGGCCTAGCAACTGACCTTATAAAGGCTAAAGTGTTCTTGAGGACACACGGGAGAGGTAGTCATGTGCTTTCGCCATATTCCGTATCGGTACTATGTGATGTGTTGATAAGTGTTGAGTGGGTGGATCTATGCTAGTACACCCTCTAGACTAAGATGAGTGCACTCTTATGATTAAACACCTTGCAAGCATCCGCAAATACAAGATAGTATTTAAGGCAAAAGCCTAACCATAGCAATACGATCGATGATCCATTGTTCCCTTGTGCAAAAGCGTGCGAACTGGGGTTCAGGTTTCTGTCACTCCGGCAACCCACCGTAAGCATTCTTTGTACACAATGTATTCCCCTAGGTCCTTAATAAGGCGAAGTGTTGAGTGTTCGACTCACACAACACCACTAGGAAAATAACAACAAAACTTAAGTATCAAACAACACATATTACTTCAACATCATATGACTACTAACAACAAGACTTCTCCCATGTCCTCAAGAACTAAAGTAACTACTCACAAGACATAAAAGAGATCATGATCAGTGGAGATAGATGGATGATAAACAATCTGGACACAATGATATTTCTCCAACAAAACTCAATAGCATTCACCACAAAGTAGTAATCAACACCGATAGGGTAGAGAGGATAGATAGTACGGATTACAACACAAGTTGCAATTGTGAGATGACATTGGATGAAGATGGAGATGGTGCTGATGTTGGGGATGATGTTGATGATGATCTCGATGATGCCCGTGACGATGGTGATGACGATGGCGATGATCTCCCCTTCCGGGAGGTGATCTCCCCGGTGGAATCTTCCCGCCGGAGATGGCTTTTCTTCTCTGTAGGTTTCCGCCACGGAGCGGCGGCGGAACTCCGTAAACTCCCCTCCTTCTAGGGTTTCTGGATGACGAGGAGTATATAGGCCAGAGGGGGGAGCCTGGAGTGGGCGAGGGGCTCCAGGCGCCCTCCCGGCGCGGCCTGGGTGGGGGCCGCGCCAGGTGGCCGCCTGGGCACCCTGTGACCCCCCTCTGGTTGCTCTTTTGCGTATCTTTGTGATCCTTCTGGAAAATACCCTCCGTCGATTTTCAGGTAATTTGGAGGTATTCTTCTTCAGCAACTCAGCGTCCACTTTTTACCGCTGAATCATGCGTCTGCTGCTTCGGCACCGGAAAGTTGCAAACTGTGTAAAATAGGCCAAAACAACATAAGAACATCATCGTAATGTGAAATATATCAATGAATAAGGATGAATTACGATATAAAATAGTGATGCATTTTGGACGTATCACATGCTCCTTATGTACTTCTTTGTGTTAGAATTATCCAAGCTTACTTGTTGTATAGCCACAACACGGATTTGAATCTGTGTAGGCATGGAAGGCACCAGAAATTACCCATGGATCCTCGAGGGTTTGAATAGTCGGCGGTGTGTTCACTCGATGGTTCACAAGAAGAAACGCAGACGAGGAAATCACCGACTACCACCTCACCGGGTTTTTGATAATATGTGCTATGAGTGTGCGTCGGCTGCTTCGACGCCATCCGTGACTTGGGCTGCTAGTATGTGCATCTTCTAGCGTAGAGGGCCACGATGGTAGAAAAAGCAGGACATGCAGTAGCTCAACGCATCCTCATGGCGATCTGAAGCAAGTCCCTGAAATTTTATTCCGAGGGAAGTCGTGAGCATGCTGGCTTGGTCGTGTACATCTCAATTTCCGGTACAAGAGAAGCCATGTAGGGGCTTTTTGTTCCTCGTTTCAAAAAGAAACTTGGCTAGCAACATGACTTACATGCACCCGTAATCCCCACTATTTACGGATCCACTCCTTCGTCCTCCTCAGAACCGTTCCTCCCACTCCCTCTTGCCTCGATCTCTTCCACCCGACCCCACTCCAAGATGAGAAAAAGTCATGCATACAAAAACATCTCTTTATCCTCTGAGGCCAACTTTGCATAGATAAACCGTTTTCACGTGTATTCTACCCCGGCGCGCGCGGCGGCTCTAAACTCGGGACGGCTAGTTGCACCCGTCCGGCCGCCCCTCCCGTCCGACTGCCCCTCGGTAGCTCGACTCCCACCCCAAAGCGGTCAAGCCTTCCCTGTGCCACTCGGCTGTTCCATCTAGCTACCATCACGCCCTTGCAGACCAGTCTCGTCTCGTTGGTTTGGACTAGCGAGGTGTGGTCGATGGCCGGTGAGGTGAGACACGACGAGATGCTCGTGTCGGTAATATTGCAGACTGGAAGCGCCGATACGGATCCATGATTGATGAGGTGCATTATGAATCTGAATCTTGTCTTCTTTACTAGTATGTTCATGTGTTGTTTATAGATATAAAATGTGGTACTATCTAATAATTTCTCAAGCCATACAAATCATCTCTATCTCTGCTAATTTGGTACAGCCATATGACCATCTCACCACTTCAACTATATGTGACTACGTGTTGTTTTTTAGATGTATAACTCCGACTCGGAATGATACTTAACTTGCTTTCATCACAGCATTATTTTTTGTTGTAGCTATGGAAAAAGGGTGGCACAAATTTTTTTTAGAAGAACTTCATATGGGGAATCTTTGGAATTATGGAATATCTTGAAAGAGGGGGTGAAGAAGTCATTATGCATGGCAAAAAAGATGAACCCCTATGGATGTAGTTTGTTGATAGGAAATTTTTGGTCAAATCTCTTTATGTGTTTCTTATTGAGAACAATTGTGGTTTTCCACATAAATTCATATGGAAAATCAAGATTCCTGCTGAAATTAAAGTCTTATGTATCTTGTTAATAGAAAATACATATTAATTAGAGATAATCTTCTTACATGAGGATGGAAAGGAGACAAAAGTTGTATTTTTTGTGGGCAAGATGAAAACATTGATCACCCATTTTTCTCCCATTCTGCCTCTATGCTGATTTGGAACATCATGTGATGTGCTTTTGCTCTGAATTCTACTCCTGTAATTCTCAAAGACTTCTTTTACAAATGGATCAAGACATTCCATAAACCTGAGAAAAAATATGTTCTTGTCAGGGTCTCAGCTTTGTTTGGTCTTTGTGGAAGTGTAGAAATGGTGTGATTTTTAATAGAAATAAATTTGATGATCCGATGGTGCTGGTGAAACTAATGTGTAATTGGATCTGTGAAATGCCCATTTTACAGATAAATGACCCAAAGACAAAAATGTTGATGCTAGGAGAAAGATTAGTCGAGCAGGTGGCTAGTGAAGTGTTGCGTGCTTCGTAGAGATGGAGACATGGAGTCCCTCGACTTGGTGGCTAATTCCTGAGATGGTGAAGTGAAATTGGATGGGCCTTTTTGTGATGCTTGGAAGTTGGTTGTCGGTTGTTTGTTGGCTCTAGGTTACTTTGTCCTAGTGTTCCTTTTGTGTTGGCCCCTGCAAAAACTGGTTCATGTCTTTTGCTCTTAGCATGCACTTCGCCTTATTTTGGCCCCTGCTAGTTGGGTTTGTAATGGAACCTTAGTTTGAATCTCTGGATGCTCATAACTTCAGGTGGTGTGCATAGTGTTTGTAGATGTTTAAGACCAGGTTGTTTCATTATATGAAATCGGAGAAGGAGGCCTATCTTTGGCTGGAAAAAAATTCATCCGAGCTACCGGAGGACCAAGCACATAATGAAAGGATGCCAAACTATTGAACTACCGGAGGATCCATGAATTTGTATTCAATGCTACCACTCAACTATTTTTAAAGTGCATCCCAGCTAGGTCAGCACCTTAAGCTAAAAAGATGAATAACATGCTCCTGCTCTGTAATTGTTTGTCTTAGAATTATCCAATCTTACAAGTTGTATCCGCACACACGGATTTGAATCAGTGTAGAAGTGGAAGGCACCAGAAATTACCCATGGATCCTTGAGGGCTTGAATAAGAGGCGGTGTACTCGCTCAGTGGTTCACAAGAAGCAACGATGGCCAACGAGCAATTCGATGGCTACCACCTCACCAAGTATCTACTCCTACAGTTGTTGAGTGTGCGTCGACGGCTTCGATCCTACCCTTGACTTGAAATGTGGGTATGTCAGTGCCCATCTTGCATTAAGACGGCACCAATTCCATTGTACAGATTTGAGTTGTGAAAGCAAGAAGGCCTCTCATGAAACCGCGTTGCTTAGTTTGACGAAGATGGAACAATTGGCGCAACAACACATTGAATTCATTGTGGCCAAACTATTCATCAGCTAATGGCCCCGTAAAATGCATAGCATCAATTTGGACCAAAAGCTCTGAATAGATGTGAAACACCTGAAAATATGACTCACAGTTCCTACGGCAAATGCGGGAGTGCTCGCCACAAAACATAGGAAAATCCATATTGGGGCGAGGGCAATACGGCAAACTCGCACGGTGTGGACTGCTCGAGCGCGAGAAATCTCTCTGTGGACAGTGACCAGACTGTGGCTTCCATGGATCGGGCAAGAAAATCATGGAACGCGAGCGGGAATCGACCGATTGGAATGTACCAGTGACCAAAGGCGGCACAAGGGTGGTTGCCACCCCGTTGCTCAACCATGGGGATGCGATGTCGTCGCAGTGGCTATCAGGTCTAGAGAGAGTGTCACCGGCGCCAACGATCATCGCGGCGCTTGATCTTGGTATGAGCGGCGGTAGATCCGTCGGCTTGAGCTCTAGTACGTGGTTGTAGATGACGGTATCAAGGTCGCGCCGCGCGCAGATCTGCTACCGATTTCCCTAGCGCGGGCCGCCATTTGGCAAGATCAAGGACCGATGGCTTGATCTCCTGGATTAGAGTCGTGGACGCCTCCACCACCTTCTGGATGAAAGCGATTTGCTCCTGGATCAGCTTGAAAGTCACCGCAAACTCATTGACCCGCTTCTCCATTTCAATGGCTTGGCGTTGCTGACGGGTGGAGAAGGTTGGTTTCTGGAGATAATCCGGCAAATCTGATATCATATGTTGTGTCCTCTCTCACATATATAGATTACATTCAAGCTCTGAAGTAGTTTTGGACGGGATTTTGGGTAGTATGAGGAAGAACTGAGAGGAGATCGAGGAAATAGAGAAGGGGATCACGAGGCGGGAGAAGGAAATAGGGTCGAGAGTACAACCAAATGACCAAATGTAACCCTAGCTTACGCCCACACCTACAGAAATAGGCCTCCGGGCACAAGAGACACTTTGTTGGATCGAAATGATGGCTGGGCTTCTTCTTGCGCCTAGGCCTTGGCAGTTCTGAGGTTGGGCATGTGGTAGTAGGGGGTGTGACAGTAGAGTGCCACAATGCTGGAAAAAGCAGGACAGGTGGCAGCTCAAAACTTGTTCCATTGTTCCTTTTGTATTGGTCCCTGCAAAAACTGGTTGATGTGTGTTGCTCTTAGTATGTGCTCAGCCTTATTTTGGCCCGTGTTGTTCGTGTCTATAATAGAACTTCAGTTTGAATCTTGCTGGATGCCCCTAACTTCGCGTGGTGTGTGGAGTGTTTGTAAATGATTAAGACAAGATGGTTTCATTATCTGAAATCGGAGAGGGGGGCCTCTCTTTTGCTTAAAGAAAATCCTCGGAGCTACCGGAGGATCAAGCACATAATGAAGGGATGCCTAACTATTGAACTACCAAAGGATCCATGGCTTCATGTCAATGCCACCACTCAAGTCTTTATAAAGTGCACCCGAGCTAGGCCAGCACCCCTAAGCAAAAGATGAATAGCATGCTCCTCATATACTTCTTTGTGTTAGAATTATTCAATCTTGCATGTTGTATCCGCATAACACAGATTTGAATCAGTGTAGGCATGGAAGGCACCAGGATTTACCCATGAATCATCGACGACTTGAATGGGCGGCAGCATGTTCGGTAGATGGTTCACAGGAAGCAACGCAGACGAGGAAATCGCCGGCTGCCACCTCACCGTATTTCAACCACTACCAGCGCTGAGGAATAGGATGCATCGGCTGCTTCGGTCCAATCCTTGACGCTGACCGCGGCTACAAGCAGCTTCCAGTGCTGCAATGCCGGGAAAAGCTGGACATGCGAGTGCGTTTGGTTGTGTTGCCCAGGTTGCCCATAGCTGAGCTAGCCTAGCTAGCTTAGCTCGGACGGGCTACCATTGCCTTAGATGCACGTTTGGTTCAATGCCCTTGCTGGCAAGGGCCAGCAGCTAGTCGTTTGGTTGTGATGCGGGCAAAGTAGCTCGTCTACACCGTATTCAAATACATGTAGCTTATAACAAATGCATCAGCAGTACAATATCATTGAAAAAAATTCAGTGAAATAGAGAAATGCCTACAGGCAGATCAAGTTGTAAATTGCCATGCAAAAATTCAACACAACTTTATGATTATAAATTTAACACACTTTGTAAACACACTGGCTGATAAAATAATAAATGTGTGTAACAAGCTTATTTTCCAGGAAGGAAAAACTGAATGACATCATTACATGCAAGCGTGAGGCATGGACATTATTTCCCTAGGATACGATGCTGGAAGACATACAAAATAGTCCTAAAAAATTACCGCAAAATGAATCACACGTCAGGAGCAACATGAACGTGTTCAGGAAAGTTATCACCGACCCAGCGCCGCACAAACTCTTGAATAGCAGCCATCGGCCTCCCTTTCAACATGGACGCCACTTGTTCATTGGTGGCCAAAGATGTCTGTAGTGCAAGTCGGACGAAGAGAGGGTATTCTTCCATGTCATCAATTATTTTGAATAAATTCTCATTCGGGTTGGTCACGTGTGTGAAACGCATAGTATCCGACATATCACGCAGAGACCGCGTCATGTCTTGAACTACACTCTCCTCACACTTCACCCTCTTACCTTTATCACGTTTGCCACCTCTAGGACGCTTCGAAGATGAGCTTTCATTATTGGTATCGTCAGGAAGACAATCTGAATCATATTGTGTTGCAGGATCAACCTCAATATCAATCGCACTCTTCTCGGTGTCACCAATAAAATCCTTGTCACGAGCATGAACACGGTCATAGGGTGTTTGAAGGACCGTGAACTCTCCGGTAGCATGCTTATCCTGAAATATGAACTCCATCTCATCAAAGTTGGCAATAGGCACATTGATATATTTTGCCCTTTTGTCTTTGTTCTGGAAGAGAGAAGGAAGTATGAAAATGTTAGTTATAAAAGCCAAAACATAATACAAGATGGAAATATAGTTTCACAAAATTTAGAAGTAGTGCTCACGTTCTTCATCCGAACAACTTCAGTCTCATCATATAATATTATCTTGTTGACATCATCAAAATTGGCACCGCTTAAGTTCTTCGCCTCTAGTATGATCTTCCACTGACCTTTCAACTTATGGAACTTGTGATAAACTTGCCTTTGTGTGAACGTGGTGGTAAACTTTGCATTGATTTGTTTTGCACACTCCTCATGATGTGTCTCTTTGAAGACAAATTGTTTTCCCTCAGACTGGATCTTCTCTTTGTAGTAACGTAGCATTTCATCTACAACTTGGGGCTGCCACACCACGTTGTTACCTGCCATATCCCTGTGGCATCAATTAAATTTTATAAATCAAAGACAAAATAACACCTCGGGGATGCATATCGCATTGCACTCGTACCAAGGGAAATAAATCATGGTTACAAATTGAAGAAAGAAAGCACACAAGTTGTTCTTCTAAGTGGTAATACAAATCAATAAATCATACAGAAAGCTTGAAAAAAAATCAACCACGTCTAACATTATGCCTATTTCTCCACATATTGGCTGCCATGGCATCCCTATCTCTAAGCACCTCCCTTTGTTCTTCACGTAAATCCCGTTGGACACGGCCAGCTGATCTTGGATATTGCTCAAACCAGTTCTGCTCACTGTAGACTAGTTCATCAGGACCCCCGTTTAGTAATATCCAGTTGTGAAGGATACAACATGCTATGACGACTCGTACTTGTGAAGGAAAGGGATAATAAGGCCTAGTTGTCAGAACTTTGAAACGGTTCTTTAATGTGCCAAATGCCCTTTCAACAGTAGTACGAAGGGATGAGTGCCTTAAGTTGAATAGCTCATTCTGGGTGCGGGGTCTATTATTACCCCTCCATTCACGCAAATGATATCGAGTTTGACGGAACGGTGGTAGGAATCCTCTCCTAGCTGCATAACCCGCATCCGCAAGATAGTATTTACCTAACATGAAATTGTCAACAATTAATCACTCATTCACTCTATATGTTCTTTGTTCATATGTAACAAATGCAGGCGCCTACCTTCAGGTACTCTAAGGCCATTTGGATGCTCAAGAGAATGTCTTAAAACAGTTGAATCATGGGCTGAACCCTCCCAACCCGCACAAACATAAGTGAACAACAAATCAAAGTCAACCGCCGCAAGAACATTTTGGGTAGGGAATGGTATCCTGCCACGAAATCTGTCGACTATTCGAGATGGAACGTTACATGGAACATGTGTACCATCAATAGCACCAATACAGTCCTAAACATCCAAGTAACAATTAATTAGTACTACACCTACAACACTATGAAATTATTTTAAAATTTATGGGTAACTAGATGGACACTATACTATACCTTAAAATAGGGATCAAATCGTGGGTTTCCTTGAATCTTTGATGGTGTATCAAGTGTTCGATGCCTAAGCATTTCTGGTCCAAGTTTCCCAATTGCAAATAAAACTCTGTTGAAGTAACGACTCACTGTCTCACCTGACCTTGTGAAATGGAAACTAATGTCGATATTTTTCTTATGGTGCCCTACTGTTGTGAGGAACATGGCAACTTGTTCCTCTATAGTACAATGCCATGTATCTTTAAGTGGGCCCATACTTCGTAATTTATCACACAGTTTGAAGAACACTGATTTTCCCATGCGCAATTCGCCAATGCAGTGTTTCTCCTCACCGCAATACAGTTTCCGTAGATATGCCATTCTTTCTTTATTTCTCTCTAACAATGAGTATCTTGTAGGGTGACTAGAGTTGCTTAGATATATGATCAATGAACAATATGCCACTACAAAAGCACTGAAGAACGCGATTTTTCTGTTAATTTGCGCACTGTCGTCCATCTATAAATAAATCAAAGATTGACTATTAATGACTCACACAGCACGGTGTACATACAGATACTAGGATTATCATAGACAAATCTTTGTTGATATAAATGAAATTAAGATGCAGGCAGAAGACAAAAATAGAGGATGCTCTGTTCGTTAAGAAAATACGAATAAGTTCAGATGCATGCTAAGTAGGTAGCTGCGTATGCATGATTCAGTACAGACCAGATTAAAGATTCAGATGCAGATGCATTTTACATGTTCCAGTAAAATCAATTCCTGTCGTACACTAGTACTACAATATTCCAGTAAAACCAAATTAAGAAGTAACACAGCACGGTAGTACTCAATTGCAGTCTTGCCTGAAACCAAAATCAAGATTTGGGTGCCTGCAAACAATAGTATCCTCCCCAACCCCAACGCCATGGTGTGCTATCAGCCTGTACCAATCTAATCCCAAAGCCAACTCACCCAACAAAAATCCAACTTGGGATAAGAACACGGGGAGTATAGAAAGATAGTATTTAGGATTTGTAGCTTCTAGGACTAATCAATTTCTGAACCAGCTAATGTATTGCCAAGATGCATACACATGAGAACTCAAGAGATGGAGGCGGGCACATACCTGAGCAACGCGGATGGAGGCAGACGAAGCGGATGCAGGCTTTAGCTGTCAGATCTGGAGCGCCTTCAGCTATTTGTGCAGGGGGACTTGGGCCAGCTCGCTTGATTTATCCCTGAAGCCGATGGAGAATACGAAGACTTCGGAGGATTTAGTTGGGGATGAGGAAAAATCGGGGGGAAAGTGGAGGACGAGGTCGAGAGGAGAACGAAGATGTAGGGAGTCGCCGCAGTCGGACTTATCCATCCGGAGAGTTCGGTGTAGAAATTTTCGCGCGTTCCTGATTTGCCGTCGAGGGCGAGCCGAATCGGCTCTCCTCGCGGGGCGAGGATTTTCTGGCCTGACGAGGCTAGCTGCCCCCAAAAGCTAGGATTTTTTAACGCTACCAAACGGCAAGCCTAGCCTAGCAAGGCAATAACGTTTTTTGCCGAGAAACCAAACGCACCCGCAGTAGCTCAACGCATCCGCAGGACTGTCCTGTCAAAGTCCTTGAAAATGTTGAAAATGTTGTGTTCCGAGGGAAGCAGCGAATTCGCTGGCTTGTTGTGTAAGTAGATCTCGATTTCCGGTTCAGCAGACGCGATGCGATGGCTTTTTGTTCCTCGTTTCGAAAAAAAGACCTGGCAGGCGACGACACGACTTGCATGCGCCCGTAATCGCCGCTCTTTCCGGCTCCACCCCTTCGTCCTCCTCGGAACCGCCCCCTCGCCTCGATCTCTTCATTCCCCACCCCCCCACTCCACTAGGCAGGCAACAAGTCACAACGGCCAAAATCTCTCCTCGCCCTCCTGCCGCTTCCCAAATTGCTTGATCGGTCGTACGTAGAGTAGACGTGTGTGCTCTGCTGGGTCGCCGTTGATCCATTGACCGGGCCGGCCACGTCAATGGCGGACGCGGCCGGGAAGGCGCAGGCGGCCCGCGACGTATGCGCGGCGTCGGCGGCCTTCGCGTCCTGCTCGCACCGCCGCCGCTCCCCGCGCCGCGCGATCTTCGTCGACTGGTACCTCGTCCTCGCCGTACGTACACACGCATGCACGTCGTTCGTCTTCCTCGTTGCGCCTCTGTTTTCCGCGTCGTGTTAATTCTCAATGTCGAAAACCGGTGGCAGATCGGCGAGGCCGCGTCGGAGGACGCCATCAAGCGGCGGTACCGGCACCTCGGTACGCATGCATCACGCCACTATTAATTGTTGCGTTTAGTTACTGATCGTACACTGACGGTAAATAAAATGGATTGGTTCATGTGATCGATGTGCAGCTCTGCAGCTGCACCCGGACAAGAACAGGCACCCCAAGGCGGAGGTCGCCTTCAAGCTCGTCTCAGAGGTAGTACTACGTAATTTACATGAGCATGTACTGTACTCGCCCGGTCGCTCCGCATGCGCGCGCATTGGGTTGGGGAGTGGTGCTGGTGCCCCTTTTCATGATGATTTTGCATTGCGGTTCACTTGGAATCTTTACCTTTTTGTTGTTGCTGCTGAAACCTTTCTGTCACTCCTCCAAAGTTTAGACTATAACCAACGATGATCACTTCACTCGAGTAGTAGTAGGGTTGTTGGATCGCTCCGAAACCCACGGGAAGAGATTGGCTCCCTCGTTGCACGGCAGGGATCCGTCTGTTACGGCTACATGATCGTCCAATTCGAATTGTTTAGGCCAACAAACTGCACTTGAATGCGCGATTCAATTCAATTTAACTGC
This sequence comes from Secale cereale, assembly GCA_902687465.1. Classification (NCBI taxonomy): domain Eukaryota; kingdom Viridiplantae; phylum Streptophyta; class Magnoliopsida; order Poales; family Poaceae; genus Secale; species Secale cereale. Next base: position 38,613,743 of record LR738715.1, read on the forward strand.
AATTACTCTACTAGAGCACGGTTTTTTGCAGACAGTAATTTTTTTCTTTTTTGGTTGAGCTGCACGGTTACTACTAGAGCACTCGTATATTTGTGCACAATGACGTGGCGTGCATTGCATTTCGTTTGGCAGGCGCACGCGTGCCTGACGGACAAGGCGCGCCGGAGGGCCTTCGACGCCGAGCGCGCCACGGCCTTCTGCGCCGCGTACCACGACCGGGCCAGGGCCGCGACCACGCCCTGCGCCGCCCCGACCAGGCGCCGCGCCAGCGACAAGAGGATGCCGCCGTCCGCTGCAGCGTCCAAGCAGCAGCACCAGGCGCGCGTCGCGAAACAGAGCAGCGGCGGGAGGAGGCCGACCGCGACGCAGGCGCTGCGGGAGGTGCAGAACCGGCTGCGGGACGAGTGCCGGGTCATCGACGGCTGCCTGCGCGCCAACGCCGCCGGCGCGCGCAGGCGCCAGTCCTTCCCGCTCTTCGACCCGTCCGACCGGCAGCGCTTCCCGGACTACCCGCACGCCCGGCCGCCGCCATCGTTCGCCCAGTGCCGGCCGTTCGAGGAGGACGAGCTCGGCGCCGGCCAGGACCACCAGAGCTGGTGCAGAGACGGCAGCTGCGAGTCGCCGGTGTACCAGGTCAGCACCACGCCGGAGCGCGCCGCGAGGACGAAGCGCCCTTGGTGACAACGTGTTCACAGCCTCACAGCAGACGGCACCAATTAACTCGCTCTTTTTCCTTACATTTTGATGCCAGATTCTCATTTTGAAGCAGACAGCAGACAGCCGGACTCTCATTTTGAAGTCCCTCACGTTTTACTACACGATAGGACTGAGAAGATCTTTATTCACATTTCTCCTGCTCGCTGAAAAGGCGACCCACACTTCACATGAGTGCTCCCTCCGTTCCGATTTAGTTGTCACGTCTGCTATACATTGTACATTTTGCAAACTCGTCCTGATACTTTCAAATCATTTGTAAAACACCCCCGTCTCCTTCCTTAGTTCGACACCGTCACCGGCTCCGGCTACCATCCTCCGTCTTCCTCCCCCGTCCCCCGTTCTCCTCAGCACCCAGCTTGAGTCTTCGCGCTTCACAAGACCCAGCCGCCTGTGCAGGAGACGACCTGCGTCGTCACGGATCAGACGTGCAAGACCTCCACGGACGCGACCTGCGCAGCCGCCATGGTTGTGCCCTCGCCTACCTGAGCGGCAGGATTGCTCCAACAGTCACCTCCCTCTGAATCGTGCCGAGAAGCAAAAATCGATGACTGGGTCCTTGATTTCGTCCACCTTGGTCGCCGTCGCCGCGGACAATTCTGGCCGCCGTCGCAGCGTTGGGTCTTCGTCCGCTCTGGCCCAGGGTGTTAGTCGCCGCTTGGCCCTGCTCAAACACTCCTCCAAGGCCATGATCTTCCTCTCCGTGCTGGTCCTGCTTCGACGGTCGCGCCCGCCCCAGCCTCTGTTGCTGCTGCTGGTATTCCCCGCCCCGGCCTCTGTTACTGAATGCCTCCCTGTTAGATGCTGGAATAGAACACTGGATGTTGAATGCCTCCCTGTTTAATTGTAAAGCAAAACTGAATTAAAACGAAATTGAATTATGATTGCTGCTGATAACACAATTATACGGAATACTGAATGTTGGAGTAGCTGATGTTGCTGAATGTTGAATGATGATGCTGGAGTACTGAATTAGGAGCAGGAGTAGTAAATTCACTTAACATAGGAGTACTAAATTTGTTTAGTGCTGTTTAAATTAGTGTTGTTTAATTAGGAATAGTGAATTTGTTTAGTGCTGTTTAAATTAGTGTTGTCTAATTAGGAGTATTTGCTAATGCAGAATCACCTATGATGGTTAAAAAAGAGTCAATGTTGTCAGTACAGCGAAAGATTACCTAATACTGCAAATTATCCATCCAAGTGTCAAGTTGGTACTCTAATTTTGGCTCTTACCATCGGAATCATAAAGCATTTTCTGTAACTGGCATTATCTTAGTTACCAGTAAAGATAGTTTGCATCTGTTAATTTTTACCAGTAAATTGAATCATAAAGCATGTTTAGCTATTAGGAGTAGTATTACCATACCCTCTTCCCTGTCCTCTTAACACTGCACATTTGAGTTGTTGCATTGTTTGGAGCTGGGGCGTCTCTACTTTATCACGGAAGGAAGAGCTACAAAATGGAAAATTAAATATTCAACCCATAATGTCAGTTTCCGGTTGTTTGATTCAGAAAATTCTTTAATGCCTACATTTGAGTATCATCATAGTTTCCATCACAAAAGAAATATGCAACCTAGTGACCCATATGCCCATAGTTTCCATCACAAAAGAAGGTGCAGTATGGATAATTAAATATGTGACCCATATGCCAATTAAATATGTGACCCATATGCCCATAGTTTCCATCACAAAAGAAATATCAGACATTTTTTCAGTGTAAATTTGCTCTGTGTTTTTGTAAATATGGAATTTGTTTTTCTGCAGGATATCACTTTGTAAAATACCTTATCAGTGCCAGCAATTCCATTTTTCAGCTTGCTTTCATGTGCTGAGTGGGCAACTTGAAGGAGTACTCATTTTTCATATAAACTTTCATGTTCTTTCTTATTGGATCATGAACAGTTACCTGAGCAAGTGCTCCACCACCGCAATGATGTTTGGGATTGATCTCAACATGAGTCCTCAACAAGATGATGCCTCAGAACCTGCAGATCAACAGGAAGAACACAATAGTCAACAACAATACAACAATGAAGAACCAGCCAATAATGAAGCAACATGTACTACCTCCAAAACTTTTGCATTTTCATTTTCATTTTCATGATCTACTCCTATTATTTGCAATAGCTAGATGACTTATCTTTTGCTCCTTTTTTGACAGGGGAAGAAGCAAGTGGTGTAGTGTTGGGGAACGTAGTATTTTAAAATTTTCCTACGATCACGCAAGATCTATCTACCAGATGCATAGCAACGAGAGGGGAGAGTGAGTCTACGTACCCTCGTAGACCGAAAGCGGAAGCGTTAGAACAACGCGGTTGATGTAGTCGTACGTCTTCACGGCCCGACCGATCAAGCACCGAAACTACGGCACCTCCGAGTTCTAGCACACGTTCAGCTCGATGACGTCCCTCGAACTCCGATCCAGCCGAGTGTCGAGGGAGAGTTCCGTCAGCGTGACGGCGTGGTGACGATCTTGATGTTCTACCGTCGTAGGGCTTCGCCTAAGCACCGCTACAATATTTATCGAGGAGAACTATGGTGGAGGGGGGCACCGCACACGGCTAAGAGATCAAGAGATCAATTGTTGTGTCTAGAGGTGCCCCCCTGCCCCCGTATATAAAGGAGGGAGGGAGAGGCCGGCCCTAGAGGGGGCGCACCAAGTGTGGGAGTCCTACTAGGACTCCCAAGTCCTAGTAGGATTCCCCTTTCCTTTCCGGAGTAGGAGAGAAGGAAAGAGGGGGAGAGGGAGAAGGAAAAGGGGGCTGCACCCCTTGTCCAATTCGGACCAGAAGGGGGGTGCACGCCTCCTTCTTTTTGGCCTCTCTCCTCTATTCCCGTAACTCCCCGGTACTCCGAAAATACCCGAATCACTCGGAACCTTTCCGATGTCCGAATATAGTCGTCCAATATATCGATTTTTACGTCTCGGCCATTTTGAGACTCCTCGTCATGTCCCCGATCTCATCCGGGACTCCGAACTCCTTCGGTACATCAAAACTCATAATAAAACTATCATCGAAACCTTAAGCGTGCGGACCCTACGGGTTCGAGAACTATGTAGACATGACCGAGACACGTCTCCGGTCAATAACCAATAGCGGAACCTGGATGCTCATATTGGCTCCCACATATTCTACGAAGATCTTTATCGGTCAAACCGCATAACAACATACATTGTTCCCTTTGTCATCGGTATGTTACATGCCCGAGATTCGATCGTCGGTATCTCAATACCTAGTTCAATCTCATTACCAACAAGTCTCTTTACTCGTTCCGTAATACATCATCCCGCAACTAACTCATTAGCTGCAATGCTTGCAAGGCTTATAGTGATGTGCATTACCGAGTGGGCCCAGAGATACCTCTCCGACAATCGAAGTGACAAATCCTAATCTCGAAATACGCCAACCCAACAAGTACCTTCGGAGACACCTGTAGAGTACCTTTATAATCACCCAGTTACGTTGTGACGTTTGGTAGCACACAAAGTGTTCCTCCGGTATTCGGGAGTTGCATAATCTCATAGTCATAGGAACATGTATAAGTCATGAAGAAAGCAATAGCAGTAAAACTTAAACGATCATAGTGCTAAGCTAACGGATGGGTCTTGTCCATCAGATCATTCTCCTAATGATGTGATCCCGTTGATCAAATGACAACTCATGTCTATGGCTAGGAAACATAACCATCTTTGATCAATGAGCTAGTCTAGTAGAGGCATACTAGGGACACTCTGTTTTATCTATGTATTCACACATGTATTAAGTTTCCGGTTAATACAATTCTAGCATGAATAATAAACATTTATCATGATATAAGGAAATAAATAATAACTTTATTATTGCCTCTAGGGCATATTTCCTTCATGTAGAGGAACCAATTCATGAAGAAGCAAAGTGGTGTAGAGGAAGCAATTCATGAGGAAGCAAGTGTTGTATAGAAACCAATTCATGGGGAAGGCAGAGAACTCACAAATGAGGAGAGATATGGTATTTATTTTGCACTCACGGTGATCAAGACCCAAAATGGACAAGTTCTGAAAAAAAGCAAGGAGGTCATTGCTAGACTACTCGATACAACCGTAAGAACTGTTGAGAGAATATGGGAAAGAGCTCTTAAACAGATTGAACAAGGGGAGAAAGTTGATGTCTCAAATCAAAAGCCAGGTAGAGTTGGCCGCAAGCGGAAAGATTTGGATCTGTCGAGGGTGGTGACAATCCCATTGAACAGAAGGAGAACATTGCGAGGTCTGTCAAAGGCATTGGGTGTAAGTTGCACGACCTTACACTCAAGGTTCGAGTGGGGTCATTTGAGGCGTCATGGTAATAAGTTGAGGCCCCACTTAAACCTATCCAACATTGTAAAGAGATTGAAATGGTGCTTGGCTATGTGTGAAGATTATTGGTCTGCGGCACGGGAATTAGACAACATAGCCTACATGGACGAAAAGTGGTTCAACATGACTGGGGAGGTGAACAACTACTATTTGCTTCCCAAAGAACCCGACCCCTTGCGCACCTTGCATCATAAGGATAGCATCGCCAAGGTGATGTTTCTCGCTGCCGTGGCTAAACCAAGATACGGCGAAGGTGGTAAGGCCATGTTTCATGGAAAACTCGGCATTTGGGCTTTTGTCACAGAGTCTCCTACTCAAAGAACAAGTGAAAATAGAGATAAAGGGACGCCCGAGCTCAAATCATTGAAAGTACACGAGATGTAATGAGGTATTACATGTGTGAGAAACTTATTCCTGCGATCCAAGAGCGCTGGCCGGACGAAGATGAAGGACGGACAATCTATATCCATCAAGATAATGCCACACCACATATTCTTCCCGATGACCCGGTGTTCTGACAAGTCGTGGAACAGACTGATTTGGATATTAAGTTGCTTCAACAGCCTCCAAACAGTCCCGCCATGAACATTATTGATCTCTGTATATTCAGGTCTCTCTAGTCCCACACCGATAGCAGAGCACCTCAAAGCATCAGGGAACTGATAGAAGGTGTGGAGGAGGAATATCGAAACTATCCGGTTGATAAGCTAGCTAGAAGCTTCGTGACGCTGCAGTCATGCATCCAAGAGGTAATGACAAACAAAGGAGCGATAAACTACTCGATCCCTCACATGAGCAAGGAACGCCGGCAAGCAGAAGGACGGCTTCCTATAGTTCTATCTATCGACCGTGAGCTAGTTGAACAAACCATAGCCTTTATAGAAGAGGCAGAAGCAATCTTAGCAGCAGAAAAATAACAGAAGCGGCAGGAAAAGAGCAGCAAGAAAAGAGCCGCAACAGCCTTGAAGAAGTAGAAACACCCTTCGAACACCGGCAGCCTCCAAGTAGCAGGAAAAGAGAACCAGGAGCCTTCAAGCAGCAGAAACACCCTTCGAGTACCAGCAGTCTCCAAGAAGCAGGAAAAGAGCAGCAACAACCTTCAAGCAACAGGAAAAGAGCACGAGCAGCCTCTGAGCAGAAGGAAAAGAGCAGCCACCTCCTTCAAGCGATAGAAACACCCTTCGAGTACCAGTAGCCTCCAAGCAGCAGGAAAAGAGAACCAGGAGCCTTCAAGCAGCAATAAAAGATCACCAGAAGCCTCCAAGCAGCAGGAAAAGAGCAGCTCTTCTTACTTGGGGTCATCTAGTGCTCTGGTTGGTGCTAGGAATGACCAGTTGGTTAAGCTGAATGACATTTGCAGCCAGGTGATTTTGGCAGAAGATTCGGATAAGTTGGTTTGGAAGAAGATTCAGATAATGTCATTTTTGCAGTCAGCAGTTAGGATATTTATTGGTTGTCAACCTTTTTTCTTTACATATCTCTAAGACTATCTCTGTGTCGAAACGTGTTCCTCTTTATTTCTTTATTATCTACTCCAAAGCATAGCATAGCTTGAGTAGGAAGCGAAGCATAGCTTGGAATCATGCACACAACCAGAAGAAAGCAATAAAAAATATTGGGCGAAGAAAGCACCAGAGGGGGGCACCAGCCAGCCACAAGGGTGGAGGACGCGCACCCCGTCCTTGTGGGCCCCCTGGCAGGCCTCGGACTCCCATCTTTTGCTATATGGTGTGTTTTGACCTAGAAAAATCAGAAGGAGGTTTTCAGGATGAAGTGCCGCCGTCTCAAAGCGGAACCTGGGTGAAACCAATCTAGGGCTCCGATAGGGTTGTTCTGCCGGGGACACTTCCCACCGAGAGGGGGAAATCGAAGCCATCGTCATCACCAACAATCATTGAGATGGGGTTAATCTCCATCAACATCTTCACCAGCACCATCTCCTCTCAAACCCTAGTTCATCTCTTGTATCCGATCTTTGTCTCAAAACCTCAGATTGGTACCTGTGGGTTGCTAGTAGTGTTGATTACTCCTTGTAGTTGATGCTGGTTGGTTTATTCGGTGGAAGATCATATGTTCATATCCTTAATGACATTTAATACCCCTCTGATTATTAACATGGATATGCTTTGTGAGTAGTTATGTTTGTTCCTGAGGACATGAGAGAAATCTTGTTATAAGTAATCATGTGAATTTGGTATTCGTTCGATATTTTGATGAGATGTATGTTGTCTTTCCTCTAGTGGTGTTACATGACACTTCACCATTATTTGGCACTAGGGGGAGGCATTGGGAAGTAATAAGTAGATGATGGGTTGCTGGAGTGACAGAAGCTTAAACCCTAGTTTATGTGTTGCTTCGTAAGGGGCTGATTTGGATCCATATGTTTCATGCTATGGCTAGATTTTTCTTAATTCTTATTTCGTAGTTGCAGATGCTTGCGAGACTGGTTAATCATAAGTGGGAGGATTATACAAGTAAGGGCAGCACCCAAGCACCGGTCCACCCACATCAAATTATCAAAGTAGCGAACGCGGATCATATGAGCATGATGAAAACTGACTTGACAACAATTCCCATGTGTCCTCGGGAGCACTTTGCTTTATATAAGAGTTCGTTCAGGCTTGTCCTTTGCTACAAAAAGGATTGGGTCACCTTCCTGCACGTTAGTTACTTTTGTTACTTGTTACCCGTTATGAATTATCTTATCACACAACTATTTGTTAGACTGTTACAGATAATTCAAGTGCTTGCAGAGAATACCTTCTTGAAAACCGCTTGTCATTTCCTTCTGCTCCTTGTTGGGTTCGACACTCTTACTTATCGAAAGGACTACGATAAATCCCCTATACTTGTGGGTCATCAATGTCATGCTCTTATGGCATCTCAAGGAATAAACCACATGATATGTTTTAATGGTAATTGGAGGAGATTGGTTTGTGGCGCTCAATGGTTCATCACTCGCAACACATACGACATCTTGTTACTGGAGTGTGGAACGAGTGATGAATCTGGTGGAGTTGAGTCGCACCAAAATGGTTACATATAATTAGAAATAACAGTGCATTGCAACACTAAGTGGATTAATCTCTTTCAACAGTGTGATAGTTGAATCTTTCTTGCAAAGAGCGATTTAACCACAAAGGTATGGGCTTGAGGCTGAGGATTGTTTCACATGGGTTAGTGGGAGAAGCGAATCGATATGATCCATATATAAAAATGGCCGGTTCAAATAAAAATAATGAATTTAATTATACCAAATTGTCTATCCGTGTTGGTAAAAGACATTCTAAGTATGGTGAAACTTAATAATATATTACCTTTTGAATCCTAAAATCACGTGCATTTTCACATGGAGGTAGCACCGGTTCGTAGTGTTCTTTTGATAAGTATCATAGCAATGTGTTTTTATCAAGGAGGTATTAGCATGTACAATGCAACATGGCATTTGAACTAGACCAAGTTGGCTCTACTTAGCTTCTCGAGAATGAAACACTAGCGCTAGCTTTACAAAGTAATAATAAGTTTTGTGTGTTTGGTAGGTTCATCTTCTTAATGTAGAGGTCGAAAGTCTAATAATCCCTCTGGTCCATATTACTACTAAAGTTGTAGTACAACAGCGACAAGTAATATGGACTGAAGAGAGTGGTGTTTTATATTCTTAAAAGAAAGGGACAACCTATAAGTCAGATGCCTAAAATCATATTTTCTGCCAGCCAATTATGGGGACTGTTTGATCTAAAAGAAAGGTCCAAATGTGTTTCTTCTTCCTCAGAACGGTTTTGTCTCCTCAGACACGATTTGTCTCTCTCACCCTTCTCCCTTCATCCCACACATACATCACCTCGGGTCCTGCCTCTCACGATGTCACGTCCATGCCCTTGCCGGTGAGGCCGAGGCCGTCCGTGGAATTGCCATCCTGAGATTGGATAATGTCCAATCTGAGAGTGAGTCCAAATGATATGTACAATCTTATGGAGCATTTTTTTTAAGTTCTTGTCTTCTCTGAGTTAGAATGATACATAACTTACTTTGTCACAACATTTCTCTTGTTGAGCTATAGAAAAAGGGTGGCACAGCTGTACCTTTAGACAAATTTTATATGGGAAATCCTTAGAATTAGGGAATAGATTGAAAGAGGGTTGTGAAGAAGTCATTATGCATGGGTAAAAGATGAACACTTGTGGATGTTGTCTGCTGAAAGGGATTTTTTGGTCAAGTCTCTTTGTAAAATTAAAGTATTCCTTTGACTCGTTAATAGAAAAAGTGTATTAACTAGAGATAATCTTCTTAACCAAGGATGGAAAGAAGATAAAAATTTGTGTTTTATGTGGGCAAGATGAAAAGATTGATCACCTTTTACCCTCTTGTTCTGCTGCTAGGCTGATTGGGAGCCTACTGCAATGTGTTTTTTATATGTGTTCTACCCCTATAAATATTAAAGATCTCTCTGACAAATGGATCAAAACATTCCGGAAATGACAAAATTTGTTCTTGTCGGGGTCTCAGCTCTATTTTGGTCTTGCTGGAAGTATAGAAATGATGTGATTTTTCATAAAAGGAAAATTCATGATCCAATTGTGCTGGTGAAACTAATGTGTAATTGGATCTCTGATTGGTCCATTCTGCTGATAAAGGACGCAAACGAAAAAAAATTGATGCTAGGAGCAAGACTAGTCGAGCAGGTGGCAAGTGAAGTGTTACGCGCTTCGTAGGGATGGAGACATGGACTCCCTTGACTTGGTGGCTAATTCCAGAGACAGAGAATCGAAGTTGGATGGGCCTTTTGTGCTGCTGATCATTGAAGTTGGTTGTGGGTTGTTTTTCTGGCCCTAAATTGCTTTTCCCTAGTGTTCATTTTGCGTTGGAACCTACAAAAAATGGTTGATGTATGTTGCTCTTAACATGTGCTTAGCCTTATTTTGGCCCCCGCTATTTGGGTTTGTAATAGAACCTTAGTTTGAATCTTGTTGCATGCGCGTAGCTTCGTATGATGTTGATATTCTCTATAGGTGCTTAAGATCATATGGTTTCATTATATGAAACCGAAGAGGGGGGGGGGCTCTCCTGCGCTCTAAAAAGAAATCCTCTGAGCTAAGGAATGCCTAACTATTGAACTACCGGAGGATCCATGGCTTCATCATATCAATGCTACCACTCAAGTCTTTATAAAGTGCACCTGAGCTAGGCCAGCACTCCTAAGTGAAAGATGAATAGCATGCTCCTTATGTACTTCTTTGTGTTAGAATTATCCAAGCTTACTTGTTGTATAGCCACAACACGGATTTGAATCTGTGTAGCATGGAAGGCACCAGAAATTACCCATGGATCCTCGAGGGTTTGAATAGCCGGGGGTGTGCTCACTCGATGGTTCACAAGAAGAAACGCAGACGAGGAAATCACCGACTACCACCTCACCGGGTTTTTGATAATATGTGCAATGAGTGTGCGTCGGCTGCTTCGACGCCATCCGTGACTTGGGCTGCTAGTATGTGCATCTTCTAGCGTAGTGGGCCACGATGGTAGAAAAAGCAGGACATGCAGTAGCTCAACGCATCCTCATGGCGATCTGAAGAAAGTCCCTGAAATTTTATTCCGAGGGAAGTCGTGAGCATGGTGGCTTGGTCGTGTAGATCTCAATTTCCGGTACAAGAGAAGCCATGTAGGGGCTTTTTGTTCCTCGTTTCAAAAAGAAACTTGGCTGGCAACACGACTTACATGCACCAGTAATCCCCACTATTTACCAATCCACTCCTTCGTCCTCCTCAGAACCGTTCCTTCCACTCCCTCTTTCCTCGATCTCTTCCTCCCGACCCCACTCCAAGATGAGAAAAAGTCATGCATACAAAAACATCTATTTATCCTCTGAGGCCAACTTTGCATAGATAAACCGTTTTCACGTGTATTCTACCCCGGCGCGCGCGGCGGCTCTAAACTCGGGACGGCTAGTTGCACCCGTCCGGCCGCCCCTCCCGTCCGACTGCCCCTCGGTAGCTTGACTCCCACCCCAAAGCGGCCAAGACTTCCCTGTGCCACTCGGCTGTTCCATCTAGCTACCATCACGCCCTTGCAGACCAGTCTCGTCTCGTTGGTTTGGACTAGCGAGGTGTGGTCGATGGCCGGTGAGGTGATACATGACGAGATGCTCGTGTCGGTAATATTGCAGACTGGAAGCGCCGATACGGATCCATGGTTGACGAGGTGCATTATGAATCTGAGTCTTGTCTTCTTTACTAGTATGTTCATGTGTTGTTTATAGATATAAAATGTGGTACTATCTGATAATTTCTCAAGCCATACAAATCATCTCTATATCTGCTAATTTGGTACAGCCATATGACCATCTCACCACTTCAACTATATGTGACTACGTGTTGTTTTTTAGATGTATAACTCTGACTCGGAATGATACTTAACTTGCTTTCATCACAGCATTATTTTTTGTTGTAGCTATGGAAAAAGGGTGGCACAATTTTTTTTAGAAGAACTTCATATGGGGAATCTTTGGAATTATGGAATATCTTGAAAGAGGGGGTGAAGAAGTCATTATGCATGGCGAAAAAGATGAACCCCTATGGATGTAGTTTGTTGATAGGAAATTTTCTGTCAAATCTCTTTATGTGTTTCTTATTCAGAACAATTGTGGTTTTCCACATAAATTCATATGGAAAATCAAGATTCCTGCTGAAATTAAAGTCTTATCTATCTTGTTAATAGAAAATACATATTAATTAGAGATAATCTTCTTACATGAGGATGGAAAGGAGACAAAAGTTGTATTTTCTGTGGGCAAGATGAAAACATTGATCACCCATTTTTCTCCCATTCTGCCTCTATGCTGATTTGGGACGTCATGTGATGTGCTTTTGCTCTGAATTCTACCCCTATAATTCTCAAAGACTTCTTTTACAAATGGATCAAGACATTCCATAAACCTGAGAAAAAATATGTTCTTGTCAGGGTCTCAGCTTTGTTTGGTCTTTGTGGAAGTGTAGAAATGGTGTGATTTTTAATAGAAATAAATTTGATGATCCGATGGTGCTGGTGAAACTAATGTGTAATTGGATCTCTGAAATGCCCATTTTTACAGATAAATGACCCAAAGACAAAAATGTTGATGCTAGGAGAAAGATTAGTCGAGCAGGTGGCTAGTGAAGTGTTGCGTGCTTCGTAGAGATGGAGACATGGAGTCCCTCGACTTGGTGGCTAATTCCTGAGATGGTGAAGTGAAATTGGATGGGCCTTTTGTGATGCTTGGAAGTTGGTCGTCGGTTGTTTGTTGGCTCTAGGTTACTTTGTCCTAGTGTTCCTTTTGTATTGGCCCCTGCAAAAACTGGTTCATGTCTATTGCTCTTAGCATGCACTTCGCCTTATTTTGGCCCCTGCTAGTTGGGTTTGTAATGGAACCTTAGTTTGAATCTCTGGATGCTCATAACTTTAGGTGGTGTGCGTAGTGTTTGTAGATTTTTAAGACCAGGTTGTTTCATTATATGAAATCGGAGAAGGAGGCCTATCTTTGGCTGGAAAAAAATTCATCCGAGCTACCGGAGGACCAAACACATAATGAAAGGATGCCAAACTATTGAACTACCGGAGGATCCATGAATTTGTATTCAATGCTACCACTCAACTCTTTTTAAAGTGCATCCCAGCTAGGTCAGCACCTTAAGCTAAAAAGATGAATAACATGCTCCTGCTCTGTACTTGTTTGTCTTAGAATTATCCAATCTTACATGTTGTATCCGCACACACGGATTTGAATCAGTGTAGGAGTGGAAGGCACCAGAAATTACCCATGGATCCTTGAGGGCTTGAATAAGAGGTGGTGTACTCGCTCAGTGGTTCACAAGAAGCAACGATGGCCAACGAGCAATTCGATGGCTACCACCTCACCAAGTATCTACTCCTATAGTTGTTGAGTGTGCGTCGGCGGCTTCGATCCTACCCTTGACTTGAAATGTGGGTACGTCAGTCCCCATCTTGCATTAAGACGGCACCAATTCCATTGTACAGATTTGAGTTGTGAAAGCAAGAAGGCCTCTCATGAAACCGCGTTGCTTAGTTTGACGAAGATGGAACAATTGGCGCAACAACACATTGAATTCATTGTGGCCAACCTGTTCATCAGCTAATGGCCCCGTAAAATGCATAGTAGCAATTTGGACCAAAAGCTCTGAATAGATGTGAAACACCTGAAAATATGACTCACGGTTCCTACGGAAAATGCGGGAGTGCTCGCCACAAAACATAGGAAAATCCATATTGGGGCGAGGGCAATACGGCAAACTCGCACGTTGCGGACTGCTCGAGCGCGAGAAATCTCTCTGTGGACAGTGACCAGACTGTGGCTTCCATGGATCGGGCAAGCGAATCATGGAACGCGAGCGGGAATCAACCGATTGGAATGTACCAGTGACCGAAGGCGGCACAAGGGTGGTTGCCACCCCGTTGCTCAACCATGGGGATGCGATGTCGTCGCAGTGGCTATCAGGCCTAGAGAGAGTGTCACCGGCGCCAACGATCGTCGCGGCGCTTGATCTTGGTATGAGCGGCGGTAGATCCGCCGGCTTGAGCTCCAGTACGTGGTTGTAGATGACGGTATCAAGGTCGCGTCGCGCGCAGATCTGCTACCGATTGCTCTAGCGCGGGCCGCCATTTGGCAAGATCAAGGACCGATGGCTTGATCTCCTGGATTAGAGTCGTGGACGCCTCCACCACCTTTTGGATGAAAGCGATTTGCTCCCGGATCAGCTTGAATGTCACCGCAAACTCATTGACCCGCTTCTCCATTTCAAGGGCTTGGCATTGCTGACGGGTGGAGAAGGTTGGTTTCTGGAGATAATCCGGCAAATCTGATATCATATGTTGTGTCCTCTCTCACATATATAGATTACATTCAAGCTCTGAAGTAGTTTTGGACGGGATTTTGGGTAGTATGAGGAAGAACTGAGAGGAGATCGAGGAAATAGAGAAGGGGATCACGAGGCGGGAGAAGGAAATAGGGTCGAGAGTACAACCAAATGACCAAACGTAACCCTAGCTTACTCCCACACCTATAGAAATAGGCCTCCGGGCACAGGAGCCACTTTGTTGGATCAAAATGATGACTGGGCTTCTTCTTGCGCCTAGGCCTTGGCAATTCTGAGGTTGGGCATGTGGTAGTAGGGGGTGTGACAGTAGAGTGCCACAATGCTGGAAAAAGCAGGACATGTGGCAGCTCAAAACTTGTTCCTTTGTTCCTTTTGTATTGGTCCCTGCAAAAACTGGTTGATGTGTGTTACTCTTAGCATGTGCTCAGCCTTATTTTGGCCCGTGTTGTTCGTGTCTATAATAGAACTTCAGTTTGAATCTTGCTGGATGCCCGTAACTTTGCGTGGTGTGTATAGTGTTTGTAAATGATTAAGACAAGATGGTTTCATTATCTGAAATCGGAGAGGGGGGCCTCTCTTTTGCTTAAAGAAAATCCTCTGAGCTACCGGAGGACCAAGCACATAATGAAGGGATGCCTAACTATTGAACTATCAGAGGATCCATGGCTTCATGGCAATGCTACCACTCAAGTCTTTATAAAGAGCACCCGAGCTAGGCCAGCACCCCTAGACAAAAGATGAATAGCATGCTCCTCATATACTTCTTTGTGTTAGAATTATTCAATCTTGCATGTTGTATCCGCACAACACAGATTTGAATCAGTGTAGGCATGGAAGGCACCAGGATTTATCCATGGATCCTCGACAGCTTGAACGGGCGGCAGTGTGTTGGGTGGATGGTTCACAAGAAGCAACGCAGACGAGGAAATCGCCGGCTGCCACCTCACCGTATTTCAACCACTACCAGCGCTGAGGATGCATCGGCTGCTTCGATCCAATCCTTGACGCTGACCGCGGCTACAAGCAGCTTCCAGTGCTGCAATGCCGGGAAAAGCTGGACATGCAGTAGCTCAACGCATCCGCAGGACTGTCCTGTCAAAGTCCTTGAAAATGTTGAAAATGTTGTGTTCCGAGGGAAGCAGCGAATTCGCTGGCTTGTTGTGTATAAGTAGATCTCGATTTCCGGTTCAGCAGACGCGATGCGATGGCTTTTTGTTCCTCGTTTCGAAAAAAAGACCTGGCAGGCGACGACACGACTTGCATGCGCCCGTAATCGCCGCTCTTTCCGGCTCCACCCCTTCGTCCTCCTCGGAACCGCCCCCTCGCCTCGATCTCTTCATTCCCCACCCCCCCACTCCACTAGGCAGGCAACAAGTCACAACGGCCAAAATCTCTCCTCGCCCTCCTGCCGCTTCCCAAATTGCTTGATCGGTCGTACGTAGAGTAGACGTGTGTGCTCTGCTGGGTCGCCGTTGATCCATTGACCGGGCCGGCCACGTCAATGGCGGACGCGGCCGGGAAGGCGCAGGCGGCCCGCGACGTATGCGCGGCGTCGGCGGCCTTCGCGTCCTGCTCGCACCGCCGCCGCTCCCCGCGCCGCGCGATCTTCGTCGACTGGTACCTCGTCCTCGCCGTACGTACACACGCATGCACGTCGTTCGTCTTCCTCGTTGCGCCTCTGTTTTCCGCGTCGTGTTAATTCTCAATGTCGAAAACCGGTGGCAGATCGGCGAGGCCGCGTCGGAGGACGCCATCAAGCGGCGGTACCGGCACCTCGGTACGCATGCATCACGCCACTATTAATTGTTGCGTTTAGTTACTGATCGTACACTGACGGTAAATAAAATGGATTGGTTCATGTGATCGATGTGCAGCTCTGCAGCTGCACCCGGACAAGAACAGGCACCCCAAGGCGGAGGTCGCCTTCAAGCTCGTCTCAGAGGTAGTACTACGTAATTTACATGAGCATGTACTGTACTCGCCCGGTCGCTCCGCATGCGCGCGCATTGGGTTGGGGAGTGGTGCTGGTGCCCCTTTTCATGATGATTTTGCATTGCGGTTCACTTGGAATCTTTACCTTTTTGTTGTTGCTGCTGAAACCTTTCTGTCACTCCTCCAAAGTTTAGACTATAACCAACGATGATCACTTCACTCGAGTAGTAGTAGGGTTGTTGGATCGCTCCGAAACCCACGGGAAGAGATTGGCTCCCTCGTTGCACGGCAGGGATCCGTCTGTTACGGCTACATGATCGTCCAATTCGAATTGTTTAGGCCAACAAACTGCACTTGAATGCGCGATTCAATTCAATTTAACTGCAATTACTCTACTAGAGCACGGTTTTTTGCAGACAGTAATTTTTTTCTTTTTTGGTTGAGCTGCACGGTTACTACTAGAGCACTCGTATATTTGTGCACAATGACGTGGCGTGCATTGCATTTCGTTTGGCAGGCGCACGCGTGCCTGACGGACAAGGCGCGCCGGAGGGCCTTCGACGCCGAGCGCGCCACGGCCTTCTGCGCCGCGTACCACGACCGGGCCAGGGCCGCGACCACGCCCTGCGCCGCCCCGACCAGGCGCCGCGCCAGCGACAAGAGGATGCCGCCGTCCGCTGCAGCGTCCAAGCAGCAGCACCAGGCGCGCGTCGCGAAACAGAGCAGCGGCGGGAGGAGGCCGACCGCGACGCAGGCGCTGCGGGAGGTGCAGAACCGGCTGCGGGACGAGTGCCGGGTCATCGACGGCTGCCTGCGCGCCAACGCCGCCGGCGCGCGCAGGCGCCAGTCCTTCCCGCTCTTCGACCCGTCCGACCGGCAGCGCTTCCCGGACTACCCGCACGCCCGGCCGCCGCCATCGTTCGCCCAGTGCCGGCCGTTCGAGGAGGACGAGCTCGGCGCCGGCCAGGACCACCAGAGCTGGTGCAGAGACGGCAGCTGCGAGTCGCCGGTGTACCAGGTCAGCACCACGCCGGAGCGCGCCGCGAGGACGAAGCGCCCTTGGTGACAACGTGTTCACAGCCTCACAGCAGACGGCACCAATTAACTCGCTCTTTTTCCTTACATTTTGATGCCAGATTCTCATTTTGAAGCAGACAGCAGACAGCCGGACTCTCATTTTGAAGTCCCTCACGTTTTACTACACGATAGGACTGAGAAGATCTTTATTCACATTTCTCCTGCTCGCTGAAAAGGCGACCCACACTTCACATGAGTGCTCCCTCCGTTCCGATTTAGTTGTCACGTCTGCTATACATTGTACATTTTGCAAACTCGTCCTGATACTTTCAAATCATTTGTAAAACACCCCCGTCTCCTTCCTTAGTTCGACACCGTCACCGGCTCCGGCTACCATCCTCTGTCTTCCTCCCCCGTCCCCCGTTCTCCTCAGCACCCAGCTTGAGTCTTCGCGCTTCACAAGACCCAGCCGCCTGTGCAGGAGACGACCTGCGTCGTCACGGATCAGACGTGCAAGACCTCCACGGACGCGACCTGCGCAGCCGCCATGGTTGTGCCCTCGCCTACCTGAGCGGCAGGATTGCTCCAACAGTCACCTCCCTCTGAATCGTGCCGAGAAGCAAAAATCGATGACTGGGTCCTTGATTTCGTCCACCTTGGTCGCCGTCGCCGCGGACAATTCTGGCCGCCGTCGCAGCGTTGGGTCTTCGTCCGCTCTGGCCCAGGGTGTTATTCGCCGCTTGGCCCTGCTCAAACACTCCTCCAAGGCCATGATCTTCCTCTCCGTGCTGGTCCTGCTTCGACGGTCGCGCCCGCCCCAGCCTCTGTTGCTGCTGCTGGTATTCCCCGCCCCGGCCTCTGTTACTGAATGCCTCCCTGTTAGATGCTGGAATAGAACACTGGATGCTGAATGCCTCCCTGTTTAATTGTAAAGCAAAACTGAATTAAAACGAAATTGAATTATGAATGCTGCTGATAACACAATTATACGGAATACTGAATGTTGGAGTAGTTGATGCTGCTGAATGTTGAATGATGATGCTGGAGTACCGAATTAGGAGCAGGAGTAGTAAATTCACTTAACATAGGAGTACTAAATTTGTTTAGTGCTGTTTAAATTAGTGTTGTTTAATTAGGAATAGTGAATTTGTTTAGTGTTGTTTAAATTAGTGTTGTCTAATTAGGAGTATTTGCTAATGCAAAATCACCTATGATGGTTAAAAAAGAGTCAATGTTGTCAGTACAGTGAAAGATTACCTACTACTGCAAATTATCCATCCAAGTGTCAAGTTGGTACTCTAATTTTGGCTCTTACCATCGGAATCATAAAGCATTTTCTGTAACTGGCATTACCTTAGTTACCAGTAAAGATAGTTTGCATCTGTTAATTTTTACCAGTAAATTGAATCATAAAGCATTTTTAGCTATTAGGAGTAGTATTACCATACCCTCTTCCCTGTCCTCTTAACACAGCAAATTTGAGTTGTTGCATTGTTTGGAGCTGGGGCGTCTCTACTTTATCACAGAAGGAAGAGCTACAAAATGGAAAATTAAATATTCAACCCATAATGTCAGTTTCCGGTTGTTTGATTCAGAAAATTCTTTAATGCCTACATTTGAGTATCATCATAGTTTCCATCACAAAAGAAATATGCAACCTAGTGACCCATATGCCCATAGTTTCCATCACAAAAGAAGGTGCAGTATGGATAATTAAATATGTGACCCATATGCCAATTAAATATGTGACCCATATGCCCATAGTTTCCATCACAAAAGAAATATCAGACATTTTTTCAGTGTAAATTTGCTCTGTGTTTTTGTAAATATGGAATTTGTTTTTCTGCAGGATATCACTTTGTAAAATACCTTATCAATGTTGATTTGCTTTTTACTTTTTTCAGGAAAGAACAAGCTACTAACACTTCTTCAGGGAAGAACAAGAAATTGTCATTTTTACAGGGAAAAGAACAAAGGTACCATCAGTTTTTAGTAGTTCATTTTTGTGCCAGCAATTCCATTTTTCAGCTTGCTTTCATGTGCCGAGTGGGCAACTTGAAGTAGTACTCATTTTTCATATAAACTTTCATGTTCTTTCTTAT
This sequence comes from Secale cereale, assembly GCA_902687465.1. NCBI lineage: Eukaryota > Viridiplantae > Streptophyta > Magnoliopsida > Poales > Poaceae > Secale > Secale cereale. The sequence continues at coordinate 38,632,714 of LR738715.1, forward strand.
TGGATCATGAACAGTTACCTGAGCAAGTGCTCCATCGCCGCAATGATGTTTGGGATTGATCTCAACATGAGTCCTCAACAAGATGATGCCTCAGAACCTGCAGATCAACATGAAGAACACAATAGTCAACAACAATACAACAATGAAGAACCAGTCAATAATGAAGCAACACGTACTACCTCCAAAACTTTTGCATTTTCATTTTCATTTTCATGATCTACTCCTATTATTTGCAATAGCTAGATGACTTATCTTTTGCTCCTTATTTGACAGGGGAAGAAGCAAGTGGTGTAGAGGAACCAATTCATGAAGAAGCAAGTGGTGTAGAGCAAGCAATTCATGAGGAAGCAAGTGTTGTACAGAAACCAATTCACGGGGAAGGCAGAGAACTCACAAATGAGGAGAGATATGGTATTTATTTTGCACTCACGGTGATCAAGACCCAAAATGGACAAGTTCTGAAAAAAAAAGCAAGGAGGTCATTGCTAGCCTACTCGATACAACAGTAAGAACTGTTGAGAGAATATGGGAAAGAGCTCTTAAATAGATTGAACAAGGGGAGAAAGTTGATGTCTCAAATCAAAAGCCAGGTAGAGTTGGCCGCAAGCGGAAAGATTTGGATCTGTCGAGGGTGGTGACAATCCCATTGAACAGAAGGAGAACATTGCGAGGTCTGTCAAAGGCATTGGGTGTAAGCTGCACGACCTTACACTCAAGGTTCGAGTGGGGTCATTTGAGGCGTCACAGTAATAAGTTGAGGCCCCACTTAAACCTATCCAACATTGTAAAGAGATTGAAATGGTGCTAGGCTATGTGTGAAGATTATTGGTCTGCGGCACAGGAATTAGACAACATAGCCTACATGGACGAAAAGTGGTTCAACATGACTGGGGAGGTGAACAACTACTATTTGCTTCCCGAAGAACCCGACCCCTTGCGCACCTTGCATCATAAGGATAGCATCGCCAAGGTGGTGTTTCTCGCTGCCGTGGCTAAACCAAGATACGGCGAAGGTGGTAAGGTCATGTTTCATGGAAAACTCGGCATTTGGGCTTTTTGTCACAGAGTCTCCTACTTAAAGAACAAGTGAAAATAGAGATAAAGGGACGCCCGAGCTCAAATCATTGAAAGTACACGAGATGTAATGAGGTATTACATGTGTGAGAAACTTATTCCTGCGATCCAAGAGCGCTAGCTGGACGAAGATGAAGGACGGACAATCTATATCCATCAAGATAATGCCACACCACATATTCTTCCTGATGACCCGGTGTTCTGACAAGTCGTAGAACAGACTGATTTGGATATTAAGTTGCTTCAACAGCCTCCAAACAGTCCCGACATGAACATTTTTGATCTCTGTATATTCAGGTCTCTCTAGTCCCACACCGATAGCAGAGCACCTCAAAGCATCAGGGAACTGATAGAAGGTGTGGAGGAGGAATATCGAAACTATCCGGTTGATAAGCTAGCTAGAAGCTTCGTGACGCTGCAGTCATGCATCCGAGAGGTAATGAGAAACAAAGGAGCGACAAACTACTCGATCCCTGATACGTCCAAAACGTATCTATAATTTCTGCTTGCTCCATGCCACTTTTGGGTGATATTGCTATGATATTTATACACTTCCATACACTTTTGATCATATTTGGACTAACCTACTAATCCAGTGCACCCCAGTGCCAGTTTCTGTTATCGGCTGTTTTTGTATTTCAGGTTTTCACATTACGAGAACTGTCAGGAAAAATCCAGAAAAATTATATAAAAAATCAGCGTTCCAGAACCTACCTTGCGCCCGAAGTACAGCCGGGGGGGGGGGGGGCCAGGGCCCCAGGCGCCCCCCCCCTGGGCCGCGCCGGAAACCCTCGGGACGGAAACCCTCGAAACCCTCGGGACGGAAACTCTTTTTCACGGTCTCATCTCTGTTCCGCCGCCGCCGCCGCTTCCAAGATCGGGAGCACCAGGAGAACTCTTCCCGGCACCCTGCCGGAGGGGAGGATCACCATCGGGAGCCTTTCCACCACCATGGACGCCTCCCGGATGAGTTGTGAGTAGTCTCCCTTGTACCATGAGTCCATGACCAGTAGCTATGTGATGTTCTCCTCCCGTTCTTGTGCTTCACTAATTAGTCCTCGTGAGCTGCCCTACATGATCGAGGCACATATGTAATCCTTATGCTGTTGCTATGATGAGTTTGCTGGGATCCGATGGATTATGAGATTATGTTCAGATTGTGATTGAGTAATATATTTGATCTACCTCTTTTATATTTATGTTCATAAGTAATTCTTGCATGTTCTCCGTTGTTATTTATTGCTTTGGCCAAGTAATAGGTAGTGACTCCAAGAGGGAACGTTATGCTCGATTGTGGGTTCATGCCCCTCGATGACTAGTTTGAGTGACGGAAACATGAGTCTAGGGGATGTGCTGTTGCCACAAGGGGGAAAACAACGGTGCTTGTGCCCGCGGGTGCAAGGATTGTTTACTTTACGCAAAGTTCTTTTAATGCAGTTGTCTGTTGCATTGAGTTTACACTATGGGTGGGACTCGCAACTTAATACCAGCGAGATGTTCTGGATAGATATCTCAAGGTGGATGATTAGTAGTAGATATTGATGGATTTCGGTCTACTTACTTTGGCGTACCGCCCATGCTTTGAACCTCAACCTTTCTTGCAATGTAGTCAGCATTGGTTTGCGTTCGTGGTCCTGTCAATTGCCCAGTTGTAATTCGTTTACCTCACATAGCTGTTTTATCGTCTTTTGGGAGAGAGACATCACTAGTGAACATCATGAGACTCCGGTCCATATTACCATCATTGATCACATCCACTATTTACTTTTCCGCTATTTACTTACTATTGCAATTATACCTATCACTATTATCACTTGCGTTTGATCCTTTGTAAACTACAAGGCCGGAGGGATTGACAACCTCTCTGTACTCGTTGGGAGCAAAGTTATTTGTATCTGTGTGCAGGTCCACGTTGATTGCTAATATCTGGCGCCGTTAGCAGTTGACACCTACTTGTTGAACCTAGGAGTCTCTGGGGATTCGATCCTTGGCATCTTTGCTAAGGGTAAAACTTCCACAACACTGCATCTCACACCTTCCACTTGGGGTAACCAACGAGGGATTAGAGGCCCATCAAGGAGTTTTTCTGGCGCCGTTGCCGGGGACTCCACTCTTTAGGATAGGGGAGTTGCATGCTATCTTTTACCTTTGTTTTTTAGTTTTGTTAGTTTACCTTTCAGTTTTTGCTTTAGTACCTTTTATCGAAAATCACAAAAAATAGTTATCTCGTTCTTTAGTTGTCATTATGCCGGGTCCTTTTGTCTTTGACGAGGTAGAAGTTCTCACCTTTAAACAAAGAGGTGGGGAAAGTTTGAAAGATGCTTGGTATAGAATTAATGATTCACAAAAAAGAGCCACCAAGAAGCAACCTACTACTATCTTGCTTAGAAATTTTTATGTTGGAATTACTTCTTGGAATAGGTTTATTCTAGATACTGCTATCAATGGGAATTTCCTAGAGGCCCCAGTTTGGGAGTCTCTTAGTATTATTGAAAATCTTGTTAGGAATCTCCCTGTTGTTAGCATTCGAGAGGACATCACCTTAGCTCACATTATGAAAAAACTTGAAAAGATAGAGCTAGAGATGCCAAGCATTAATAAGATGAATGAGTTGGATCGTAAGATCCAAGGGAATTTGAATAGGCTTGATAGCTCCATGCATAAAATTTTCAAAATTTTGGAGACCGTCAAATCCCATGACTTGGACTCTTCTAGGATAGACAAGATTGAGGATATCTTTGATACTCTAGGAACCACCTTCTCCTCAATCAAAACCAAAAAGGTAGAAACTCTGGCAAAGAAGGAGCCTAAGTTCGTTCACGTTCCAAAGGCTCCCCACTCTAAAAGAAATCCGCCTATTGCCAAAGGGGTTGAAACTGTAAAGACTTTGGAAGAAACACCTGTCTTCGATAAATTTATAAATGAATCTTCCCTTGGCTTTTATCATTTTGGTCTTCTACCTAGAAGTATCTCTATGAGGCCCTTATTTGAGAGTCCTCTTAAGACTAGTTGTATTATTGAAGAGCTTTTTGATGATCTTGATGATGGTTCAATTGATACAACTTGATCTATATGCATTATGCCTAGCTTAGAGGCATAAAAGAAAGCGCTTTTGGGAGGCAGCCCACATGAATAAATTTTTTATTTTGCTTTTGTTGTGTCTTGATGTTGTTTACTACAGTAGCATCATCATTGTATCTTTGCTTTTCATATTTTGTGGCAAGTATAGCCTCTGATTGCTAGAAAGTTCAAAAGTTGTGAGGTGCTGTCCAGGAAACAGATCCTGTCCTTGGATAGAGAAATTCGTATAAAATCACCAGATCATCTTTTTGGTCTGAATTTTTTTGACAGTGTTCTCTATATAATTGTCTTTCGTGCGTCTGTTCTGAGTTTTTTGATTTGAGTTGCAGAAGTGCCCCGAACAAATCATTTACTACCTGCTGTTCTGTTTTTCACAGATTCTGTCCTGTTTTGCCTTTCCTTCATTTTGCAAACCAAGAGCTTGCTTTTTCTTTGCAAAAACCTTTTGGAAATCTTGAGAAACAGTATAACTTCAAGAATATCTTTATTTCCAGCAAGGAACAATTATTTTATTAATGGTACTAACCTCGCTAATCAGATTATAATGAGTTATGTATGAAGGAAGTTTTCAAGTGTGCGAGGGAAGATGATAAAAAGATTCAGGAGTGTCAAGCGCTCAAGCTTGGGGATTCCTGATGTCTACACACGCTTCTACTCTTGTAGACTATGTTGGGCCTCCAAGCGCAGAGGTTTGTAGGACAGTAGCAATTTCCCTCAAGTGGATGACCTAAGGTTTATCGAACTCAGGGAAGTAGAGGTTGAAGATGGTCTCTCTCAAGCAACCCTGCAACTAAGATACAAGAAGTCTCTTGTGTCCCCAACACACCTAATACAACTAGGAGTTGTATAGGTGCACTAGTTCGGCGAAGAGATGGTAAAATATGGATGATAGGAGTGGCAAAGCAAAGTAATATAAATATGTAATAAAAAGTGCAGCAAGCAAACAAGTGGTAAACGTGAGCACAAATGGTATTGCAATGGTGGAAACAAGGCCTAGGGTTCATACTTTCACTAGTGGCAACTCCCAACAACATTAACATAATCGAATCACATGATATTTCCCATAAAACATGCAAAGGGGACACACTCAGAGGTCATTCCTTCGTGGTCAAGAGAGGACGAGAATTATGTAGGGCTACAAAAGCACACCTCAAAGTTCGTAGTTCTCATTCTAAGGATTTCCCAATGTCACCGCGGCCATCCAAAGAGAGTCCCACAATCACCACAACATATCTAAAGGATAGTCAAAGACAAGCACCAAGAGACTCTCAATCTTCAATCAACACACAAGAGAGGAAATCACTCATGAAAATACTTTTCTAATCCATGTCCAATAGACCGCTGTCACCTTGGTCTCGGGGATTATACTAGATAAAGACAAGTGAGTACATCAATCCAATACATAGAGGAAGGGGAAATATCATGGGATCACCCTAGATTAACATAACCTATGATCACAACGAAGATCACATCATGGGAGAGAGAATTGACCACATAGCTACTGGTAAGAACCTCAGCCCCGAGGAGGAACTACTCCCGCATCATGGAGGGAGGAAGCAACGTCGATGGAGATGAATCCGGGGGCACTTCCCCGTCCCGGCAGGGTGCCGGCGCAGGAATTCTGGTCCCCCGAAGCTTGATGGAGATGGCGGCGGAGATCGGAATCGCGTCTGGAGAAAAGGGGTCTGGAATCAGGGTTTCCGCGACACGCTTTAAATATATGCCAAAGGGGGGCATCGGAGGGGGTCAGGGGTGCCCAGGCGCCCCCCCGGCGTGGCCAGGGGGGCCGCATGGGCAGGCCGCCTGGAGCCCCTGTGGGTCCCCTCCGGCCCTACTTTGGCCGCATGGAAGCTTCCGGAACGCTGATTTTTTATATAATTTTTCTGGATTTTTTCTGGCAGTTCTCGTAATGTGAAAACCTGAAATAGAAAAACAGCCGAAAACAGAAACTGGCACTGGGGTGCACTGAGTTAATAGGTTAGTACAAATATGATCAAAAGTGTATGGAAGTGTATAAATAACATAGCAATATCACCCAAAAGAGGCATGGGACAAGCAGAAATTATACATACGTTTTGGACGTATCAACATCCCCAAGCTTAATTCCTGCTCGTCCTCGAGTAGGTAAATGATAACAAGAATAATTTCTGTGGTGACATGCTATTAACCATATAGGACTTTTTCATAGTCATATGACAAAAGCTTACTGAGACAATGAATCTATAGTAATTAAGTTGCCTCATGAGAAAATCACAAAGAACTGAAAGTTTTACAATATGATATTGAAACATCAAATAGATTTGTAATGAACATGATGTGCAAATATGATAAAGTGATATCTAGCTTGCCCACTTTAGTGAAGCAAAACATAAATGCAGGGGCACCTCCAAGGTTTAAGTGATGACTAGATACAATGATTTCAAAATAAACGATATCACAATCATGCAAAAGACAATGCTACTTTGGGACAATGCACATTACACTCAGAATGACAATCATGCTCTCACTAGTTGGTGCTTTTAAAATAAGGTGGAGACTCTCGAACCGTGGCTTTTGTTGGCAAGGTTGAAAACCCGTAGTCGGAAACAAAGACAAAACATGTACCAGAGCTCTTGGTTTTAAAACAGAGGTAATAATTTTTTTTAGATCATGCATGTTTCGTCAACGAATGCTAGCAGACAACTCAATCACTTCTTGAGATGGACAAGTTTCGAGGAACGGCTCCCGAATGAGGACGATCACATCCTCTTAATCTCCTTTGTTTATCACTGCCAAAGTTTTCTGATTTCTCATGAACAAAGCGTGAAGGAGGGTTTGTTTGTTATATTATCTTTTTGAGCCGGGCGCACTCAATGCCAGTTCCTTCTCGTATTATGGGTTTGCACATTATACATGCAATCCCGGGGTGAAGCTTGTCCAACTTAAAAAGATCATGAATTAACTACTACTTCCTCATGAGCTTAAAACAGAGGCGCAAAATAGGAATGCTTTTTCTCTGAATAATTTCGAGATGGTACATGCAGGTCTCCGTTAGGAATGGCAGGTAAATACCATGTAGGAAGATATGGTGGACTCATATGGCATAACTGGATTAAAAGGATGTGGATGCACAAGCAGTCAGTCCGCTTAGTACAGGCGAAGGTTAGCAAAAGACTGGGAGCGACCAACAAAGAGAGCAATGACGGTCATAATCATGCAGAGCGACAAAGCAACATTGAATCAGGCATGGAAGTTATATCGCTACTCAGAAACAAACGATCATCAAGGCTTGACAGACTTTCTTTACAGTCTTAAATATGCGTGAGCATACGCCAAGTCAATCAAAATAAATTCTTTGAAGGAAGATATTACTAAACTATACCACATCATAGGCAAATATATCATGTTGGTACTCCAATAACACATTGGGAACCCCCCCAGCTATTTGAGACTAACCATAAGAAAACATGAACAACTAAGCGCCATTATGCACGTAGCATCTTTATCATAGACATATCAACCAATGCAACGGAAGCAAACTCTCTTAATAAGATAAACATGATAACTAAAGAGAGTTCAAGCAACCAACTAAACAAAAGCTCTTTAAAAAGATAAGCATGAAAGTTAAGAGCTAAGCATGATAGTAGCTATTAAAAGACAAAGAACACACAGAGCAAAAATAGACATGCAAATTCTATGTTATGTTCTAGGTAGAAGTGGAGCGTGTTTCTCTCCCACATAAAGAAAGCTGAGTTCCGACTCGTTATGAAAAGCTAAAGAAAACTAAAAGGAAAACTAAAACAAGACGCTCCAAGCATAGCACATAACACATGAAGTGATTAAAATATAGTGGAACGAAGGACGAACTGATAATGTTGATGGAGAAGGGGATGCACGGGGGCATCCCCAAGCTTAGACGCTTGAGTCTCCTTGAATATTTCTTGGGGGTGCATGGGGGCATCCCCAAGCTTGAGCGTTTGACACTCCTGAATCTTTTTATCATCTTCCCTCGCACACTTGAAAACTCCCTTCATACATAACTCATCATAATCTGATTAGAGAGGTTAGTACCCATAATAAAATAATTGTTCCTTGCTGGAAATAAAGATATTCTTGAAGTTCTACTGCTTCTCAAGATTGCCAAAAGGTTTTTGCAAAGAAAAAGCAAGCTCTAGGTTTGCAAAATGAAGGAAAGGCAAAACAGGACAGAATCTGTGAAAAACAGAACAGCAGGTAGTAAAGGATTTTTCCGGGGCACTTCTGCAACTCTAATCAAAAAACTCAAAACAGAAGCACGAAAGACAATTATATAGAGCACGCTGTCAAAAAAATTCAGACCAAAAAGATGATCTGGTGATTTTATACGAATTTTTCTATCCAAGGACAGAATCTGTTTCCTGGACAACACCTAACAACTTTTGAACTTTCTTGCAATCAGAGGCTAAACTTGGCACAAAGCTGAAAAATAAAGATACAATGATGTTGCTACAGTAGTAACAAACATCAAGACCACTAAAACTGAAAGTAAACATAACAAGGGTTGTCTCCCTAGAGCTCTTTCTTTATAGCCATAAAGATAGGCTTAAGACTTTAATGATGCTTTCGTAGGAATAAGAGCTGAAGAACAAAAGAGAGCATCAAGAAGCAAATACCAAACACATTTAAGCCTAACATGCTTCCTATGCATAGGAATATTGCAATAGAATAATTCATTGAAGCACAAAGCAACTAGCATAGGAAGGCAAAACAAGCATAACTTCAAAATATTCACCATAAAGAGAGGAAACTTCTTATTATTAAGATATTTAGAACCAAGTCTCCCTCTCTCATTATAAATTTCAGTGGCATCATAGATGAACTCAACAATATAAGCATCACGTAAAGCATTGTTACCATGATCCATATGCAAAAAGGTACTCTTACTCTCCACATAAGCATAATCTTTCTCATTGGTAATAGTGGGAGTAGGACTATCATAAACAACTTGAACACTATAGATTACTTGTGTATTAGGAGGATGGTGTTCAACAAGGGAGTAATTCCCTCCATGATTATGACAAGTTTCATAAGGATAATTTCTCCTTATGTCATAGGTACCTTTATAATCACTATAGGTTGGAGTTATGACATCATCATAGTAGAGAAGAGCATTATCATTGCTAGCAACTATATTTGTAATCATGTTGTCTTTATTCTTACTAGCAAAAGAATTATCAATTATCACATCACTAGTGGGTAAAGGGTTTGCAATCCTATCATCCCCAAGCTTAGAGCTTCCCATATCATCACTTTCAGAGTTGGTACCAAAAAGATTTTCAAGATCATAAGTAGCATTATCATCATTTTCCCAATCACAATAAGTAACATGCATATCATAATCAAAATCATCTTCAATAGTTCCTACGGACGTATCATCAAGATGATAATTAAGGCAATAAACTTCACCTTCTTCTTTACACTTACAACCATTAGGATAAAAGTTGATGGGAGGAATATGCTCAGGCCAGGTTGATACCCATTCTTCTTCTTTCTTGCTCCTCTTCCTCCTCCTCTTCTTTTTCTTCTTCTTAACCTTAGGAGGGAGTGGTTGGAGATGAAGCTTCTCCACATATCCTGGTTTATCATTAGAAACAATAGGGGAAACTTGGGAGAAACTCTCCTTTTTATTAGCAGAAATATAAGAGACATTTTTATACTTTGGCAAAGTTTCCTCCTTTCTAATCTTACTCATGTAATCATTTTCATGGCAATTAACAACACAATAGAGATGGCAATTTTGCAAAGTGTTTTTTATTCCTATGGCATTAACATCTAGCCAAGAAGTCTTTTCTGATAACTCTTCACACATCAAAAATAACATAAGCTCATCATAAAGATCAGAGGTGATCATGTTATCACACAACCGGTTAACAATTATGTTTTGAAAGTTCATGCATTGAAAATTAAAGTGACCCTCTATACGGCAAAGTTCACAAGTAAAAGGATAAAGGTCACATAATTCTCTAGCAATTTCATTTAAATATCTGACCCAAGTGATTGTTCTTTCATGCTTATGTTGCTTACAATACTTCTCTTCTTCAATCATAGGCCTTTCACAAGGTCTATCCACTCCACAAAAACTAACATGCTTATATAAAACTTCATTTTTAGGAATTGGATCATGCATGTTGCAATCATCATGAACAATTTCATTTTCTTTGCAAATCTCTTTAAAAGGTTTATGATGCTTGTTCCAATCCTCCTTAGGCATATTAAGATGTGAAGCAAAAGATTTGAGGAAATCAACAAGGAGTTGAGAATCAAGCCCAAACTTAGCACTAAACTTATTAAAACTTGTAGTTTCAACAAAGGACTTAATGCAATCATACTCATAAATTATACCTGACTCTTTACCTTTGTCGATCTCCCAATCTTCAGTGTTGCGTTGAATTCTTTCAAGGGGTTCCCATTTAGCATCAATCTTTTTGTTTGTGAAAGAACCCATACAGGAAGCATCGAGCAAATCTTTATCCTATCGAGAAAGCCTCGCATAGAAATTAGTAATAATCATATCTTTGGGGAGCCCATGGTTAGGACATTTTAGCATTAACGTTTTCAGTCTCCCCCAAGCTTGAGCTATGCTCTCTCCGTCATGAGGATAGAAATTATAAACATAATTCCTATTCTCATGGACTTCATGAAGAGGATAAAACTTGGACTAAAAGAGAGACTGGATCTCTTCCCAATCCAGCAGGTGAGATTCATCTAGTAGCCTATACCATTCCAATGCTTTTCCTTTCAGTGACAAGGCAAATAATTTCCTCATGACAAACTCCTTTGATACACCTGCAAGCTTAAATAATGAACATAGTTGTGACAGATATAGCAAGTGTTCACCGGGATGTTTGTCTCCTGCATAACGATTAGCCAAAACATAATCGATAATACCAGCTGGTATTTTATAGGGCACAATTTCAGTAGGGGGAGGAGCAACCACCACAGGTGTGGGGCGTCTTCCCGCAAGCAAGGATCCAAGAGCATGGTTTTCCATAAACATAACTAGTGAAATAAAAACAAGAAACAAAAAGATTTAATTGCAAGATCTAAAGATATACCTTCAAGCGCTCACCTCCCCGGCAACGGCGCCAGAAATAGCTTGATGTCTACACACGCTTCTACTCTTGTAGACTATGTTGGGCCTCCAAGCGCAGAGGTTTGTAGGACAGTAGCAATTTCCCTCAAGTGGATGACCTAAGGTTTATCGAACTCAGGGAAGTAGAGGTTGAAGATGGTCTCTCTCAAGCAACCCTGCAACTAAGATACAAGAAGTCTCTTGTGTCCCCAACACACCTAATACAACTAGGAGTTGTATAGGTGCACTAGTTCGGCGAAGAGATGGTAAAATATGGATGATAGGAGTGGCAAAGCAAAGTAATATAAATCTGTAATAAAAAGTGCAGCAAGCAAACAAGTGGTAAACGTGAGCACAAATGGTATTGCAATGGTGGAAACAAGGCCTATGGATCATACTTTCACTAGTGGCAACTCCCAACAACATTAACATAATCGAATCACATGATATTTCCCATAAAACATGCAATGGAGACGCACCCGGAGGTCATTCCTTCGTGGTCAAGAGAGGACGAGAATTATGTAGGGCTACAAAAGCACACCTCAAAGTTCGTAGTTCTCAATCTAAGGATTTCCCAATGTCACCGCGGCCATCCAAAGAGAGTCCCACAATCACAACAACATATCTAAAGGATAGTCAAAGACAAGCACCAAGAGACTCTCAATCTTCAATCAACACACAAGAGAGGAAATCACTCATGAAAATACTTTTCTAATCCATGTCCAATAGACCGCTGTCACCTTGGTCTCGGGGATTATACTAGATAAAGACAAGTGAGTACATCAATCCAATACATAGAGGAAGGGGAAATATCATGGGATCACCCTAGATTAACATAACCTATGATCACAACGAAGATCACATCATGGGAGAGAGAATTGACCACATAGCTACTGGTAAGAACCTCAGCCCCGAGGAGGAACTACTCCCGCATCATGGAGGGAGGAAGCAACGTCGATGGAGATGAATCCGGGGGCACTTCCCCGTCCCGGCAGGGTGCCGGCGCAGGAATTCTGGTCCCCCGAAGCTTGATGGAGATGGCGGCGGAGATCGGAATCGCGTCTGGAGAAAAGGGGTCTGGAATCAGGGTTTCCGCGACACGCTTTAAATATATGCCAAAGGGGGGCATCGGAGGGGGTCAGGGGTGCCCAGGCGCCCCCCCGGCGTGGCCAGGGGGGCCGCATGGGCAGGCCGCCTGGAGCCCCTGTGGGTCCCCTCCGGCCCTACTTTGGCCGCATGGAAGCTTCCGGAACGCTGATTTTTTATATAATTTTTCTGGATTTTTTCTGGCAGTTCTCGTAATGTGAAAACCTGAAATAGAAAAACAGCCGAAAACAGAAACTGGCACTGGGGTGCACTGAGTTAATAGGTTAGTACAAATATGATCAAAAGTGTATGGAAGTGTATAAATAACATAGCAATATCACCCAAAAGAGGCATGGGACAAGCAGAAATTATACATACGTTTTGGACGTATCAACATCCCCAAGCTTAATTCCTGCTCGTCCTCGAGTAGGTAAATGATAACAAGAATAATTTCTGTGGTGACATGCTATTAACCATATAGGACTTTTTCATAGTCATATGACAAAAGCTTACTGAGACAATGAATCTATAGTAATTAAGTTGCCTCATGAGAAAATCACAAAGAACTGAAAGTTTTACAATATGATATTGAAACATCAAATAGATTTGTAATGAACATGATGTGCAAATATGATAAAGTGATATCTAGCTTGCCCACTTTAGTGAAGCAAAACATAAATGCAGGGGCACCTCCAAGGTTTAAGTGATGACTAGATACAATGATTTCAAAATAAACGATATCACAATCATGCAAAAGACAATGCTACTTTGGGACAATGCACATTACACTCAGAATGACAATCATGCTCTCACTAGTTGGTGCTTTTAAAATAAGGTGGAGACTCTCGAACCGTGGCTTTTGTTGGCAAGGTTGAAAACCCGTAGTCGGAAACAAAGACAAAACATGTACCAGAGCTCTTGGTTTTAAAACAGAGGTAATAATTTTTTTTAGATCATGCATGTTTCGTCAACGAATGCTAGCAGACAACTCAATCACTTCTTGAGATGGACAAGTTTCGAGGAACGGCTCCCGAATGAGGACGATCACATCCTCTTAATCTCCTTTGTTTATCACTGCCAAAGTTTTCTGATTTCTCATGAACAAAGCGTGAAGGAGGGTTTGTTTGTTATATTATCTTTTTGAGCCGGGCGCACTCAATGCCAGTTCCTTCTCGTATTATGGGTTTGCACATTATACATGCAATCCCGGGGTGAAGCTTGTCCAACTTAAAAAGATCATGAATTAACTACTACTTCCTCATGAGCTTAAAACAGAGGCGCAAAATAGGAATGCTTTTTCTCTGAATAATTTCGAGATGGTACATGCAGGTCTCCGTTAGGAATGGCAGGTAAATACCATGTAGGAAGATATGGTGGACTCATATGGCATAACTGGATTAAAAGGATGTGGATGCACAAGCAGTCAGTCCGCTTAGTACAGGCGAAGGTTAGCAAAAGACTGGGAGCGACCAACAAAGAGAGCAATGACGGTCATAATCATGCAGAGCGACAAAGCAACATTGAATCAGGCATGGAAGTTATATCGCTACTCAGAAACAAACGATCATCAAGGCTTGACAGACTTTCTTTACAGTCTTAAATATGCGTGAGCATACGCCAAGTCAATCAAAATAAATTCTTTGAAGGAAGATATTACTAAACCATACCACATCATAGGCAAATATATCATGTTGGTACTCCAATAACACATTGGGAACCCCCCCAGCTATTTGAGACTAACCATAAGAAAACATGAACAACTAAGCGCCATTATGCACGTAGCATCTTTATCATAGACATATCAACCAATGCAACGGAAGCAAACTCTCTTAATAAGATAAACATGATAACTAAAGAGAGTTCAAGCAACCAACTAAACAAAAGCTCTTTAAAAAGATAAGCATGAAAGTTAAGAGCTAAGCATGATGGGAGAGGGAATTGACCACAACGAAGATCACATCATGGGAGAGGGAATTGACCACATAGCTACTGGTAAGAACCTCAGCCCCGAGGAGGAACTACTCCCGCATCATGGAGGGAGGAAGCAACGTCGATGGAGATGAATCCGGGGGCATTTCCCCGTCCCGGCAGGGTGCCGGCGCAGGAATTCTGGTCCCCCGAAGCTTGATGGAGATGGCGGCGGAGATCGGAATCGCGTCTGGAGAAAAGGGGTCCGGAATCAGGGTTTCCGCGACACGCTTTAAATATATGCCAAAGGGGGGCATCGGAGGGGGTCAGGGGTGCCCAGGCGCCCCCCCGGCGCGGCCAGGGGGGGCCGCGTGGGAAGGCCGCTTGGAGCCCCTATGGGTCCCCTCCGGCCCTACTTTGGCCGCATGGAAGCTTCCGGAACGCTGATTTTTTATATAATTTTTCTGGATTTTTTCTGGCAGTTCTCGTAATGTGAAAACCTGAAATACAAAAACAGCCGAAAATAGAAACTGGCACTGGGGTGCACTGAGTTAATAGGTTAGTCCAAATATGATCAAAAGTGTATGGAAGTGTATAAATAACATAGCAATATCACCCAAAAGAGGCATGGAACAAGCAGAAATTATAGATACGTTTTGGACGTATCAATGCCCCCGTGCACCCCCAAGAAATATTCAAGGAGACTCAAGCGTCTAAGCTTGGGGATGCCCCCGTGCATCCCCTTCTCCATCAACATTATCAGTTAGTCTTTCGTTCCGCTATATTTTTATCACTTCATGTGTTATGTGCTATGCTTGGAGCGTCTTGCTTTTAGTTTTCTTTTTAGTTTGTCATAACGAGTCGGAACTCAGCGTTCTTTATGTGGGAGAGAAACACGCTCCACTTCTACCTAGAACATAACATAGAATTTTCATGTCTATCTTTGCTGTGTGTGTTCTTTGTCTTTTAATAGCTACTATCATGCTCTGCTCTTAGTATTCATGCTTATCTTTTCAAAGAGCTTTTGTTTAGTTGGTTGCTTGAACTCTCTTTAATTACCATGCTCACCTTATTAAGAGAGTTTGCTTCCGTTACATTGGTTAATATGTCTATGATAAAGATGCTACATGCATAATGGCGCTTAGTAGTTCAGGTTTTCTTATGGTTAGTCTCAAATAGCTAGGGGATTCCCAATGTGTTATTGGAGTACCAACTTGATTTGTTTGCCTATGATGTGGTATGGTTTAGTAATATCTTCCTTCAAGAATTTTTTTTGATTGACTTGGCGTATGCTCACGCATATTTAAGACTGTAAAGAAAGTCTATCAAGCCTTGATGATCTTTTATTTCTGAGTAGCGATATAACTTCCATGCCTGATTCAATGTTGCTTTGTCGCTCTGCATGATTATGACCGTCATTGCTCTCTTAGTTGGTCGCTCCCAGTCTTTTGCTAACCTCCACCTGTACTAAGCGGACTAACCTTGCAATACATAGCTCATGGGAAAGTAGCTTAAAAACTATTGTGGTAAAGAATATGTTGCCTATGTATCTTATTTTTATAAGTTGCTTCCTGAGAGGTAACCATGTTTCTGGGGACGCCATCAACTGTTACACTTTTGTTGAATATCATGTGAGTTGCTATGCATGTTCGTCTTGTCTGAAGTAAGGGTGATTTGCCATGGGTTGAATGAGTATGCATATTGTTAGAGAAGAACATTGGGCCGCCAACCAAAGCCATGTATCATGGTGGAAGTTTTAGCTTGGACATTAATCCTCAATCTCTTATGAGAATATGCTTATGCATTAAAGAGGAGTCCATCATCTATTTTCTATGTTGTCCCGGTATGGATGTCCTCAAGTTGAGATCTATCAAAAACGAGAAATCAAATGCGATTTATCTCCTTGGACCTTTGTACAGGTGGCATAGAGGTACCCCTTTGTGACACTTGGTTGAAACATATGTAATGTAATGACAATCCATGGAAATCCGAGCTAATTAGGACAAGGTGCGAGCACTATTGGTATTCGATGCATGAGGCTTGCAACTTATAGGATGTCTTATGCATGAGACATATGAAGTACTACTACCGTTGACAAAATTGCTTCTATGTTTTCAAAAAAAAAAGCTCTAGCACATAACCATTCTTTTACTTTTATGAGTCTCCACCTTCTTTCTTCAAGCACCAACTACTAAGAGCATGATTGTCATTCTAAGTGTAATGTGCATTGTTCCAAAGTAGCATTGTCTTTTGCATGATTGTGATATCGTTTATTTTGAAGTCATTGTATCTAGTCGTCACTTAAACCTTGAAGGTGCCCCTGCATTTATGTTTTGCTTCACTAACGGGGGCAAGCTAGATATCACTTTATCATATTTGCACATCATGTTCATTGCAAATCTTTTTGATGTTTCAGTTTCATATTGTAAAACTTTCAGTCCTTTGTGATTTTCTCATGAGGCAACTTAATTACTATAGAATCATTGTATCAGTAAGCTTTTGTCATATGACTATAAAAAGTCCTATATGGTTAATAGCATGTCACCACAGAAATTATTCTTGTTATCATTTACCTACTCGAGGACGAGCAGGAATTAAGCTTGGGGATGTTGATACGTCCAAAACATATCTATAATTTCTGCTTGCTCCATGCCACTTTTGGGTGATATTGCTATGATATTTATACACTTCCATACACTTTTGATCATATTTGGACTAACCTACTAATCCAGTGCACCCCAGTGCCAGTTTCTGTTTTCGGATGTTTTTGTATTTCAGGTTTTCACATTACGAGAACTGTCAGGAAAAATCCAGAAAAATTATATAACAAATCAGCGTTCCAGAACCTACCTTGCGCCCGAAGTACAGCCGGGGGG
>LR738715.1:38656409-38679487 GCA_902687465.1 Secale cereale
GGACGTGGGCAAACCGACTGTCCCAAGGGGCCTAGCCAATCACTGAACGTGAGCGTATCAACTGTTCAGAGGGCCGAAAGAACCGTAAATAAAAACCGAGCCAATCAATGGGACGTGGGCAAACCGACTGTCCCAAGGGGCCTAGCCAATCACTGAACGTGAGCGTATCAACTGTTCAGAGGGCCGAAAGAACCGTAAACAAAAACCGAGCCAATCAATGGGACGTGGGCAAACCGACTGTCCCAAGGGGCCTCCAGGGTTCCTCCTGAACCGGTGGGTCAATCTAAACCAATCACTGAATGTGGATTTGTCCAACTTTTCAGAGGGTCTCCAGGGTTCCTCCTGAACCGATGGATAAATTGCGAAGCCTTCTCTCCTTGAACCGGATATGATCTCATGTTCTTGAGAGTTTCATTGCTCCTTTGTGCATATGCCCTGCACAACCAGATAGACTGATCAAAGCATCTCGTTTTCTTTAAAAAGTAATATATAATAAGAGAAATAATATTGTAGATGGATATCACCTGAGTGTATTTGAACCGGTATGTTGAATAGACCGGATCACCGGGTGGATAGTAAACGACCGCAGTATCAGAGGCGGCTCGGACAATTAAACCGGTAGTGGGGTTGTAAACCGGCGGAGATGAGCAAGTTGTCCTCCGTGTTGTAAACTGGTGCGGACGCGTGAACCGGCCGTCCGTTCATTAGGTAATGTGACACAAAGGAAAACACCGTTGTAGAATATGGCCTATGCGTGTTTATATCCCGCCGTGTAACAATGATTTTACCTGTATATTAAAATACCAATAGGGCAGTGTAATGGTGCTCAGAGGAAAAATATCCTGATAAAATATATAAGAAAGATAACACCTGATTTGTTTGAAGAACAGATGGGCCGGCCGGCGCGGTCGCGAGAGACGGCCGCGTCGTTGTAAACCGGTGTTGTAGCGTGAGACGGCCATGGCGTTGTAAACCGGTGCGGTTGCGAGAGACGGCCGCGGCGTTGTGAACCGGCGCTTGAATCCGTGGAATAACGACGATCACTTGTGTCGAACAATGCTTGGCGTGCCTCCACCTCCGTGGTATAATATCATTTTACCATAAATAATTTTCCTGCGTAAAAAATACAGCAGAGCGGTGTATTCTTGTTTGAATGAATTAATAAAAAATAAATAAGATAGATATCACCTGATTCGCCTGAAGGACAGATGAGTCGGCAGCGGCGTCGCAAGCCGGCACGTGCGGGTGAGTTAATCGCAGGCGCAGTCATCTGTGTGTTTGATGTAGACCGGATCGCGAAAACGTCGGAGTACACACCTGTTGAATAGCCGTACAGACGTGCTAATATTTTAGTCCTCGAGTACCACCAGTATACTCTGCTCTAGCAATCTTCAAGTAGTACTGGTCTTCTTCCAAGAAGAATAATTGATGGTGGATCCCACGTGGCAGGGTACTAGTCTAAGTACTTTTCCTTTGGTGCTACCTCTGATCTAGTAGTAGTATGTTCTTTGCTGTTGATGATTGACGTGCGAGTTTGTCTTCGGGATTTGATTTTGCCAACAGAGGTGGAGGCCGATGACGGTTGCTCAGGCGACTCAACGAAGACAGGTGGATCTGGCCGCCGGGCCTCACGCGGGCGGGCGCAGTAGCCCAGATTGTTGTCAGCTTTGTTTTCCGGATCACGGCCCGTTTTTCCCTGCGATGTGACCAACTTTGAAAAATACTACATCCGCTCTCTGTCGTTTGCCAATCTTTCCCTCGTCTTTCTGTTGGGTAATCGCAGCAATTTTGATCACAAAGAATTCCGACTCGTACTTGTCCTCTCGCTTCAGTAATAATATTTGTTGGCATAGTCTTTCACGCCGAGAGTAACCACCGGTCGGCAGGAGCATCAATTAATTTCCTCGGGACTTGCAGTGCAACAACAGCTTATCGAATCGGACCATCGTTCGTGAGTAGAATAATAGCAATCCGATCAGACGTCTGAATCCACCGCCGAAATTGCTGATTGTTTCGGTGGACTGACGCAGTACGGTAGCTTTTGCTAAAAAAGTATTTTGACACGGTCTCGATCTCATCAGATCGCACCGGCTGTTCTGACAGAAATCGACCCCACTCGGATGGACGGATCAACATGTCAAGCGTGGCGATATGCATTGGTGTGAAAAACGGCGACTTTGCATGCGTATCGAACTCCTTGCGGTTTCGGTTTCGCCGGATTATAATACGCACGACGGCTGCATCGAGTGCCACCCTAAAATTTTACTCCATCTCATACCTTGCGGGCTGACTAACCCGGCTGATGAATTCAATGTTGAAGCAGATCTTTCTGGACCGGCACTTTTATCCAGAAAATCGCAAAACTTCATCCGTTAGAGAAATCCCTTCAAGAACTCAACACCACCGTGCGCAGGCCCCATGGTGGGCGCCAACTGTCGTGGAATTAACACGTCAGATGTCCGGATCACGGACTTAATGGTGAGGCCGCGCATCTATGTAGTAGCTTGAGAGGGGTTGGGCGGAATCGAGAGGCGCGGTGCAAGACACGGATTTAGACAGCTTCGGGCCCCGGGAAACATCATCCGGTAATAACCCTACGTGCTGTTTGAGGCTAGGTCTCATTATGATGGTGTCGCCGGTAAACCGGCTCTTGGTGTCTAACCCTAGAAACTTGTCTGCTTGTCTAAACTCTAAACCTAACTTGTCTCTTGTCTAACTTGTGAGAACTTGTCTAAACTTGTCCTCTTTGGGGAGCCCTGCCCCTCCTTATATATGTTGAAGGGGAGGCTTTACATGACTAGTCCTAGTAGGACTAGGATTGATCTATTACAAGGAGTCCTAGTCTTGCTTCCTTTCTGGAGAATATTCCTTGCGCTTTATTCATAAACCGGCTCACAATTAATATGAACCGGCCTTCTGGGCCTTGGGCCTTGTCATCCATGATCCATACGCCGGGTTACCAGTGAGTAATATCATTTAGGCAGGTTGCTTGTAAACCGTCTGTTGATAACGGATCGCCAGTGAATCACCAAGTGTAAACCGCCAAGTCCGGCCGGGTTATAATTCCGGCCGGTTCATACCGCGGGGGTATATCCCCGACAGTACTTGCCCGAGATTCGATCGTCGGTATACCGATACCTTGTTCAATCTCGTCATGGCAAGTCTCTTTACTCATTCCGTAATCCATCATCCCGTGACTAACTCCTTAGTCACATTGAGCTCATGATGATGATATCTTACCGAGTGGGCCCAGAGATACCTCTCCGTCATACGGAGTGACAAATCCCAGTCTTGGTTCGTGCCAACCCAACAGACACTTTCGGAGATACCCGTTGTGTACCTTTATAGCCACCCAGTTACGTTGTGACATTTGGCACACCCAAAGTATTCCTACGGTATCCGGGAGTTGCACAACCTCATGGTCTAGGGAACAGATACTTGACACTGGAAAAGCTTAAGCATTACGAACTACACGATCTCGTGCTAGGCTTAGGACTGCGTCTTGTCCATCACATCATTCTCCTAATGATGTGATCCCGTTATCAATGACATCCAATGTCCATGGTCAGGAAACCGTGACCATCTGTTGATCAACGAGCTAGTAACTAGAGGCTTACCAGGGACACGTTGTGGTCTATGTATTCACACATGTATCGTTGTTTCCGTACAATACAATTCAAGCATGAATAACAGACAATTATCATGAACAAGGAAATATAATAATAATCCTTTTATTATTGCCTCTAGGGCATATTTCCAACAGTCTCCCACTTGCACTAGAGTCAATAATCTAGTTACATTGTGATGAATCGAACACCCATAGAGTTCTGGTGTTGATCATGTTTTGCCCGTGGAAGAGGTTTAGTCAACGGATCTGCGACATTCAGATCCGTTTGCACTTTACAAATATCTATGTATCCATCTGGAACATAATTCCGGATGGAGTTGAAACGGCGCTTGATGTGCTTGGTCTTCTTGTGAAACCTGGGCTCCTTGGCAATCGCAATAGCTCCAGTGTTGTCACAGAAGAGAGTCATCGGGCTTGACGCGCTTGGAATGACTCCTAGGTCGGTGATGAACTCCTTCATCCAGACTCCTTCTTGCGTTGTTTCGCTAGCAGCTATGTACTCCGCTTCACATGTAGAATGCGCCATGACGCTCTGCTTGCAACTGCACCAGCTGACTGCTCCACCATTCAAAATATACACGTATCTGGTTTGTGACTTGGAGTCATCCAGATCTGTGTCGAAGCTAGCATCGACGTAACCCTTTACGACGAGCTCTTCGTCACCTCCATAAACGAGAAACATATCCTTAGTCCTCTTCAGGTACTTCAGGATGTTCTTGACCGCTGTCCAGTGTTCCATACCGGGATCACTTTGGTACCTCCGCACCAAACTTATGGCAAGGTTCACATCAGGTCTGGTACACATCATGGCATACATAATAGAACCTATGGCTGAGGCATAGGGGATGACACTCATCTTTTCTCTATCTTCTGCCATGGTCAGGGACTGGGCCGTGCTCAATCTCATACCTTGCAAAACAGGCAAGAACCCTTTCTTGGACTGATCCATATTGAACTTCTTCAATATCTTGTCAAGGTATGTGCTTTGTGAAAGACCAATGAGGCGTCTCGATCTATCTCTATAGATCTTGATTCCTAATATATAAGCAGCTTCTCCAAGGTCCTTCATTGAAAAACTTTTATTCAAGTAGGCCTTTATGCTCTCCAAGAATTCTATATCATTTCCCATCAGCAGTATGTCATCCACATATAATATGAGAAATTCTACAGAGCTCCCACTCACTTTCTTGTAAATACAGGCTTCTCCCCAAGTCTGTATAAAGCCAAACGCTTTGATCACATCATTAAAGCGAATATTCCAACTCTGAGATGCTTGCACCAGCCCGTAGATCGAGCGCTGGAGCTTGCATACCTTGTTAGCATTCTGTGGATCGACAAAACCTTCCGGCTGCATCATATACAACTCTTCCTTGAGGAAGCCATTAAGGAATGCTGTTTTCACGTCCATTTGCCATATCTCATAATCATAGAATGCGGCAATTGCTAACATGATTCGGACGGACTTTAGCATCGCTACGGGAGAGAAAGTATCGTCGTAGTCAATCCCTTGAACTTGTCGATAACCCTTAGCGACAAGCCGAGCCTTATAGATGGTCACATTACCATCCGCGTCTGTCTTCTGCTTAAATATCCATTCATTTTCTATGGTGTGCCGATCATCGGGCAAGTCCACCAAAGTCCATACTTTGTTTTCATACATGGATCCTATCTCGGATTTCATGGCTTCAAGCCATTTGTTGGAATCCGGGCCCGCCATCGCTTCTTCATAGTTTGAAGGTTCACCATTGTCGAACAACATGATTTCCATGACAGGGTTGCCGTACCACTCTGGTGCGGAACGTGTCCTTGTGGACCTTCGAAGTTCAGTAGTAACTTGATCTGTATCTTTATGATCATCATCATTAACTTCCTCCCTTGTCGGTGCAGGCACCTCAGGAACAATTTCCTGCGCTGCGCTACTTTCCGGTTCGGGAGGGGTGACTGTCACCTCATCAAGTTCTACTTTCCTCCCACTCACTTCTTTCGAGAGAAACTCTTTCTCCAGAAAGGATCCATTCTTGGCAACAAAGACCTTGCCTTCGGATCTGAGGTAGAAGGTGTACCCAATCGTTTCCTTTAGGTATCCTATGAAGACACATTTTTCCGATTTGGGTTCGAGCTATTCAGGTTGAAGTTTCTTGACATAAGCATCGCAACCCCAAACTTTCAGAAACGACAGCTTAGGTTTCTTGCCAAACCAAAGTTCATACGGTGTCGTCTCAACGGATTTCGACGGAGCCCTATTTAAAGTGAATGCGGCAGTCTCTAAAGCATAACCCCAAAAAGATAGCGGTAAGTCGGTGAGAGACATCATAGATCGCACCATGTCCAACAGAGTAAGATTTCGACGTTCGGACACACCATTACGCTGAGGTGTTCCGGGCGGTGTCAACTGTGAAACAATTCCACAGTTCCTTAGGTGCGTGCCAAATTCATGACTTAAATATTCACCCCCACGATCTGATCGTAAGAACTTTATTTTTCTGTCACGTTGATTCTCAACCTCATTCTGAAATTCCTTGAACTTTTCAAAGGTCTCAGACTTGTGTTTCATTAAGTAGACATACCCATATCTACTCAAGTCATCTGTGAGGGTGAGAACATAATGATAGCCTCCGTGAGCTTCAACACTCATTGGACCGCACACATCGGTATGTATGATTTCCAATAAGTTGGTCGCTCGCTCCATTGTTCCAGAGAACGGAGCCTTGGTCATCTTGCCCAAGAGGCATGGTTCGCACGTGTCAAATGATTCATAATCAAGAGACTCTAGAAGTCCATCTGCATGGAGCTTCTTCATACGTTTGAGACCAATATGACCAAGGCGGCAATGCCACAAGTATGTGGGACTATCATTGTCAACTTTACATCTTCTGGCATTCACACTATGAATATGTGTATCATCACGTTCGAGATTCATCAAAAATAAACCATTGACCAGCGGGGCATGACCATAAAACATATCTCTCAAATAAATTGAACAACCATTTTTCTCAGATTTAAATGAGTAGCCATCTCGCATCAAACGAGATCTAGATACAATGTTCATGCTCAAAGCTGGTACTAAATAACAATTATTAAGGTTTAAAACTAATCCCGAGGGTAGATGCAGAGGCAGCGTGTCGACGGCGATCACATCGACCTTGGAACCATTTCCGACGCGCATCGTCACCTCGTCCTTCGCCAGTCTCCGCTTATTCCGCAGCTCCTGCTTTGAGTTACAAATGTGAGCAACTGCACCGGTATCAAATACCCAGGAGCTACTACGAGCGCTGGTAAGGTACACATCAATAACATGTATATCACATATACCTTTGACGTTGCCGGCCTTCTTGTCTGCTAAGTATTTGGGGCAGTTCCACGTCCAGTGACCCGTTCCCTTGCAATAAAAGCACTCAATCTCAGGCTTGGGTCCATACTTTGGCTTCTTCTTGGCAACTGGCTTACCGGGCGCGGCAACTCCTTTGCCGTCCTTCTTGAAGTTTTTCTTACCCTTGCCCTTCTTGAACTTAGTGGTTTTATTTACCATCAACACTTGATGCTCTTTCTTGATCTCCACCTCCGCTGATTTCAGCATTGAATACACCTCGGGAATGGACTTCTCCATCCCTTGCATATTGAAGTTCAACACGAAGCTCTTGTAGCTAGGTGGGAGCGACTGAAGGATTCTGTCAACGACCGCTTCATCTGGGAGATTCATTCCCAACTGAGACAAGCGGTTGTGCAACCCAGACAACTTGAGTATGTGCTCCCTGACAGAACTATTTTCCTCCATCTTACAACTGTAGAATGCGTTGGAGACATCATATCTCTCAACTCGGGCATGAGCCTGGAAAACCATTTTCAGCTCTTGGAACATCTCATATGCTCCGTGGTGCTCGAAACGCTTTTGGAGCCCTGATTCTAAGCTGTAGAGCATGCCGCACTGAACCAGGGAGTAATCGTCACAACGCGACTGCCAAGCATTCATAACATCTTGGTTTGCCGGGGTGGGAGCGTCACCTAGCGGTGCTTCTAGGACATAAGTTTTCTTGGCAACTATGAGGATGATCCTCATGTTACGGACCCAATCCGTATAGTTGCTACCATCGTCTTTCAGCTTGGTTTTCTCTAGGAACGCGTTGAAGTTGAGGGTAACATGAGCGTGGGCCATTTGATCTACAAGACATATTGTAAAGAATTTAGTCTAAGTTCATGACAATTAAGTTCATCTAATCAAATTTAATGAACTCCCACTCAGATTGACATCTCTCTAGTCATCTAAGTGATACATGATCTGAATCGACTAGCCCGTGTCCGATCATCACGTGAGACGGACTAGTCATCAATGGTGAACATCTTCATGTTGATCGTATCTTCTATATGACTCATGTTCGACCTTTCGGTCTTCCGTGTTCCGAGGTCATGTCTGTACATGCTAGGCTCGTCAAGTAAACCCTAAGTGTATTGTGTGTGTAAATCTGGCTTACACCCGTCGTATGCGAACGTTAGAGCCTATCGCACCCGATCATCACGTGGTGCTTCGGAACAATGATCCTTAGCGATGGTGCACAGTTAGGGGAAACACAATTCTTGAAATTTTTAGTGAGAGATCATCTTATTTACTACCGTCGTTCTAAGTAAACAAGATGCATAAACATGATAAACATCACATGCAATCAAATAAAGTGACATGATATGGCCAATATCATTTTGCTCCTTTGATCTCCATCTTCGGGGCACCATGATCATCTTTGTCATCGGCATGACACCATGATCTCCATCATCATGATCTCCATCATCGTGTCTTCATGAAGTCGTCTCGCCAAATATTACTTCTACTACTACGGCTAACGTTTAGCAATAAAGTAAAGTAATTACATGGCGTTATTCAGTGACACGCAGGTCATACAATAAATAAGACAACTCCTATGGCTCCTGACGGTTGTCATTTTCATCGACATGCAAGTCGTGATTCCCTATTACAAGAACATGATCAATCTCATACATCACATATATCATTCATCACATCTTCTTGGCCATATCACATCACATAGCGCATGCTGCAAGAACGAGTTAGACGTCCTCTAATTGTTGTTGCAAGTTTTTACGTGGTTGCTATAGGTTTCCAGCAAGAACGTTTCTTACCTACGCCAAAACCACAACGTGATATGTCAATTTCTATTTACCCTTCATAAGGACCCTTTTCATCGAATCCGATGCGACTAAAGTGGGAGAGACAGACACCCGCCAGCCACCTTATGCAACTAGTGCATTTCAGTTGGTGGAACCAGTCTCACGTAAGCGTACGTGTAAGGTCGGTCCGGGCCGCTTCATCCCACGATGTCGCCGAATCAAGATTGGACTAATAACGACAAGAGAATTGAACAAAATCAACGCCCACAACTTGTTTGTGTTCTACTCATGCAAGATGCTACGCAAAGACCTAGCTCAGATGCCACTGTTGGGGAACGTAGCAGAATTCAAAAAAATTCCTACGCTTCACCAAGATCAATCTAAGGAGTCATCTAGCAACGATAATAAAGGAGTGCATATACATACCCTTTGTAGATCGCGAGCGGAAGCGTTCGAAGGAACGTGGATGATGGAGTCGTACTCGTCGTGATCCTCGTCACCGATGATCCCAGCGCCGAACGGACGGCACCTCCGCGTTCAACACACGTACGGTACAGCGACGTCTCCTCCTTCTTGATCCAGCAAGGGGGGAGGAGAGGTTGATGGAGATCCAGCAGCACGACGGCGTGGTGGTGGATGCAACGGGAAAAGCTGCAGGGCTTCGCCGAGACCCTGCGGGAGGAGTAGGAGATGTAACGGGGGGAGAGGCGCCAGGGGCTGAGGTGTGGCTGCCCTCTCCCCCCCCCCACAATATATAGGGGGCCAGGGGGGGCGGCGGCCCTAGGAGATCCAATCTCCTAGGGGGGCGGCGGCCAAGGGGGCGGCTTGCCCCCCAAGCCTAGGGGGGCGCCCCCACCCCTAGGGTTTCAACCCTAGGCGCATGGGGGGAGGCCCATGGGGGGTGCGCCAGCCCACTAAGGGCTGGTCCCCCTCCCCCTACGGCCCACGGGGTCCTCCGGGATGGGTGGCCCCACCCGGTGGACCCCCGGGACCCTTCCGGTGGTCCCGATACACTACCGGTGACCCCCGGAACACTCCCGATGGCCGAAACTGGACTTCCTATATATCATTCTTCACCTCCGGACCATTCCTGAACTCCTCGTGATGTCCGGGATCTCATCCGGGACTCCGAACAACATTCGGGTTACCATGTGCATATATCTCTACAACCCTAGCGTCACCGAACCTTAAGTGTGTAGACCCTACGGGTTCGGGAGACACGCAGACATGACCGAGACGACTCTCCGGTCAATAACCAACAGCGGGATCTGGATACCCATGTTGGTTCCCACGTGTTCCTCGATGATCTCATCGGATGAACCACGATGTCAAGGATTCACTTAATCCCGTATGTTATTCCCTTTGTCTATCGGTACGGTACTTGCCCGAGATTCGATCGTCGGTATACCGATACCTTGTTCAATCTCGTCATGGCAAGTCTCTTTACTCGTTCCGTAATCCATCATCTCGTGACTAACTCCTTAGTCACATTGAGCTCATGATGATGATGTCTTACCGAGTGGGCCCAGAGATACCTCTCCGTCATACGGAGTGACAAATCCCAGTCTCGGTTCGTGCCAACCCAACAGACACTTTCGGAGATACCCGTTGCGTACCTTTATAGCCACCCGGTTACGTTGTGACGTTTGGCACACCCAAAGTATTCCTAAGGTATCCGGGAGTTGTACAACCTCATGGTCTAGGGAACAGATACTTGACACTGGAAAAGCTTAAGCATTACGAACTACACGATCTCGTGCTAGGCTTAGGACTGGGTCTTGTCCATCACATCATTCTCCTAATGATGTGATCCCATTATCAATGACATCCAATGTCCATGGTCAGGAAACCGTGACCATCTGTTGATCAACAAGCTAGTAACTAGAGGCTTACTAGGGATACGTTGTGGTCTATGTATTCACACATGTATCGCTGTTTCCGTACAATACAATTCAAGCATGAATAACAGACAATTATCATGAACAAGGAAATATAATAATAATCCTTTTATTATTGCCTCTAGGGCATATTTCCAACAACCTTCCTGCACCTTAGTTACTTTGTTACTTGTTACCCGTTATGAATTATCTTATCACACAACTATTTGTTAGACTATTACAGATAATTTAAGTGCTTGCAGAGAATACCTTCTTGAAAACCGCTTGTCATTTCCTTTTGCTCCCCGTTGGGTTCGACACTCTTACTTATCGAAAGGACTACGATAGATCCCCTATACTTGTGGGTCATCAATGTCCTGCTCTTATGACATCTCAAGGAATAAACCACATGATATGTTTTAATGGTAATTGGAGGAGATTGGTTTGTGGCGCTCAATGGTTCATCACTCGCAACACATACGACATCTTGTTACTGGAGTGTGGAACGAGTGATGAATCTAGTGGAGTTGAGTCGCACCAAAATGGTTACATATAATTAGAAATAATAGTGCATTGCAACACTAAGTGGATTAATCTCTTTCAACAGTGTGATAGTTGAATCTTTCTTGCAAAGAGCGATTTAACCACAAAGGTATGGGCTTGAGGATGAGGTTTGTTTCACATGGGTTAGTGGGAGAAGCGAATCGATATGATCCATATATAAAAATGGTCGGTTCAAATAAAAATAATGAATTTAATATACCAAATTGTCTACCCGTGTTGGTAAAAGACATTCTAAGTATGGTGAAACTTAATAATATTTTACCTTTTGAATCCTAAAATCACGTGCATTTTCCCATGGAGGTAGCACCGGTTCATAGTGTTCTTTTGATAAGTATCATAGCAATGTGTTTTTATCAAGGAGGTATTAGCATGTACAATGCAACATGGCATTTGAACTAGACCAAGTTGGCTCTACTTAGCTTCTCGAGAATGAAACACTAGCGCTAGCTTTACAAAGTACTCCCTCTGTAAACTAATATAAGAGCGTTTAGATCACTATTTTAGTATTCTAAACACTCTTATATTAGTTTACGGAGGGAATAATAATAAGTTTTGTGTGTTTGGTAGGTTCATCTTCCTAATGTAGAGGTCGAAAGTCTAATAATCCCTCTGGTCCATATTACTACTAAAGTTGTAGTACAACAGCGACAAGTAATATGGACTGAAGGGAGTGGTGTTTTATATTCTTAAAAGAAAGGGACAACCTATAAGTCAGATGCCTAAAATCATATTTTCCGCCAGCCAATTATGGGGACTGTTTGATCTAAAAGAAAGGTCCAAATGTGTTTCTTCTTCCTCAGAACGGTTTTGTCTCCTCAGACACGATTTGTCTCTCTCACCCTTCTCCCTTCATCCCACGCATCCGTCACCTCAGGTCCTGCCTCTCGCGATGTCACGTCCATGCCCTTGCCGATGAGGCCGAGGTCGTCCGTGGAATTGCCATCCTGAGCTTGGATAATGTCCAATCTGAGAGTGAGTCCAAATGATATGTACAATCTTATGGAGCATTTTTTTAAGTTCTTGTCTTCTCTGAGTTAGAATGATACTTAACTTACTTTGTCACAACATTTCTCTTGTTGAGCTATAGAAAAAGGGTGGCACAGCTGTACCTTTAGACAAATTTTATATGGGAAATCCTTAGCATTAGGGAATAGATTGAAAGAGGGTTGTGAAGAAGTCATTATGTATGGGTAAAATATGAACACTTGTGGATGTTGTCTGCTGAAAGGGAGTTTTTGGTCAAGTCTCTTTGTAAAATTAAAGTATTCCTTTGCCTCGTCAATAGAAAAAGTGTATTAACTAGAGATAATCTTCTTAACCAACGATGGAAAGAAGATAAAAATTTGTGTTTTATGTGGGCAAGATGAAAAGATTGATCACCTTTTACCCTCTTGTTCTGCTGCTAGGTTGATTGGGAGCCTGCTGCAATGTGTTTTTAATATGTGTTCTACCCCTATAAATATTAAAGATCTCTCTGACAAATGGATCAAAACATTCCGGAAATGGCAAAATTTGTTCTTGTCGGGGTCTCAGCTCTATTTTGGTCTTGCTGGAAGTATAGAAATGATGTGATTTTTCATAGAAAGAAAATTCATGATCCAATTGTGCTGGTGAAACTAATGTGTAATTGGATCTCTGATTGGTCCATTCTGCAGATAAAGGACGCAAATGAAAAAAATTTGATGCTAGGAGCAAGACTAGTAGAGCAGGTGGCAAGTGAAGTGTTACGCGCTTCGTAGGAATGGAGACATGGACTCCCTTGACTTGGTGGCTAATTCCAGAGACAGAGAATCGAAGTTGGATGGGCCTTTTGTGCTGCTGATCATTGAAGTTGGTTGTGGGTTGTTTTTCTGGCCCTAAATTGCTTTTCCCTAGTGTTCATTTTGCGTTGGAACCTACAAAAAATGGTTGATGTATGTTGCTCTTAGCATGTGCTTAGCCTTATTTTGGCCCCCGCTATTTGGGTTTGTAATAGAACCTTAGTTTGAATCTTGTTGCATGCGCGTAGCTTCGTATGATGTTGATATTCTCTATAGGTGCTTAAGATCATATGGTTTCATTATATGAAATCGAAGAGGGGGGGGGCTCTCCTGCGCTCTAAAAAGAAATCCTCTGAGCTACTAGAGGAGCGAGCACATAATGAAGGAATGCCTAACTATTGAACTACCGGAGGATCCATGGCTTCATCATATCAATGCTACCACTCAAGTCTTTATAAAGTGCACCTGTGCTAGGCCAGCACCCCTAAGTGAAAGATGAATAGCATGCTGATGACCCACAACCGTAAGGGATCTATTGCAGCGTTTTCGATAAGTAAGAGTGTCGAACCCAACGAGGAGCAGAAGGTATTGATAAGTGATTCTGAGCAAGGAATAACTGCAAGCACTGAAAGATAACTTTTTAGGGGTTTTCTTGATATAAGCAACAGGAAAGTAAAAGCGAGCAAAGTAAAAGGCACTGGAGAGTAACAAGTGGCCCAATCCTTTCTGAGCAAAGGAGAGGCCTAGCAACTGAACTTATAAAGGCTAAAGTGTTCTTGAGGACACACGGGAGAGGTAGTCATGTGCTTTCGCCATATTCCGTATCGGTACTATGTGATGTGTTGATAAGTGTTGAGTGGGTGGATCTATGCTAGTACACCCTCTAGACTAAGATGAGTGCACTCTTATGATTAAACACCTTGCAAGCATCCGCAAATACAAGATAGTATGTAAGGCAAAAGCGTGCGAACTGGGGTTCAGGTTTCTGTCACTCCGGCAACCCACCATAAGCATTCTTTGTACACAATGTATTACACTAGGTCCTTAATAAGGCGAAGTGTTGAGTGTTCGACTCACACAACACCACTAGGAAAATAACAACACAACTTAAGTATCAAACAACACATATTACTTCAACATCATATGACTACTAACAACAAGATTTCTCCCATGTCCTCAAGAACTAAAGTAACTACTCACAAGACATAAAAGAGATCATGATCAGTGGAGATAGATGGATGATAAAAAATCTGGACACAATGATATTTCTCCAACAAAACTCAATAGCATTCACCACAAAGTAGTAATCAACACCGATAGGGTAGAGAGGATAGATAGTACGGATTACAACACAAGTTGCAATTGTGAGATGAGATTGGATGAAGATGGAGATGGTGCTGATGTTGGTGATGATGTTGATGATGATCTCGATGATGCCCGTGACGATGGTGATGACGATGGCGATGATCTCCCCTTCCGGGAGGTGATCTCCCCGGCGGAATCTGCCCGCCGGAGATGGCTTTTCTTCTCTGTAGGTTTCCGCCACGGAGCAGCGGCGGAACTCCGTAAACTCCCCTCCTTCTAGGGTTTCTGGATGACGAGGGGTATATAGGCCAGAGGGGGGAGCCTGGAGTGGGCCAGGGGCTCCAGGCGCCCTCCCGGTGCGGCCAGGGTGGGGGCCGCGCCAGGTGGCCGCCTGGGCACCCTGTGGCCCCCCTTTGGTTGCTCTTTTGCGTATCTTCGTGATCCTTCTGGAAAATACCCTCCGTCGATTTTCAGGTAATTTGGAGGTATTCTTCTTCAGCAACTCAGCGTCCACTTTTTACCGCTGAATCCTCCGTCTGCTGCTTCGGCGCCGGAAAGTTGCAAACTGTGTAAAATAGGCCAAAACAACATAAGAACATCATCGTAATGTGGAATATATCAATGAATAAGGATGAATTACGATATAAAATAGTGATGCATTTTGGACGTATCAACACCCCCAAGCTTAGACCTCGCTTGTCCCCAAGCGAATACTGAGCTCGGTAAACCTGTCCACAAGTTTAGAGAGTGAAGTGTCGATAAATAGAATACGGACAAGAAGCATCACAGTTTCTTCACCAAACTCAAATATCCTCAACAGCAATCTTCAACTCATAAGGCCCTTATAAAAGAGTGGTAACACTTATAATAGAAAGTAGGGCTAAGGAAACTCATCAAATCATGGCAAACATGTCCTTTGGTCAAAGAACAACTAATAGCTTTTACTTTTG
The DNA here is from genome assembly GCA_902687465.1 of Secale cereale. Taxonomy (NCBI): domain Eukaryota; kingdom Viridiplantae; phylum Streptophyta; class Magnoliopsida; order Poales; family Poaceae; genus Secale; species Secale cereale. The sequence goes on from LR738715.1 coordinate 38,671,609, forward strand.
CTCTTTCTCTTTATGTTTTGGTGAGATTAATTGAAGCTTTTGAAAGAACATGTTATTAGGAAAGAAGTGAAAGTGTTAACACAAAGGAAGATGTTTGCTTTAGCTGGGCTTGACAAACAACTTACTTATCAAATGATAATGTCAACAAGGATATGATATGACAAATCTTAATGCAACTTTATATGAATGAATCCTCGTCAACATCAAATGTCTGCTCTCTTTAAGAATAGAAGGAAGTAGGAATAACTGACTCAACCTAAAACTAAGAGATAGGCCCTGCTCTAGGGAAGTAGGGAAAACTCATGTGCTATCCTTAAATCAAACAGAATGAAAACAAGTTTTGAGAGGTGCATGATTTGTCAACGAATGCTAATAGATAACTCAATTACTTCTCAAACTGGACAAGTTTCGAGGAACGGCTCCCGCACGGGGACGATCACATCCCCTTAATCTCCTTTGTTTATCACTGCCAAAAGTTTTCTGATTTCTCATGAACAAAGCATGAAGGAGGGTTTGTTTGTTGTATTATCTTTTATGAGCCGGGCGCACTCATGCCAGTTCCTCCTCGTATTAGGGGTTTGCAGATTAGACATGCAATCCCGGGGTAAAACTTGTCCAACTTAAAAAGATCATGAATTAACTACTACTTCCTCATGAGCTAAAACAGGGGCACAAAATAGAAGATTTTGAACATTTAAGGATAACACATAAATTCTATACGTTAGGAGGTGGTAGTGGAATACCACGAATAGGAAGGTATGGTGGACTCATATGGAAGGTATTGGTTTAAGGGTATGGATGCACAAGCAGAATTCTGCTTAGTACAGAGTTTAGGCTAGCAAAGGCTTTGAGAGAACAGACAATTGATGATGACTAAGATGCAAAGCAATATAAAGCATAAACATTAAAATAAGCATAACACATCAAGTTGTCTTCCTTGTCAGCATAACACTTTAAGCATAATAACATAAAGGTTTTGGCTATGTCGCTACTTTAAGAAAATCATGCTTGTTGTTATGACCAAAGCTATGTTTGCCAAGATTAAATAAAGTTTTAAAAGCCATACTTGATATAAGGTCAATACTCCCCATAAGAATCATCATATAAGGTCGATTGCATGAAGAGAATATCGAGTGCAGCAAAGGAACCAATAGACTTCTCATTAATATTCCATCATAGACGACTCCACACTCACGGATACAATCTCTCCACAGAAGGAGTGATAGACCTTAATGCACACACCTATTTCATATAATAACCTCCCTAGACATGATACGACTCTACTTGACTCTAAAAGACAAAAGATAAAGATAAAGATACCGGGCACTCCCCCAAGCTTGGAACAAGCCAAGGGGATGCCATTACCCAAGGAGATTTCACTCCTCATTCTTGTTGATGTTGATTCTTCGAATCTCTTATGACACGGCGAAGGGTTTGGTTTTCCTTCTCCAAGATCTCCACTTGTAACTTTAGTACACGGAAATCTTCGCACAGCGATTGGTGATGCGATAAGCCTCGGAGATGGTGGAGAGCGTACGTTGATCTTCAAGTGAAGTAGAGGGCCCTGAAAGGTTAAGAGAATGATCATAATGAGGTTGGACAGATCCCACCATGATGGGATTGCTTGGGCCTCCTTGTTGTTGGGCAGTGATAGTCTTGACTTCCTCCCTCACGGAGCGCTCCATCTCCGCTTGTTTTGCGGCAATCTCTTCTTCGGTAGCCCAGTCAACGTGCTTCCCTTGATTAAGATCCTTCTGGACTTGACGCAGCCGCCATCCCAAGAAGTCCTCTCCGCTCGAGCCACAAGAAGACATCTCTAACAATAACTTTTTACCCTGGCAGAAACAGATCAAAAAGAAAACACACGAAATCCCGAGATACGTTGCCGGAACAATCCGGGCAAATATATAGCAAAAATTTCTGCACACAAAGGAAGGTAACAAGCTAAAGTGGGGTCGGAGACGGACTCCTGGGTGCCCAGGCGGCCTCCCGGCGCGGCCAGGAGGTAGGCCGCGCCAGGGGGGCGCCTGGGCCCCCTGGAGCTTGTCTCCGGCTCCACTTAGGCTTAGAATTTTCTTAATTTTGCAAAAAACTCATAATATGGAACTTTTATGGCGGTTCGCGATGTTTCCTTACCGTAATACATACCTTTTCTTATTATGCTTCTGCTGGTGTCTAAAACAGGGCTGCAACATGTTCTTCGTGAGTTGTTGTGTATATCATACTCACATCAACATTGACAGGGTCTCCTGCTATGTAATGCTTAAGTCTTTGCCCATTCACAACTTGAGGTTTGGTGCCTTCAAAATTGTTAATCTTGATTGCACCAGACCGATAGACTTCTTCAATATGAAATGGCCCTTCCCACCTGGAAAGTAGTTTGCCTGGAGAAAATCTAAAACGGGATCTAAACAACAAAACTTTATCACCAACATTAAATTCACGTTTCAGAATCCTCCTATCATGCCACTTCTTTACCTTTTCCTTGAACATTTTAGCGCTCTCGTAAGCTTCACTTCTCCACTCATCTAGAGAAGTCAAGTTCATGAGACGCTTCTCACCAGCTAACTTTGGGTCAGCATTAAGCTCTCTAACAGCCCAGAAAGCTTTGTGCTCTAATTCTAATGGCAAATGGCAAGCCTTGCCATAAACCATCTTATAGGGGGACATGCCCATGGGGTTTTTGTAAGCAGTTCTATACGCCCACAAAGCATCTCCTAACTTATTTGACCAGTCCTTTCTATTTCTATTTACTGTCTTCTGTAAGATCAACTTGATCTCTCTATTGGTGAGCTCAACTTGCCCACTAGTTTGAGGATGGTACGGTGAAGCAATTTTATGATTGACATCGTACTAGGCTAAAGCTTTTCTAAAAGCTCCATGCGTGAAGTGTGATCCTCCATCAGTCATGAGATACCTAGGTACACCAAACCTAGGGAAAATCACATCTTTGAGCATTTTCAAAGATGTCTTGTGATCAGCACTTTCAGTTGGGATTGCTTCAACCCACTTGGTCACATAATCGACAGCTACTAAAATGTGAGTGTACTTGTGCGAAGAAGGAAAAGGACCCATAAAATCAAAACCCCAGCAATCAAAAGGTTCAATCACTAGTGAGTAATTCATAGGCATCTCATTCCCTCTACTAATGTTACCAACTCTCTGACATTTATCACAGGCTAAAACATAATTTCTAGCATCCTTAAAGAGAGTGGGCCAATAAAAACCTGATTGAAGAACCTTATGTGCGGTCCTCTCACCGGCATGATGTCCTCCATAGGGACTATCATGACATTGTCTGAGAATGTCCTTCTGCTCATGTTCCGGTATGCATCTTCTCACGATCCCGTCTGGACCTTCTTTGAAAAGATGTGGGTCATCCCAAAAGTAGTGCCTCAAATCATGAAAGAACTTCTTCCTTTGTTGAAATGTTAAACCTGGAGGCAAATACTTCGCAACGATAAAATTAGCATAATCTGCAAACCAAGGATCGGAAAGAGATTGTACTTTTACAACGGCAAGTTGCTCGTCTGGAAAACTGTCGTTGACTGGGATAAGATCATGCGGTATATCTTCCATCCTTGAAAGATTGTCCGCCACCGGATTGTCTTCTCCTTTCCTATCAACAATCTGCAAATCAAATTCTTGAAGAAGGAGTACCCATCTGATAAGTCTTGGCTTGGCATCCTTGTTTGTCATAAGGTACTTAATGGCAGCATGGTCAGTATGAATAATAACTTTGGAATCAACAATATACTGCCTAAACTTTTCACAAGCAAACACTACAGCTAAGAATTCCTTCTCAGTAGTAGCATAATTCTTTTGAGCACTATCAAGGGTTTTACTAGCATAATGTATAACATTCAATTTCTTATCAACCCTTTGCCCTAAAACAGCTCCAACAGCAAAATCACTAGCATCACACATAATCTCAAAAGGTAAATTCCAGTCAGGTGGTTGTACTATAGGAGCGGTTATTAAAGCTTTCTTAAGAACTTCAAAAGCCTCCTTACAATCTTCATCAAATACAAAAGGAATGTCCTTCTGGAGAAGATTAGTGAGGGGTCTCGAAGTCTTAGAAAAGTCTTTAATAAATCTTCTATAGAAACCAGCATGACCGAGAAAACTGCGAATACCTTTGATGTCCCTTGGATAGGGCATCCTCTCAATTGCTTCGATCTTGGCCTTGTCCACCTCAATTCCCCTTTCGGAAATCTTGTGACCAAGAACAATTCCTTCGTTAACCATGAAGTGGCACTTCTCCCAATTGAGTACCAGATTTGTCTCCTCACATCTCTGCAAAACTTTATTAAGGTTGTGGAGACAATGGTCAAAGGAAGTTCCATAGACGGAGAAATCGTCCATGAAGACTTCCACAATCTCCTCACAGAAACCATGAAATATAGCAGACATACACCTTTGAAAAGTAGCAGGGGCATTACATAAACCAAAAGGCATACGCCTGTAAGCATAAGTACCATAGGGACAAGTAAAAGTGGTCTTCTCTTGATCAGCAGTGTTAACATGAATTTGAGAGAAGCCAGAATAACCATCGAGGTAACAAAAGTGGGTATTTTTGGATAACCTTTCAAGCATTTGGTCGATGAACGGCAACGGGTAGTGATCCTTCCTGGTTGCCTTGTTCAGCTTCCTGTAATCAATACACATTCTATATCCAATAATAATTCTCTGAGGTATTAGTTCATTCTTATCATTAGGAACCACGGTTGTACCTCCTTTCTTAGGAACACAATGTACCGGGCTTACCCACTTACTATCAGCTATAGGGTAGATAATACCTGCGGCTAGAAGCTTGAGAATCTCAGTTCTTACAACATCCATCATCTTCGGGTTCAACCGTCGTTGATGATCAACAACTGGTTTAGCATCGGGCTCAAGGTTGATAGTATGTTGACAGATAGATGGACTAATCCCCTTAAGGTCATCAAGGGTATAGCCAATTGCACCTCGGTGTTTACGAAGTACTTCCAATAGTCGCTCTTCTTCATATCCTGAAAGGTTAGAGTTGATAATAACAGGATATACTTTCTTTCATCTAAATAAGCATACTTGAGCGTATCGGGAAGAGGTTTAAGATCGAACACCGGGTCTTCTTTTGGTTTTGATAAAATTCCCAAAGGTTCAACCAGAAGGTTGTGCTTCAGGATAGCAGGTTGTCTCAAGAATATTTCATCTAGTTCATTTCTTTCCTGCATATGTAAATTATTCTCGTGGTCCTCCATATATTGCTGCAAAGGATCATTAGGGGGAATAGCAATAGAAGCAATACTTTCAATAATTTTATCATCACTAGGTAAATCGGTACCACGAGGCTGCTTAGAGAACTTAGAAAAGTTAAATTCATATGGCTCACCATTGAATTCAACAGAAACTTTACCTTTCTTGCAATCTATTATAGCTCCACAAGTTCTGAGAAAAGGTCTACCAAAAATAATAGGACAAAAATTGTCCCTCACTGAACCAAGTACTAGAAAGTTGGTAGGGTATTTTACCTTTCCACATAGGACTTCAACGTCTCTCACAATTCCGATAGGAGAGATAGTTGCTCTGTTTGCAAGATGAATGGTAACATCAACTTCTTCAAGTTCACAAGGTGAAATCTCACCGATGATCTCTTGATAAAGTGAATAGGGGATAGCACTAGCACTCGATCCCAAATCGCATAGCCCATAATAATTGTGATCTCCTATTTTAACAGATACTACTGGAGTACCTGAAATTGGGCCTTTATTCTTGGCTGTGACAAGGTTAGTGGAAACAGCACAAAAATTTACATTGGAATCCAAAACATCATTAGTAACAAGGTCTTTAACCAATGCAACTTGAGGATCGACCTTGATCTGGTCCTCGGGCTCATCAATTCTTCTCTCACTTTTATTTATTATGCCTGTCACAAGAGAGTGCTCCCTTATCCTTTCGAGAAAAGGAGGCTTTTCATATATAACTGCAGGCAAAATAGGGTCAGCAACATGAATATCAACAGGTAACTCTTTGAAAGGTTCATGATGCTGATCTCTCTTCTTTTTAAAAGAATCAACGCGAGAGGCAAAATCCTTACAGAAATCAATCATTAGATGGGAATCAAGACCAATCTTAGAGCAAAAGGTATTGAAGTAATCAGTTTTCACATAGCTCTCAATATAATCATGCTCATAATTTATAGCGGGTTCAATACCTTTATCGATTTCCCAATCTTCGGTATTCCTCTGGATCCTTTCAATGAGATCCCACCTTTCTTCAACGCTCTTTGTCTGAAATACCCCACTAGAGGAGGCATCCAGCATCTCCTTATCCTGACGAGAAAGCCTGGCATAAAAATTTGTAAGTATAATTTTCTTGGGGAGCTCATGAATAGGACATTTGAGCATTAGGGACTTCAATCTCCCCCAAGCTTGAGCAATGCTTTCTCCGTCACGAGACCTAAAGTTATAGATATAGTTCCTGTCTCGATGAATTTCATGAAGATGATAAAACTTGGTATAAAAGAGAGACATAAGCTCTTGCCAATCAAGCAAGTGTGAGTTATCGAGAAGCTTATACCAATCTGAAGCTTTATCTATAAGCGATACGGAGAACAATTTCCTCATGACAAACTCCATTGATACACCTGCAAGCTTAAATAATGAACATAGTTGTGACAGATATAGCAAGTGTTCACCGGGATGTCTGTCTCCTGCATAACGATTAGCCAAAACATAATCGATAATACCAGCTGGTATTTTATAGGGCACAATTTCAGTAGGGGGGTGATAACCCTCAACAGTAAGGGATCGAGATAGTCTTCGCGGGTAAGAATAATCCAATTTATTGATTCGACACACGGGGAGCCAAAGAGTATTTATAAGCTTTGACAGTTGAGTTGTCAATTCAACCGCACCTGAAATATACTTACTTGCAACAAAAGATAAGTGGTAACAGTGATATGATAGTGATGATAGTAATAGTAAAAGTAAACAGCAAAAGTAAATAGCAGTAGTAAATGGCAAAAGTAGTAACTAGTGACAAGCAGGGTTTAAAACACTATAGGCTAGGGAGATGGATGGTCGGGTGCTGCATGGATGAGATAGATTCTAACTTGGGGCACGGCACACGGAAAAGTAATGATCATCTAGGCAAATATCACACATTAGGCATGTATCCCATAGGTAGTTGTACGTGCTTGCAATAAGAACTTGCACAACATCTTTTGTCCTACCATCCCGCTACGAACGGGGCCAAAAGGAACTTATGGATATTAAGGTGCTCCTGTCAAAGAGCACCGGAACAAAACAATGAACTCAATGGATACATGTAATCCTCAAACTACGGACCATCCCCTTTGGTGTCCCAAGCTGTCACTTTTGGGATCGCCGGTTCCGGACCGTAACAGGTGCAAACAACTCATAGATAGGATCACGAACACAAATATATTCATGCAAACACATATGGTTCAGATCTGAAATCATTGCACTCGGGCCCTAGTGTCAAGCATTAAGAATAACAAGTTGTAGCAAAGATGATAAACACCATAGTAGATGATAGGCAACATGCCCCCAACGATCTGATAAACTATTACATGATCTAACTCATCCAATCCCTACCATCCCCTTCGCCTACAGCGGGGGAATTACTCACACATGAAAGGGGAAGTCATGGAGGGATGATGGAGTGGTGATGATGATGACGATGGCGACGATCTCCCCTCTCCGGAGGCCAATTCAGCCTCCAGATTAGCCCTCCCGAGGAAGAACAGAGGGTGGCGGTGGCTCCGCGACGAAAAACAGCGAAAGAACTTCTGATCTAGGGTTTCTGCGTTCGGAGTAAAAATACGAGGTAAGGTAGGGCACCAGGGGGTGTGGGCCCCACCCAGGCGCCCCCC
>LR738715.1:38687711-38715176 GCA_902687465.1 Secale cereale
CCCCCCGGCGCGGCCCAGGGGGGAGGCGCGCCCACAGGGCGCCTGGGCACCCCCTGGCCCCCCTCTGGTCCCACTTCTGGTTCCTGGTTCCTTCGGGTGCGTGGATTTTCTGTGATTTTTCGTGGATTTTTCTGAGATACCTAAAAATCCGTTTTCCTGCACACAAATAAACCATACATGCAGCTCTGCTGAAAACAGCGTCAGTCCGGGTTAGTTTAGTCCAAATCATGCAAGAATGAGACCAAAACAATATCAAAAGTGTTTGGAAAAGTAGATACGTTTGAGACGTATCAGGGGAGGAGCAACCACCACATATGGGGGGCGTCTTCCCACAAGCAACGGTCCAATAGCAAGGTTGTCCATAAGGACATAGAGCAGCAACAGCAAAATAAAAACAGAAATGTAAAAACTTCCTTACCAGCTTCACTTACCAATAGCGCTACACTCCCCGGCAACGGCGCCAGAAAACGGTACTTGATGACCCACAACCGTAAGGGATCTATTGCAGCGTTTTCGATAAGTAAGAGTGTCGAACCCAACGAGGAGCAGAAGGTATTGATAAGTGATTCTGAGCAAGGAATGACTGGAAGCACTGAAAGATAACTTTTTAGGGGTTTTCTTGATATAAGCAACAAGAAAGTAAAAGCGAGCAAAGTAAAAGGCACTGGAGAGTAACAAGTGGCCCAATCCTTTCTGAGCAAAGGAGAGGCCTAGCAACTGAACTTATAAAGGCTAAAGTGTTCTTGAGGACACACGGGAGAGGTAGTCATGTGCTTTCGCCATATTCCGTATCGGTACTATGTGATGTGTTGATAAGTGTTGAGTGGGTGGATCTATGCTAGTACACCCTCTAGACTAAGATGAGTGCACTCTTATGATTAAACACCTTGCAAGCATCCGCAAATACAAGATAGTATTTAAGGCAAAAACCTAACCATAGCAATACGATCGATGATCCATTGTTCCCTTGTGCAAAAGCGTGCAAACTGGGGTTCAGGTTTCTGACACTCCGGCAACCCACCGTAAGCATTCTTTGTACACAATGTATTCCCCTAGGTCCTTAATAAGGCAAAGTGTTGAGTGTTCGACTCACACAACACCACTAGGAAAATAACAACACAACTTAAGTATCAAACAACACATATTACTTCAACATCATATGACTACTAACAACAAGACTTCTCCCATGTCCTCAAGAACTAAAGTAACTACTCACAAGACATAAAAGAGATCATGATCAGTGGAGATAGATGGATGATAAACAATCTGGACAGAATGATATTTCTCCAACAAAACTCAATAGCATTCACCACAAAGTAGTAATCAACACCGATAGGGTAGAGAGGATAGATAGTACGGATTACAACACAAGTTGCAATTGTGAGATGAGATTGGATGAAGATGGAGATGGTGCTGATGTTGGGGATGATGTTGATGATGATCTCGATGATGCCCGTGACGATGGTGATGACGATGGCGATGATCTCCCCTTCCGGGAGGTGATCTCCCCGACGGAATCTGCCCGCCGGAGATGACTTTTCTTCTCTGTAGGTTTCCGCCACGGAGCGGCGGCGGAACTCCGTAAACTCCCCTCCTTCTAGGGTTTCTGGATGACTAGGAGTATATAGGCCAGAGGAGGGAGCCTGGAGTGGGCCAGGGGCTCCAGGCGCCCTCCCGACGCGGCCAGGGTGGGGGCCACGCCAGGTGGCCGCCTGGGCACCCTGTGGCCCACCTCTAGTTGCTCTTTTGCGTATCTTCGTGATCCTTCTGGAAAATACCCTCCCTCGATTTTCAGGTAATTTGGAGGTATTCTTCTTCAGCAACTCAGCGTCCACTTTTTACCGCTGAATCCTGCGTCTGCTGCTTCGGCACCGGAAAGTTGCAAACTGTGTAAAATAGGCCAAAACAACATAAGAACATCATCGTAATGTGAAATATATCAATGAATAAGGATGAATTACGATATAAAATAGTGATGCATTTTGGACGTATCACATGCTCCTTATGTACTTCTTTGTGTTAGAATTATCCAAGCTTACTTGTTGTATAGCCACAACACGGATTTGAATCTGTGTAGGCATGGAAGGCACCAGAAATTACCCATGGATCCTCGAGGGTTTGAATAGCCAGCGGTGTGTTCACTCGATGGTTCACAAGAAGAAACGCAGACGAGGAAATCACTGACTACCACCTCACCGGGTTTTTGATAATATGTGCAATGAGTGTGCGTCGGCTGCTTCGACGCCATCCGTGACTTGGGCTGCTAGTATGTGCATCTTCTAGCGTAGAGGGCCACGATGGTAGAAAAAGCAGGACATGCAGTAGCTCAACGCATCCTCATGGCGATCTGAAGCAAGTCCCTGAAATTTTATTCCGAGGGAAGTCGTGAGCATGCTGGCTTGGTCGTGTAGATCTCAATTTCCGGTACAAGAGAAGCCATGTAGGGGCTTTTTGTTCCTCGTTTCAAAAAGAAACTTGGCTAGCAACACGACTTACATGCACCCGTAATCCCCACTATTTACGATCCACTCCTTCGTCCTCCTCAGAACCGTTCCTCCCACTCCCTCTTGCCTCGATCTCTTCGAAGTTACGGGCATCCAGCAAGATTCAAACTGAAGTTGTATTATAGACACGAACAACACGGGCCAAAATAAGGCTGAGCACATGCTAAAAGCAACACACATCAACCAGTTTTTTCCGGGACCAATACAAAAGGAACAATGGGACAAGTTTTGAGCTGCCGCATGTCCTGCTTTTTCCAACATTGTGGCACTCTACTGTCACAACCCCTACTACCACATGCCCAACCTCAGAACTGCCAAGGCCTAGGCGCAAGAAGAAGCCCAGTCATCATTTCGATCCAACAAAGTGTCTCTTGTGCCCGGAGGCCTATTTCTGTAGGTGTGGGCGTAAGCTAGGGTTACGTTTGGTCATTTGGTTGTACTCTCGACCCTATTTCCTTCTCCCGCCTCGTGATCCCCTTCTCTATTTCCTCGATCTCCTCTCAGTTCTTCCTCATACTGCCCAAAATCCCGTCCAAAACTACTTCAGAGCTTGAATGTAATCTATATATGTGAGAGAGGACACAACATATGATATCAGATTTGCCAGATTATCTCCAGAAACCAACCTTCTCCACCCGTCAGCAACGCCAAGCCCTTGAAATGGAGAAGCGGGTCAATGAGTTTGCGGTGACTTTCAAGCTGATCCAGGAGCAAATCGCTTTCATCCAGAAGGTGGTGGAGGCGTCCACGACTCTAATCCAGGAGATCAAGCCATCGGTCCTTGATCTTGCCAAATGGCGGCCCGCGCTAGAGCAATCGGTAGCAGATCTGCGCGCAGCGCGACCTTGATACCGTCATCTACAACCACGTACTAGAGCTCAAGCCGACGGATCTACCGCCGCTCATACCAAGATCAAGCGCCGCGACGATCGTTGGCGCCGGTGACACTCTCTCTAGGCCTGATAGCCACTGCGACGACATCACATCCCCATGGTTGAGCAACGGGGTGGCAACCACCCTTGTGCCGCCTTTGGTCACTGGTACATTCCAATCGGTCGATTCCCGCTCGCGTTCCATGATTTTCTTGCCCGATCCATGGAAGCCACAGTCTGGTCACTGTCCACAGAGAGATTTCTCGCGCTCGAGCAGTCCACACCGTGCGAGTTTGCCGTATTGCCCTCGCCCCAATATGGATTTTCCTATGTTTTGTGGCGAGCACTCCCGCATTTGCCGTAGGAACTGTGAGTCATATTTTCAGGTGTTTCACATCTATTCAGAGCTTTTGGTCCAAATTGATGCTATGCATTTTACGGGGCCATTAGCTGATGAATAGTTTGGCCACAATGAATTCAATGTGTTGTTGCGCCAATTGTTCCATCTTCGTCAAACTAAGCAACACGGTTTCATGAGAGGCCTTCTTGCTTTCACAACTCAAATCTGTACAATGGAATTGGTGCCGTCTTAATGCAAGATGGGCACTGACATACCCACATTTCAAGTCAAGGGTAGGATCGAAGCCGTCGACGCACACTCAACAACTGTAGGAGTAGATACTTGGTGAGGTGGTAGCCATCGAATTGCTCGTTGGCCATCGTTGCTTCTTGTGAACCACTGAGCGAGTACACCGCCTCTTATTCGAGCCCTCAAGGATCCATGGGTAATTTCTGGTGCCTTCCACTACTACACTGATTCAAATCCGTGTGTGCGGATACAACATGTAAGATTGGATAATTCTAAGACAAACAAGTACAGAGCAGGAGCATGTTATTCATCTTTTTAGCTTAAGGTGCTGACCTAGCTGGGATGCACTTTAAAAAGAGTTGAGTGGTAGCATTGAATACAAATTCATGGATCCTCCGGTAGTTCAATAGTTTGGCATCCTTTCATTATGTGCTTGGTCCTCCGGTAGCTCGGATGAATTTTTTTCCAGCCAAAGATAGGCCTCCTTCTCCGATTTCATATAATGAAACAACCTGGTCTTAAACATATACAAACACTATGCACACCACCTGAAGTTATGAGCATCCAGAGATTCAAACTAAGGTTCCATTACAAACCCAACTAGCAGGGGCCAAAATAAGGCGAAGTGCATGCTAAGAGCAAAAGACATGAACCAGTTTTTGCAGGGGCCAACACAAAAGGAACACTAGGACAAAGTAACCTAGAGCCAACAAACAACCGACAACCAACTTCCAAGCATCACAAAAGGCCCATCCAATTTCACTTCACCATCTCAGGAATTAGCCACCAAGTCGAGGGACTCCATGTCTCCATCTCTACGAAGCACGCAACACTTCACTAGCCACCTGCTCGACTAATCTTTCTCCTAGCATCAACATTTTTGTCTTTGGGTCATTTATCTGTAAAATGGGCATTTCACAGATCCAATTACACATTAGTTTCACCAGCACCATCGGATCATCAAATTTATTTCTATTAAAAATCACACCATTTCTACACTTCCACAAAGACCAAACAAAGCTGAGACCCTGACAAGAACATATTTTTTCTCAGGTTTATGGAATGTCTTGATCCATTTGTAAAAGAAGTCTTTGAGAATTATAGGGGTAGAATTCAGAGCAAAAGCACATCACATGACGTTCCAAATCAGCATAGAGGCAGAATGGGAGAAAAATGGGTGATCAATGTTTTCATCTTGCCCACAAAAAATACAACTTTTGTCTCCTTTCCATCCTCATGTAAGAAGATTATCTCTAATTAATATGTATTTTCTATTAACAAGATACATAAGACTTTAATTTCAGCAGGAATCTTGATTTTCCATATGAATTTATGTGGAAAACCACAATTGTTCTGAATAAGAAACACATAAAGAGATTTGACCGAAAATTTCCTATCAACAAACTACATCCATAGGGGTTCATCTTTTTTGCCATGCATAATGACTTCTTCACCCCCTCTTTCAAGATATTCCATAATTCCAAAGATTCCCCATATGAAGTTCTTCTAAAAAAAATTTGTGCCACCATTTTTCCATAGCTACAACAAAAAATAATGCTGTGATGAAAGCAAGTTAAGTATCATTCCGAGTCGGAGTTATACATCTAAAAAACAACACGTAGTCACATATAATTGAAGTGGTGAGATGGTCATATGGCTGTACCAAATTAGCAGAGATAGAGATGATTTGTATGGCTTGAGAAATTATCAGATAGTACCACATTTTATATCTATAAACAACACATAAACATACTAGTAAAGAAGACAAGATTCAGATTCATAATGCACCTCGCCAACCATGGATCCGTATCGGCGCTTCCAGTCTGCAATATTACCGACACGAGCATCTCGTCGTGTCTCACCTCACCGGCCATCGACCACACCTCGCTAGTCCAAACCAACAAGACGAGACTGGTCTGCAAGGGCGTGACGGTAGCTAGATGGAACAGCCGAGTGGCACAGGGAAGGCTTGACCGCTTTGGGGTGGGAGTCGAGCTACCAAGGGGCAGTCGGACGGGAGGGGCGGCCGGACGGGTGCAACTAGCCGTCCCGAGTTTAGAGCCGCCGCACGCGCAGGGGTAGAATACACGTGAAAACAGTTTATCTATGCAAAGTTGGCCTCAGAGGATAAAGAGATGTTTTTGTATGCATGACTTTTTCTCATCTTGGAGTGGGGTCGGGAGGCGTGGTGTGCGTAGTGTTTGTAAATGATTAAGACAAGATGGTTTCATTATCTGAAATCGGAGAGGGAGGCCTCTCTTTTGCTTAAAGAAAATCCTCTGAGCTACCGGAGGACCAAGCACATAATGAAGGGATGCCTAACTATTGAACTATCAGAGGATCCACGGCTTCATGTCAATGCTACCACTCAAGTCTTTGTAAAGAGTACCCGAGCTAGGCCAGCATCCCTAGACAAAAGATGAATAGCATGCTCTTCATATACTTCTTTGTGTTAGAATTATTCAGTCTTGCATGTTGTATCCGCACAACACAGATTTGAATCAGTGTAGGCATGGAAGGCACCAGGATTTACCCATGAATCATCGACGACTTGAATGGGCGGCAGCATGTTCGGTAGATGGTTCACAGGAAGCAACGCAGACGAGGAAATCGCCGGCTGCCACCTCACCGTATTTCAACCACTACCAGCGCTGAGGATGCATCGGCTGCTTCGATCCAATCCTTGACGCTGACCGCGGCTACAAGCAGCTTCCAGTGCTGCAATGCCGGGAAAAGCTGGACATGCAGTAGCTCAACGCATCCGCAGGACTGTCCTGTCAAAGTCCTTGAAAATGTTGAAAATGTTGTGTTCCAAGGGAAGCAGCGAATTCGCTGGCTTGTTGTGTATAAGTAGATCTCGATTTCCGGTTCAGCAGACGCGATGCGATGGCTTTTTGTTCCTCGTTTCGAAAAAAAGACCTGGCAGGCGACGACACGACTTGCATGCGCCCGTAATCGCCGCTCTTTCCGGCTCCACCCTTCGTCCTCCTCGGAACCGCCCCCTCGCCTCGTTCTCTTCATTCCCCACCCCCCACTCCACTAGGCAGGCAACAAGTCACAACGGCCAAAATTTCTCCTCGTCCTCCTGCCGCTTCCCAAACTGCTTGATCAGTCGTACGTGTGTGCTGTGCTGGGTCGCCGTTGATCCATTGACCGGGCCGGCCACGTCGATGTCGGACGCGGCCGGGAAGGCGCAGGCGGCACGCGACGTATGCGCGGCGTCGGCGGCCTTCGCGTCCTGCCCGCACCGCCGCCGGTCACCGCGCCGCGCGATCTTCGTCGACTGGTACCTCGTCCTCGCCGTACGTCCTTCGTCTTCCTCGTCGCGCCTGTGTTTTCGGCGTCGTGTTAATTAGTTAACTCGTGCATGTATGGCAGATCGGCGAGGCCGCGTCGGAGGACGCCGTCAAGCGGCGGTACCGGCACCTCGGTACGCACGCATCATGCCGCCGTTGATCGCCACGTATAATTTACTGATCGTACACTGACGGTAAATAAAATTGATTGGTTCATGTGATGTGTGCAGCTCTGCAGCTGCACCCGGACAAGAACAGGCACCCCAAGGCGGAGGTCGCCTTCAAGCTCGTCTCCGAGGTAGGTGCTGTAATTTACACACGCCTCTCCGCATGCGCGTGCATTAGGTCCGGCGGTGGTACACATGACCCCTTTTCATGATGATCTTGCGTTGCGGTTCACTTGGAATCTTCGCCTTTTTATGTTGTTGCTGCTGCCTTTCTGTCACTCCTCCGAGACTCCTACTTCCTCCGTTCGGAATTACTTGTCGTAGAAATAGATGTATCTAGACGTATTTTAGTTCTAGATACATCCATTTCCGAGACAAGTAATTCCGAACGGATGAAGTAGTAGTTTATACGTAACGACGATGATCACTCGAGTGCTAAACCGAGATGGAAGGGTTGTTGCGATCGCTCCGAAACGCACGGGAAGAGATTGGCACTTTGTTCGTTTGTTACCGTGATCGATGATCGATCCGTCGTCAGGATCCGTCAGTTACGTCAACGGTTAAAAAAAGCATTTGTACTGTGCTGCATAGTTGTGCTCTGACGTGGCGTGCATTTCTTTTCGCAGGCGCACGCGTGCCTGACGGATAAGGCGCGACGGAGGGCCTTCGACGCCGAGCGGGCCACGGCCTTCTGCGCCGCGTGCCACGACCGGGCCAGGGCCGCCACAACGCCCTGCGCCGCCCCGACCAAGCGCCGCACCGTCGACAGGAGGACGCCGGCGGCGTCCAAGCAGCAGCAGCAGGCGCGCGGCTCCGTCACGAAACAGAGCAGCGGCGGGAGGAGGGCGCCCGGGCCGACGACGCAGGCGCTGCGGGAGGTGCAGAACAGGCTGCGGGACGAGTGCAGGGTCATCGACGGCTGCCTGCGCGCCAACGCCGCCGGCGCGCGCAGGCGCCAGTCCTTCCCGCTCTTCGACCCGTCCGACCGGCAGCGCTTCCCGGGCTACCCGCACGCCCGGCCACCGCCGTCGTTCGCCGGGTGCCGGCCGTTCGAGGAGGACGAGCTCGGCGCCGGCCAGGACCAGCAGAGCTGGTGCAGAGACGGCAGCTGCGAGTCGCCGGTGTACCAGGTCAGGACCACGCCGGAGCACACCGCGAGGACGACGAAGCGCCCTTGGTGAAGACGTCCACAGCAGACAGCACCAATTAAGTCAGATTCTCATTTTGAAGCAGACAGCCAGCTTCTCATTTTCAAGTCCCTCACGTTTTACTAGTTACTACTACACGATAGGACTCAGAAGATCTTTATTCGTATATTTCTCCCGCTCACTGAAAGGCTACCCATTTCATATAATTGCATTTTAATTCTCACTGCATTATTCTGCACAATGTGTTAGAAATGTACCGTATGTAATGGATGCCAAAGCAAACCAGCATTTTTAGTGGTTAACAATTGCAGACATTTCTAAACTAACAAGTAGACTGAAAATTAGTAAAAGAATCATATGGAAAATGGATTTCTCGAAATAGATTTGCACCCCGCTTTATAAACTACTCCCTCCGTCCCATAATATAAGTGAGTTTTTGACACTACACTAGTGTAAACAACGCTTTTTTATTATGGGACGGAGGTAATGGGTGTTTGCCCTTGCGTCGCTAAGGGGTATAAATATTCTAGTTCATTGGCCCATAATTTACCTGTCCATATTGTATGATTATGTAAATAAATGTTCAACAAATTTTGCAAGCGGAGGAATGGCTTCACAATTCTTTTAATGCAAGTGTCGCCATTTGTTTATACC
Source organism: Secale cereale (assembly GCA_902687465.1). Taxonomy (NCBI): domain Eukaryota; kingdom Viridiplantae; phylum Streptophyta; class Magnoliopsida; order Poales; family Poaceae; genus Secale; species Secale cereale. The sequence goes on from LR738715.1 coordinate 38,696,942, forward strand.
TGGAACATAGTATTTATGGGGACTACAGATGGTTTGTATTAGGCTTTGAGCTGAAGTCTGAATTATATGATGTTGGGTTGAAACCTAATTTTCTATTTCTATGGACAAAAACGGATGAGTATTTGTGAAAAAAAGGGAGTACCAAATATACATCATATGAAAATATATTTCGTGGGGAATATAATTATAGATTTAGTATTATAAATTTTCACATTTTTTCTAAAAATTGATCAAAGTTTACATCGTTTGACTTTAAATAGGCCTAATACGATCTATATTTTGGCAGAGGAAATAGATATAAGCATTCACTCATGAACAAAAAATTGTGCAAAATGTTTGTGGGGGGGATGGCCCCATAAAATTTCAGACTAATAACCTTGTGCGGTATCACGAACATTTCTGTAATTAACAATTACAGAAATTTCAGACTAATTACTAAACTAAAAATTATTTTAATATAGAAAACGAATTTCTTGAAATAGGCTTGCACCCTGCTTTATAAATAAAGCCACACGGCCGAATGGTGAGAGACACTGTTGAGCAGAGTGTCCAAATCAGGGTGGCGTCAGGCCCTAGGCAGGCCACAATAGATAGACCACACATTGTCATTCATATTGATCTCAAAGGTTACTCCCTGGCATAATTACTCCCTCCGTCCCATAATGTAAGACGTTTTTTGACACTACACTAGAGTCAAAAAACGTCTTACATTATAGGACAGAGGGAGTACATTCTATCTCCACACTGCGCACCACGTGTGATGAACACCAAAGAAAGGAACCATTTTTTTTTGGTGATTAACCAGTATAAGCATAATAATATCAGAGCTGCTGAGCAGCATGGAGGTCATGAACGTGTCCCTGTTGCATCCGGCCCCATGCTCGCTGTAATAAATCGCAGCATCACCATTCATGTATGCATCAATGCCCAAAGGGGAAGGAAAAAAAGTGCAAACACCAGAGCTATAATTCGTCCATGGCGAAACCAACAGATTCAGAACTAGAGCAAGTTGTATGGAGAGAGAGAGAGGAGTAGTAGGGGGGCAAAGGTAGGCGGCAGCTTATCTGCTTGGTTTGCAGGTAGATCTTGGCCCAGCTTGCCTTCTCTTTACTTTAGAGAGGTACAGTGCCTCAGCTTGTCGTAGAGGCATTGAGGATGAGGCTGCTGCATCGGCATGGTCCGTCTCGAGATAATTAGCCAGGACCTGGTGGTTTGCCCTCACCTTCCAAGGACGTCTGGATGCACCCACGACAATGACATGCTGAATCAGGTCACGGTAACAGTAGTCCAGCTTCTTCTTCTCGGGGCAGAACGGGCATCTAAACCTGTCAGTGCCAAACCTCGCCACAAGCTTGCCAGACTTCAAATCCCTGTATGCTTTTTTGGCATAGTAACCAGTATCTGTATCGCTTAGCTCTGACGACTCGTCGGAACTACACTCCATCGCAGACCTGAAAATATGGAAACAAGGTTAAGTTCATTGCTAGTTGCAACCCACATGAGATCTATTGCCCGATTATGGAAACGAAGGCAGCATGGTATCGGATGCTCCTAAAAACCACAAATGAAAGAATAACCTCCTTTTCATCAGAGAAAGAAAAAACTACTTAAATAGGCACCTTTTTTTCGAGGCACAGGTTACACGCCTCCTAGGAGGTGGTTAGCAGTTTATTTTACAATGACCTTAGTGGACATCCCAGGTGCTAGGGATCACCAATCGGAGGCTTGAAGCCCCAGCCTGAACCCATAAAGGCGGCCTCTGCTTTACCTTGCACCACAATATATTCGAAAGTGGACTAGACACTAATGCCCTAACCTACTTGTAAGTTCTTTGCTAGATGCGAGCCACATGAGGTTGCCATTGCCCAATTATGGCAACACGGGCGCTCATAGTTCACCTTAAGACGGTCAAAGCGTACGCAAGGCTCACCAATGACCATAAAAAGTGTGCTAACTATATTTCGGCTACATGATTGACAAAAGTCAACATACGCCTCAAGTATGACCCTGGCGCTGGCGATGGCGAGAAAACTCACTTCTCCTCCTCTGCTTTATGTTCCTGAGGCTTCAATATGCCACCGTCGATGAGCGGTTGCAACTCGGATTTCGCAAGATCCTTCACCATGGAATCTGGAGATTCCAGATAGGCAGCCACCACCATGGAGCTGCAGCAACCAACAAATTCAAAAGAATATCAGCGCATGATTCCTTTGTTTTTCCTTCAAAATACCACCTAAGAAGTGCAATGTAGTACTATGTAAATTGCAACCGACAGTTAAAATCTTATTCACCGCATTTGCATGGTTCACGTGCCAGAACCATGACTTGGTTTCGACATCTTATGGGTTTCAACACTAGCCTACCCCTACTTGTTTGGGACTGAAAGGCTTTGCTGTTGTTCTTGTTGTTGTTGTTGCATTTGCATGGTTCACAAATTTGATGAACAGATTAAACAACTGACATATCGATGATTAAGTCATTTTGAAGTACCTGAATCCATCTGCATATAACTTGCATTTCCCTTCGAGGGCTGTTTTCCAGAGGGTAGCAGCAAATGCAGGACAATCAAGTATCATTCTCCTGATTGTGCGGCTGGAGTGATAGTTATCAAAGGCGTGCTCATCACCATCATCTGTCCTCGGGCGTGCTGCGTCACAAGCTATAGCATTGTGAAGTATGTGGATCCTGTCAGTGAACCTCTCCAAGAAGTTATTTTTTCCACCTACAGCAACCTTGGAAAATGGCAATACAGAACCTCCATAAGCATAACAGCATTGCCTTTTATAAAGCAAAAATATGTGCAATCATGACCAACGAAAAAAATAGCGCGCTATAACAATGGTATAGCGCCGTTATAGCATATTCAGAAGAAAACGCTATATTTTAGCAAATTCAGCCGCTATGGCGCTATTCACGTAATTAGCGCGCTACAGGGCGTTATAACGTTGTAGCGTGTAGCGTTATAGCGTTCAAGTGATGAAAAATATCAGAAAAATAGGGAAGCACAGGTTTATTTTGTGGTTATTTCACGGTAGATGTAGGCTAGGTGCTCAGTATTCAAAGTTACTATATGTTAAATAGATCGACTACAGTTTGACATTCAGTTTAAAATTTGCGCTTCCTATCTGGCTAGATTATGTCTCTCTACGATGGTGTCTTAAGGTACTGAAATACTTTATTTGTGGATATATTTGGCATTTTGTGCAAACGCTATTTTGAAATATAGCACGCTATTAGCGCACTATAACTTGTGTAGCATTTTGAGAAGGGGCTCGCTATATTTTGTAGCGCGCTATTTTTTTCGTTGATCATGACACTCTTCAATAGTCGATTAGTCATTTGTATTAAGTGTAAACCAAAAACAAAGGAGATTACCTCATATAGTACATCTTTGCCAAAGTTTGTTCGAAGTAACTTTCCAACATTTTCAATGCAAGTCTCGATGAGAACCTGCAAAGGAAAAAAGAACACCTACATTATTGCTGGGATTAGGGGTTACGTGTCTGATGGGAGCATGGTAATGTTGGGATCAGGGGTGTTATGTGACTGATGGGAGCATGGTAATGTTGCGACTAGGGCTGTTATATACTCCCTCCGTCCCAAATATAATATCATTTTTGACACTATGATAGTGTAAAAAATGATCTTACATTTCGGGACGGAGGGAGTATATTACACTGCTGCGAGAATAAATGTAGATCCCTTGAGGGGGAGAAGTACATGCTCCAAGAGAAATGTCATTGAATAAATAAACCAAAAGTTAAATAATCCCTCCGATCCAAATTAATTGTCGCAGCTTTAGTACAACTGACAATTAATTTAGATCGGAGGGAGTACATGTTTTGAGTATCACCTCATAAAGCTCACTTTTCACCAACAGTTCTTGCCGCCGTTTAATGGGGTCCTCCTTGCTATCAGATGCAATCATTGTGTCTTGTGAACCCCCATGTTCTTTGTCAGCTACATCATCCAACTTACTACCAAAGTTAACCTGTAACAAAAAAAAAATCAGGGGGCCTGTTTCTCTTCAAAGTACTTAAGAGTTAATTGAATAGGTAACTTGCCTTTGAAACAAGGGAAGGCACGTTGTAGTTCAGATAAAACAATTCACCCAGAGTCAGATAACGTGAACAAAGTGGGTGAAATAGCTGCAGCAATGGGTGTCTCCCGTTCTGTTCCAACAAGGAGCTCCATCATAAATAGTTTCATGTGCATGTAACTGACAAATAAAAATAAGCACATCAGAAGCTTGGAATTCCTTTTACCTTGTCAAATATGAGTTCCTTTAACTGCTTTGTCAACTCATCAATTACAACCTATAAATATTGAAAGCAAGCTATAAGAATTGTCTCTTCAGATTGCTTGTAATGGCAGTATAACGCTTGCTTCAAGCAAACGATTGGTGCTGACTAACCTCAGTAACAAGTTCTGTGTTATCAACAATGGAGAGAAGACAAATAACGAACTGGGGGAAAAAAAGCATGTTAGTTCAGTTGAGGATTAATCGCTTGGAAGCATAAAACCATCGGAAGTTACTGAGCACTGGGAGGATGTTTGTATAAGTTAAAGCATACAATGCACACAGTATGATCCTATTTAAACACTAAAATATACTCTATTACATATATAGACATCACTTACAAGGCATCCATAATCATTGAGAGCAAGCTTAATAATCTTCCCCTTCAAGCTTTTGATAATCCTCTTCCTATCCTGAAATGCTAGAAAGCACGGACACGCCAGGAATCGCCGAACTGCCGTCCTGATACGCCGGGATACGGGGATACGGCGGGATACGCCGGGATACGCGGATTTTGGAGTATCCCCGTAATTCGAATTAAAAATAATGAAAAAACAATTGGGATACGCGGGGACACGTTAGGGATACGGCCTGGCCCAAGAAACAGCCTCGGCCCATCAGGAAACCCTATTTTGCAGGGTCACGACATAATGAAGAAGCGCTCCCTCCCTGCCTCCCAGGTCGCACAGACGGCGCCGCCACCGCCGCCGGCGCGCCTGGATTCGACCGGCGACCGTCCCCTCCAGCACCAGCAGCAGCAGCCTCTCCTCGCAGCCGCAGGTAACCCAGCTGCATCCTCTTCTCATTCTTCTTCAACCTCTTCCACTTTTAATCTTTAGATGCTTGCTGCTTGGTACTCTAGTACTCTACTGCTGTTTGCTTGCACTAAGTTATTGGATCTGATGCTTGCTGCTTTCTGCTCTTTGCTTGTGCTGCTGGCTGCTGCTGTTCTTGATAGGAATTGATTGCTTGTTGTTGGCCTGATAGGTACCAAACCATGGCAGCCGGTAGCCAAGAGTGAAGGGCGTCCGGGTCCTGGTGCTGCAATTGGGAGCCAAATGGCATTGCAAATTGGGTGAGCAAAGCAAAAGTCTTTACTCTTTTGATGTGCTCATATTGTCTTCTGGTTATGTCTTCTATTTTTCTAATCTTCTTTGCTGTTTGATGTGTTCTGCAAGATGCAACTTGCAATGACATGTGGGGATGAGGATCAATCAAGCACTTGAAAAAAGAGCCACCAAATGGGGGCAATATTCTCTATTCTCGACTCTTTTTCTTTAATTTTCTGTCTTAATTCTATATTATATGTCATATTTTTATTTTATTTTATATATACTCACCGTATCCCCGAATGGCTGTTTTTGGAAAATGCCGTATCCCGTATCCCCGTATGCGTATCCCCGTCCTTCCGTCCCCGTGTCCGTGCTTTCTAGCTGAAATGCACTACAATGTTAAATGGCAAAAGCACAATGGAAATAAGCGAGAAGAAATATACTACTGAATTTACCCATTTTTATGATATTATGCACAAGGAAAACAGTGTGTTTATCGCGAGAAAGATCGAGCAAATGTGGCTGCAGAGCAACAAAAACAGCATCCCTCTCTGAATGTGAGCACCACTTCACACATAACTGACAAAAAATGGTGGCTATCAGAATAAGTACCAAAACAACATATGCAACGATTTCATAGAGAATGAATATCACCAACTTACTTGAAGAACACATGCGGTAGGGGATCTAGCAATTTCCAAATATTTCCCATCCATTTTACGGAGAGCCTCGGTAACTAGCCTACACAGATGACAAATCCATGTGCAGAAGAACTTGAACATATGTCACAAATCACAAGACTTTGATAGTGACACTTACCTGCATCTCCTGTTCGTGCTCATAGTATGGTATCTCAACTTTACACATAGTACTTTGAGTTCCTGTTAAAATTTAGGTGCCGTGAGCAATCAAACTTAGAGTTGCCCAACATATGGTACTGAATCATCATGAACAGAGATGGCGATTCAGGCAGAAGCAGGAATTGCAATTCGTCTGCTGGAATCAAATCATGGCATCGCATACAGGAATTGATGCTACTGGACACATGATGAAAGCAAAAATTACCTTCTCGAGGTCGGAATCGGGCTCCCTCGACTCGGACATTTCCTGCCAGAGAGTCAAGACTCCGGTTTCAGCGCAAACTCAAGCAGCCCATGCTCTAAACCAGTTCCCATGCACCAACCATGTGCATACCTCGGCTGCGACCCGCTCGCCCATGGCGGTGACGGGCTGCGGCTCCTCCTTGGATCCGCCGCCGCGCACCGCAGGGGCTTCGTAGGGCTTCTTCCCCTTGGCCCGCTTGGACGGCGCCTTGCGCCTCCTCGCCGCCGCGCGCTTCCGCTTTTTGGAGCCCGGGGGGCCGCCGCCGCCGGCCATGGCGACGTGAGGTGGTGCCGGCGAACGGAGGGTTTACTGGTACCGCCGGTGGAAGAGGCCGGACGGGGCTCGGGGAGCTCCTATTCCCCGACCAGTGCGGTGGAAAGGGAGCAAACAGCAAACGCAGCCCTACCCAGTGCGGGGGTGCGGGCCGTCCCTTCTTTTCTTCATTTTTTTGGTTTCTTTTTTATTTTTTAAACAAAATTCAAATAAATATTCACAACTATGGAAAAATATTCGTGAATAGGAAAAATCATGAATTCCAAAAAAATGTGACTTTAATAAAATTCTCGATTTTGAAAAATGTTTGTGATTCTGAAAAAATGTTCACGAATTTCAAAAAAATGTGCTTGAATTAAAAAAATTGGGATTTCTTAAAAGTGTTCATGATTTTATTTTAAACGTGAAATTGCAAAAAAAAATCGGAAAAGTAAAAAATGTTCATGAATTCAAAAACTTTTCAGGAATTCAAAAAATGTTCATGAGTTTGAAAAGATCTTCTTTATAACAAAGTGGAAATGTTGATAGCTAATTTCAAGTTTATTATTGTGGTTCTATAATACTGTGTTCATGTTGGATGACCATGATTTCGCAAAAATAAAAATGTTGGATGACCATGAGCTTATTAGTCAGGGGCAACCTATTATTGTGGTTCTGTAATAATGTGTTCATGTTAGATGACCATGAGCATAACTGTTGGGGCGGAGATGAATTTGACGAGCAAAGCAATCCGTATTTTATGACATTGCCCACGTACTTTCGTACTATCGTTGAAGTCAATGGAACGCCGATGGATAATCACTTGAATTGAGGAGCAACACAAAATGGCGAAGGGGGGCAACACTAGATGGCAAATGTTTCATCGCAACAAAGCATATGAATTCATTCAACAACATGTATATTGTATATTTTATCTCATATTCCATGTCAATGCACGGTATTTAACTAGGTCTATAGTAATGGTGAAACTTATGGTTTTTTACCTTTCAAATCCAAAACTCACCTGCATTTTTGCTCGGAGGGAGTAGTTCCAATGTCATTTTTCTAAGTATTATCATAATGGCTTTTTGTTGGGGAACAACCAAAACGGACTTTCTTTTGCCAAATATTGTCATGATATTTTTTCCATGTGAAACTCTGTCCATCTCAAAATCCATGAAGGGGAGACCATTGAGCGGGTCTCATGCGACTCAAGGAAGGCATGGGTCTGCACAATGCAATGTGACATTTGGATAATGTGGCGTTGGTTCTACTTAGCATCCTTTCTTAGGGGACGAAATATTAGTCGACGACCTTTATTTTCCATGAACTTTGTAACAAACAAGTTATGTGTTGGCTAGGTGCATCATCTTAATGTGGATGTTGAAAGTTAAATAAAGTAATTCCTTTTCAAAAGGAAAAAATATAGGTCATTTGTCATTTGCTTAAATTCCCGTAATCAAGGGATGCTTTACTATTGACCTACCAGAACCCGGAGGATCCATGACTATGATTCAACGCTACCACCAAATCCTATATAAGGAGCAAGCTAGGCTTCCCCTGAGCAAAAGATGAATAGCATGTTCCTCATATTACTTCTTTTCTTAGTACTATCCAATCTTATGGGTGCCTTATTTGTTCTATCCCCACAATAGGGATCCGAAGTTGATAGTGCAGGCATGGAATGCACCAAGAACTACTCATGGATCCCCAAAACCACAACATCCACTCCTTCATGCTGGAAACCTCCATGAACTCCTTGTTATGCTACTAGGAGGGTATTTTCCATATATGTCCACCTAGTAAGAATTGCGGGCCTTGTTTCCGTTGTTTTATATGCCATCTCATGTCATCTAGAGAATAGTAGTAGTGTCATCTTTTATTTCATTTTATTTTTGCAAAAAAAAAGATTCGGACCTATTATAAAAGTTCACTAAGAGTACAAAGCACACAAAAAATAATAATAAAATCCACCGAGGTCCCCAGACCACCGAACAACCACTAGCACCACCAGAATGAGTCGTCGACGCGCTGCTATCGTTGCTCTTCTAACGGTGTTGGCCTATTTATGTTGGTGAAAGTCAGCAAGTCGTTGTGAAGGTACTCCTAGGGACCAACGCCCTAGAAATGCAATTGTCGTCATTGAACCTAATACTCATATGCTCCTTCACCTTCGTAGACTCGCAAAACCACTTTCAGTTATCTATCCACTACTACTACTCCTGGTGGCGAGTTGTGAACTTCATTCCACGAGTGTGGCCATTGTGTGACCCTTTATCCTCTTGATCATCATCTGGAGAATTTAGATGTACTCACGCAGTGCCAATGTGATCACATTGATTGATGGATGTTCTAGCCTTTGTGAATGTCTCTGACACTATTTCGAAACATATGGAAACATGAATTGGAGTTTCTTTTTGCTAGCTGTTGAAATGTTGTCGTAGTGTATATTTTCCTGTGCAAATGTGCATCATCACATTCCATTTTGAAACACATGCGGGGAAGGCTATGGGGAAGGTATCACGTGGCTAAAGAAGGCGTCACTACTAGGAAAAGGCCTACTAAGAGCATCTCCAACAGCCGCGCTATGCGCCGCGCCCAAAAAATGCATTTGCCGCGCGCGCTTCGGCTGGTTTAGCGCGGGGATAGGCGCCAGCTCCAACAGCCGTGCTATAATGTAGCGCGCGCGCGCCGCTCCGGCAGTGCCCAAAAATGCAGCGCGCGCAGCAAGCACAAACCACATATACAATTCAAAAAATAGGAGAAAAACGATCAAACAAACAAAATAAATCAACAATAAATAGTTATTACAACTCAAACAAATAGTTTATCGTTCAGTACAACAAATAATGCAATAAACACAACCAATAGTTCATGAACAATGCAATACAAATAATGCAATGAAATCATGCTCTTTGTCGTTCATGCCATGCCCACCACTCTTCAATCAGATCCTTCTGAAGATCATTGTGCGTTGCGGGATGCCGAATGGCATGATAGGAGGCAACAAAACGGGCTACCCTTTCAGCCCTCCATCGCACTCGCACGGGATGTCCCAAGAGCTCGTACTATGAGTAGTCTAAATCTTGGCCACGCTCATTCTCGATGATCATGTTGTGCATGATCACACAAGCATGCATGATGTACCAAAGCATTTTTTTGATCCCAAAATCTAGCCGGTCCTCTCACAATAGCAAATTGGGCTTGCAAAATCCCAAATGCTCTCTCCACATCTTTTCTAGCAGCCGCCTGAGCATTGTGGAAATCAAGATTTTTCTTACTTCTGGCTTTTTCAACGGCTTCACGAAGGTTTGTCACTTTGGATAGATGCCATCCGCTAGATAATAGCCATAGTTGTACGTATGGCCATTTGCTACAAATTGCACCGGTGGCAACTCACCATTCGCAATCTTATTCATCAGTGGTGACCGGTTGACAACATTGATGTCATTCAAAGATCCAGTCATTCCAAAGAATGCATGCCAAATCCAAGTCTCCTGATCGGCCACCGCTTCAAGGATTATAGTGAAACCCTTTTTTTGGCCGTGGAATTGCCCATGTCATGCCTTTGGACAATTCTTCCAACTTCAATGCATGCAATCTATTGAGCCAAGCATGCCAGGAAAGCCGCGAGATTTGTTCATCGCCAATAGCCTTGCGGCGTCTTCAGCAGTGGGAGATCTCAAATACTCCTCGCCAAACACTTGCACAATTCCCACTGTAAAGCGCTTGACACACATGATGGCTTGACTCTCACCCATAGCCAAGTGATCATCAACTAGATCGGCCGGGATACCGTATGCCAACATACGCAAAGCGGCTGTCACCTTCAGAAAGGTGCTATGCCCGAACTCTCCGGCGGCATTCCTCCTTTGCTGGAAAAACCGGTCATGGCTCGCTAGTTTCTCTGCAATGCGCTTGAACAAGTCTGTGCTCATCCTAAACCGGCGACGAAAATACGACTCCGGGTATGTGGGATTCTCCACGAAATAGTTCTTCATCAATCTGTTATGGGCATCAATCCTATCTCTCCAAATTTTATCCCGACCCATCACCGAACCATCGTGCTTCGGTTTTTTATTGATATGCATAGCTATGATCATTGCAAGATCCTCCTCCTCTTCCATATCAAATTCTTCTTCGGAAGAATCATACGACGAACTCATCTACAATGTTCAATACTATACTATCAAAACTACAATTCAAAATATGCACCAAATTCATAAGTTTGGAGCAATACATACCTTGTAGGCGTTTTGTCGAACACCTTGCGGGCGCGGCGCGGTAGCGAGCCCTCGGGCGCTGTTCCTCGGACGTCGGCGCGGTCGCCGGGGAGGCCGGCGAAGCGCCTGAACGGTAGCCGGGGGGCGCGGGCGGCAGCCGCAGCGGAGACAGACCGTGGAAGCGCTTGAGTGGTCGCCGGCGGGCGCGGGCGTTGACGGCGGCGCGGGGATAGGCCGGGAAAGCGCTGAACGGTCGCCGGGGGCGCGAGCGGCGGCGGCGGCGCGGTCGCGAGAGTGGAGGAGGGAGCGAGCGAGCGCGGGAGAGAGCAGTGGCGAGCGCGGGAGAGTCACGCGCGCGCGAGCCGGCGCAGCAAATAACGGGCGCGGGATTGCATTTCGGCCAGCGCGCTGAATTGGAAATGGCACGCGCGCCATTTTTGCGCGTCCGCTGGAGCTGCCCTCCGCGTTGCGCGCGCGCTAAAACTGCATTTTTTACGGCGCGGCGCTTGTATAGCGCGGCTGTTGGAGATGCTCTAATGGCGCACCTATTTTGGCCATTAATGGCGCATTAGTGGTGCGCCATTAGTGCCACGCCATTAGTATTTTTTTACTAATGGCGTACCTATGGTGCGCCATTAGTATCTGGTAACCACAGGTGCGCCATTAGTATAGACCACGGTGCGCCATTAGTATGCCTCCCAGGGGGCCATATATACCCAGGTGCTTTAGCATACTAATGGCGCACTCTTGCATGATGCGCCATTAGTAACTTTGGCATACTAATGGCGCACTGTTGGATGATGCGCCATTAGTATCCTTTGGCATACTAATGGCGCACTGTGATGTGATGCGCCATTAGTATGAATATTAGGTTATTTATTTATTTTTTAATTTTCTGTTTTTTGCACAGGTTACAAAATGTATTATTGGACAGAATATAGACATCAGCACACAGCAACAACAGATTCATCGAATACAATAGAAGATTAGTCTCTGAATACAATTCATCATATTAGTCTCCGAATACAATTCATCATATTAGTCTCCGAATTCAAAAGACTGAACAAAGATAGAACATTATATTACAAGTCTCGAGACCGCGAGTAGCGAGTTTGTCTTCACATTACAAGTCGATATCGATCATCTAAACTACCATCACATAGAAGAGAGCTGCGGTCATCACGATGAAACTCGTCTTCATCCGGTTTCTCCAACGCTCCCTCCCCTCTCCCGCTAAATAGCGGGCGTATCTAGATTCCGCCTCGGCCCTAGTGGTGTACCCTTTGTAACTGTTACCGCTGAAACGGTGAACCTGTCTCCGACACTCCTCCCAGTCGTCGTAGACTCCGGGAACCTTACCCTTGTACACGACATACGACGGCATCGCTATGCACTAGCCAAACAAAATGTTAGTATCAATTCACAGACAATACATAAGCAATATATAAGTATGCAACAGAACGATCGGAAGAGAAAAGCAAGACATTAATAGCGTCGATTACATCTAAGTTGAACGACTGTCGAAACCAAAGAGACATACTACAAGTTCATTAAAGTTTAATTACAACATGAGCCAATCGATGTTTCGGAACTAGACATAGCATCACTACTTTTGACTCGACTCAAGGGACCGGAGCGTGGATGAAGCCGCCGTCTATCGTGGGAGTCATGAAATCGCGGGCGTTGTCAGCCTGCATTTGTAGCATTGTGTCTATGTCACTGTTGGACGGTTGATTTCTGAGGTAGAACTGCCCCGAGGTACGAAGGACATCTTGATGGATGATTTCCGCAAACTCTGACTGGATGCGAAAAAATTCTTGTCTGATGTCCGCGTCCTGGATTGCCGACACGCTCGCGGCCCAATCTTTGAGTTTACTCGGTAGCAGAAGGTGATGATGGTCCAGTACGATCGCCCGCATGTGATGGATGGCGTAGTAGGCATCCTTTTGACCGCCAGCCGGCTGCTTGACGCAGCAGAACGTCGTATTGTGGGGGAACACGTGCTTGCCGTACTTACAAAGAGGCCTGGTGAAGGTGCCTCCAGATTTGGCGTAGCCGGGGAGAACATCATCAAGAACATTCTTGACATTTGTGTAGTCTATCTTCGACTGACGGTCCGAGTCGAAATACGTGGCCATGGAATATTTGGGGCTTAGGAGGATGAGTGTGCAATGTGTGTCACTGCACAAAACACGGAATGTTAAAAGAAAAACGATCGAAATCTAAGAATTCATATGTTACGGGGCGGTTGAGGGGATGACTTACTCGGGAAAGTAAGGCACGAGGAAGTTATCCTTATCTCGGTTTGCCAGAATGACGCCTTCGAGGTAAGAACTCGCGACTTGCCGGTCCCCAGCGCTGCCCAAGATCTTGGCACGCATGTAGAAGGGATCGACTATCACGATGTTCGGGGTCTTGTCTCTAATGATCCACATCTCCATACTCAGCGAAAATAGCCGAACGAAGGTGTAGTGCAGCGGATGAAGGTTCAACATAGCGTAGATGTCATCAAACCGCAGGACGATCGTACCCCCGATGGAGTTATCCACAAAGCCCTTGCCCTCTGGCACCTTGGCCGCGAAAACCGGGTATGCCACATCCTTCTCTCTGAGACGCCGCTTCTCCAAAGAAAGAACACTGTCATGCAGACTCCACATAGCACCGGTTGCAGCATTGAGCATATTAGTCGGTAGCATCGGCCTACCCGCCACATGCACCCTCCTCAGTATATCCTCAGGTGAAGGTGGCCCGTCCTGAGCACGGATCGTACTCGGTGCCGGCTGGCTCGCACCCTTGTTAGTCTTTCTTTTCCGTGACTTCTTATTCTCCTGTAATGGGACCGAGTTCTGCTCACAGACCGCCTTCTTGAGTGTGTTGGGGCTGATAATATTTCGCACCTCGCCTATCTGAGGCTCGGTGAAGTCGGCAGCTGGAGGCGTCTCCTGAGAACTGAACGGCAGACAACGCCTGTTGCAACTTGGTTTCTCCGCGGTACCAGCTAGATCGCGCACGTCTTTTATATGGTTGGGTTCTTGAGAAGGAGGCCCCATGAAGTCGCCATCGTACCCATGATCGGCAAAGTACTCATCGACGTTGGCAAATGTATCGTCGTCGTTGTCGTCGTCGTCGTTCGGATCCTGTGCCATATGCATGTTTGGATCCAGTGGCATAGGGATGTCCGGCACCGTTGCGGCGGTCTTGCCATGGCTTGGCACCGGCACGACTGGCGGTGTTGTATTTCGGGTGGTGTCCCCGCCCCCAAACGAATCTGGCTCTTCAGCCAAAGCAGGGGCCAACTTAGGCAGGCGCTGAGGGTCATCACATCATCTTCGTCGGCCCCGATGGGTCGAATCGGAGGTAACAACTCGTCGCAGCCTGGCAGCACCCGAACCAGTTGAACCCTATACAAGGTGGGTGGCATCCTAGTACTGTGGAACACGGGGTTGCCCGGTTGAACAATTTTGCCCTTGGCGACATCGACCAACTCGTTGTTCACGAAGTGCAGGAGAGTGCACGGAACGTCGGCGGCACCCTGCGAAAACATGTAGGGCGTCAGGGATGCCCAGTCAAAGGCAAGGAGATGAAGTCCTCGGCCGAGAGAAGCTTAATTAGTTACCGTGATGATGGCGTCGAGCTCGGCTAATGTCGAGGCACCGCCAACGGCGGGCGTGCAATTGACGGAGGGGCTGCTTGCTGCAGAGGTGCCGGCCGGCGTACACCCGGGTGCATTAAGCTCCCGTGCCGGCGTCGGAGACACCAATGCCGCCTCCGCTGGAGACACCAATGGCCCCGCCATCGCATTCTACGAGTTGCTGGCCGTGAAGCTGGGAATCGGGGGCGGCCCCTGTTGGTCGCCCGCAATCCACGCCTGCAACCCCTCAATCAAGGTAGGCACAATGGCGGTGATCGTCGCTCCCAGTTGTTGTTGCACTTGCTCTTGGACAATCTCCGAAATCCGCGCCACTTGTGCCTTGAGTTCTTGAACCTTGAGCGACTGGCTTTCCGAGCTGGTCTTTTTCTCCTTTCGCCCACCAGCGTTATAGTATGACGACCATTTTGTGGACAAGCCTTTGCCGGCCACACGACCAGCTGACGACGGCTTACTGAGCTTATCCTTTTTTTCATTACATTCAACGCCCTATTTAGAGTGGTGTCCCAAGGGTTGCTCTTAGTCGACCCCGCGCTACTGCTTTCGGTCGCCTGCGGAAGGAATGTGAACCATTTAGAAATTTGGCTTCATTAATTAGAATGCAACCATATGGAGCTAATTACGCGGGGGTGTATTCCTTACCAGAACAAGCTCAAGCGCCCTGGTCTTCGGATCCGTGGTAAGCTCCTTTGTTTTCGGGTCCTTCTTATACCGGGCCCTGACAAAGTTCCTGGTCTGCTTGTCACCGTATTTATCGAAGAGGGGCGGTAGGCCTTGCTCGGCACGCTCCGCCTCCTCCTTGTCCCATATAGGCTCCGCCACTCTGTAACCGTCGGGACCGAGTGTGTGTTCCCCTAAGTTCAGCTCCCGCATTTCTTTCCCCCACTGACTTGATTCGGAGGTTGCGGTGCTCTCGCACTTGATCTTGAAGTCGTTGTAGTCATCTTCGGTGATCGAAGGATTTTTCTCCTTGATCTTCTCATAACTAAAACATTTGTCAATCATTCTCTTCACCGTGCTTTTCCAAGTAGACAGGGCCGTGCACATCTTCGTGAGGGCGGCATTGTTCACTTTATTCCCTTTGAGGCTTGTGTTTTCAAATTCAGCGGGGAACTTGTATCGTTTGTGCAGCTTCGTGAAGAGGAGGTTGCGCAAATTCCCTCGGTCAGGATGCCTCAGGTTCTAGGTGTTGATCGAGACGGTGCTCCGGAGAATGCACCCGACCTGAAGCGAGTACCCCTTGACTATTCATTCGGGCGCCGTTGGATTCCCGTCGGAGTCCACTTCAGTAAATTCCTCCTTGACGGTGCGGAGCACGGTCGGGCGCCAGTCCTTCCGTTGCCTCTTCGGTTGGCTGCCATCTGTGCGTGCGCCGCCATCATCAGTGGTGGCATCCTCGGCGGCACCATCAGTGGTGTCATCCCCGACGGCACCATCAGTGGGGTCATCCTCGGCGGCACCATCAGTGGTGTCAGGATCGGTGTCTTTTGCGGCGTCCTCATACAAGTGAGGTTGTTCCTCCATCTCCTGGGACAGCTCCCAGAATGCCTTGCCGCCCGAACCCCCGGCCTCATCGTTGTGGGCCATGTTTCTCTCTAAATAGGAAAAAAGTTTGGTCAAAAAGTTGGTTATTGTCAAGGAACAAGATCATGGTCTCATCATTTAGGGTTTGTCGACACCGATGCATCCTAAAAGCTAAGCTTTTATCATTGAGGGTTTTTCGATGCCGAGGCATCCTAAAAGCCTAAGCTTTCATCATTTAGGTTTTTATCGACACCGAGGCACCCTAAAAGCCAAGGTTTTATAATTTATGGTTTGTCGACACCGAGGCATCCTAAAAGTTAAGCTGGGAAGGAGAATTCTAAGTTGGGCCTAATCACTTGGCTCTATTGCCGCCTATGGTTTAATGCAGCAAGAATAAAGGGGCAGTTGATCCTACTTAATTAAGTACTAAGATACCCCGGCCCATGCATTAGTCACAAGTACCCCATATGTCCTATTTTTAGCAAAGTCATGCTAAAATTCACGGAAAATTTCAGCATGACCTTTGCTGAAAATAGGACATATGGAGTACCCGAATTTGCCAGAACGGAAGTTAATCGACATTCCAGCAAACTCAAGGGCCTCTCGGGGTACCTGAAAAATCATCACGACACGATGGTCGGAGACAAAACCCAACAGTGCAAAGTGGGGAAATATGTCATGTCTAAACATGGATATTTCTAGTAGGTGATTGGACCAGTGAAGCTATAAGATGTTACAGTACAAACAAATTAAAGCAGCAGCAATAATAACAGACTTATGTGCATGAACATGAATCTGTATCTATTGTCGCTATGATCTAGTAATAAGAACAAGACATGTCAATTTCAGTTTCAATTACCCATCACATAAATCAGATCGACCTTGTTGATTTGATTCACAAATCTACCAAAATCTAGGTTTCCATAGTCCACTTAAGTTCAGCTAACCCTGAGAAAATGTTGCAGCAAACATAACCATTTAATTAAATTAGCAGGTTTTGATGCAAAATATTGTGGCAGTCACTTCCAAGCAAGAAAACACAAAATTCACTGACCAATTTTAATTTGTAAGACAATTGAGCTAAAATCTCAGTGTACTGAAGCTGAAACTAGTTAATTGTATCAAGTATATGTATGAAGAGGACATATAGATGAGCTCTTTCATGTGCTTGCAGTTACATCAACAGCTTTTTGTGTCTTGTCGAGCCCCTGAAATGTGTTTTGTAGCTCCAATCTTAGATGATGGCACAAAAGGTGAAGGGGAAAAACAGGCAAAATCACGGCACCGCCCAGTGTTGAGCTCTTATTTCAGCTGCTTGAAGTCGGTTTGTCCATAAAGTTAAATCAGATAGTATGTTAGCTACTACATCATCAACACTAACTGATTATTGGTAGAAACCTCGCGCGTCCCGACCGACCCAAATCCTCAACATCATTTTCTTTAGTAAAAGGGTTCCCCTGATTTCCATTAAAAGAAACCATTACAGATTCAGCTACACACCAGAACCAAAATAACCAAACATGAACTACATAACTGACGCAGCATACTTCAAAATCAAACCTATGGTGAGTGGGGCGCGGCCCAGCTCTCGACCACCACTAGCAACATCAATCACTTCAGATATTTACAAGTAGTAACGTATCACCCCACAGGTTTCTTTCGAAGGTTAAGTGACCCCACCCTTTCCCAAAAACCTCAGAGACAGTAATGTTTTCAGTAAAGCAAACATCATAAAGTCTGGGGTAAGATTGATTTAGAGGTTTATTATCTACCACCAATCTTTGCAGAACATAGTATGAGTCCCATTTACAAATTTTTCTTCACATATTCATGAAATAGTTTTTTGATTGATATAATAGACTAGACTAAAATTGTGAGTCTCCGTGCTAACGTTTAATCCCTGAAAGACAAGCACCCTTGACATATTTATTCAACAGAATGGATTGCCATAGTCCGAGTACACTTATTCTGCTAAAATCCTAGGGCATTGATTTGAAGCTGTGAAGACCATGGATCACATCAACAGTAAGGTTTGAACAATATGGTACCTGGGCGTCGAAGAGGCGGCGGCAGCGGCGGTGTCGAGGGCGTCGAAGGGGTCGGGGTCGGGGTCGAAGAGGCGGTGGCGGCG
>LR738715.1:38715285-38796093 GCA_902687465.1 Secale cereale
AGGATCTGGCGAGGGAGGGACGAGGGAGGACTAGCTATAGGGGGGAGAATACTAATGGCGCACCCCCTTGCGGGGTGCCATTAGAATGTTTTTTTTTCTGATAGCAATGGCGCACCAGCGGGACGGTGCGCCATAAGTATTATTTTTTTAGATAGCAATGGCGCACCAGTCAGCGGTGCGCCATAAGTATTTTTTTTGCATCTAATAGTTTTTTAGAAAATGAATATGAATATGAAACAGTAATAAATTTTTATAAAAACAGTAATATTTTTTTTAAATATCAACATATTTTTTAATTTGAAAATATTTATGAATATAAAAAAATATCATCAAATTTGTTATTTGAAAATACCATCAAATTTGTTATTTGAAAATATAATCAAATTTGTTATTTGAAAATACCATCAAAATTGTTATTTGAAAATATAATCAAATTTGTTTTTTGAAAATATAATCAAATTTTTTTAGTTGCATTCATTTGTGACGGTGGAGCGGGGGAGGGTGCGGGGGTCGTCAGCGGTGGTGGAGCGGGGGAGGGTGCGGGGGGGTGCTCGGCGGCGAGGGGGATCTGCCAAGGGGAATCTGGCGAGGGGGGATAACGATCGAGATGGAGGGGGATCGAGATCGAGTGTCCTCATGAATATTCAATATTTTTTCATGAATTCAAAAAGTGCCCATGAAATTTAAAAATATTCATGATAGTTCAAAAAGTGCCGCCCATGAAATACAGTCGAGAAATGAAGATTACAATTTAAATACAATCGATCTTAGCTAGCTAGCTATCTGTTCACAATCTTCTTGCCCTTCTTTTTCGCAAATGGAGTTCTTCTGTGGAACAGACGTCCTTTAGGTAGGGTGGTCCTGCTTCTTCTTGTGGTGTATGCTGCTACTTCATCATCGTCGTCATGTTCGATCTTCGGGTCGCCGTACTTGTCGAAGTCTTGCTCACTGGCTACTCCATCCATTCCGATGATCTTCCTTTTGCCTCTCCTCACGACAACACGACTGGGCTTTGACGGGTCGGTAATGAAGAAGCATTGGTCAACTTGGGAAGCCAGTACCCATGGCTCATTTTTCGCGGTGACGTTTGCGCCCGCGGTCTTGGATTTGGCTTCGGGTATAACCATGGTGGTGAAATACCGGTCTTCTTTTAGGACGCTCTTGGCCCATCTGACACGGAACATCGGGACCTTCTCTCCAGCGTAGCTCAGCTCCCAGATCTCCTCGATCCTTCCGTAGTATCTGTCCTTGTCGTTACCGGTGTAGGATTCCATCGTTACCCCGGAGTTCTGATAACCATCGCTCTTCATGTCCTTGGCCTCGGTGTAGAATGTGTAGCCGTTGATATCGTACACCTCATAGGTCATCAGGTTGTGCTCGGCGCCCTGTGACAAGGCGAATATGAGTTGTTCTTCCGCGAAAGAATCCTCATGTAAAGGGTACGACAGAAGCTTCTGCTTGAACCAACGTGTGAAACATGAGTTGTGTTGTTTGATTATATCCCCGTCCGTCCTCTGTTGGCCTCGGTCATTGTACGTCTTCTCAATAAAGGTTTTGTGCTCTACCACCCAAGGATCGACCATGTCTATGTGTTGTAGCGTGACTAGGTTTGCTCTTTCAAAGTCGGCGAGTCGACCCTCGAAGTCGACATGCATTTCGCGGCGACCCTCACGGTGACCCCATCCAGCGAGCCTGCCGAGGTGCCTGTTGACGGACAGACCAACGGGGTTCTCGATGCCTAGATAATTCGTGCAGTAGGAGATGCACTCTTCGGTCAGAAAGCCCCTGGCTATACTTCCCTCTGGACGTGACATGTTGCGAACATATCCTTTGATGACACCATTCATCCTTTCGAACGGCATCATGCTTTGCAGGAACGTCGGCCCGAGTTGGATGATATCGTCCACGATATGGACCAGCAGATGCACCATAAGATCGAAGAATGCGGGCGGGAAGTACATCTCAAGCTCGCATAGTATCACCACAATCTCTTCCTGTAGCCTTCTGAGTTGCCTCACGCCAACCGACTTCCGAGAGATGACGTCGAAAAAGTTGCATAGGCCAAATAGCGTTTCACGGACGTGCGCGTCCATGATCCCACGGATTGCAACTGAAAGTATCTGCGTCATCAGCACGTGACAGTCGTGAGACTTCATCCCGCTGAACTTCTGCTTCACTGGGTCTAGGTATCGGCTTATCTTCCCCGCGTAACCGTAAGGAAGTTTTACTCCTACAAGGCAGGTGAAAAACTGCTCGATCTCCTCCTAACTTAGAGTGAAGCACGCGGGAGGGTAGTCATTTCCGGTCTTCTTGGCCTTTTTGCCTTTGCGACGACTTTCCGTGTCCTTCTTCGCCTCATCATCATCATCATCATTAGCGTGAAGCTCCTGCCTGATGCCCATTGATTTCAAGTATGCCCTTGTTTTCGGCCCATCTTTGGTCCTCTTTGGCATGTTGAGCAGGGTACCAAGCAGACTCTCGCACACGTTCTTCGTGATATGCATGACACCAAGGCTGTGAGGCACACGGTGGATCTTCCAGTACGGCAAGTCCCAGAAAACAGACATCGTTTTCCATACCTTCAGCAGCGGCTCTGGCGCCTTTCGCTTCTTTCCCGGCTCTGGCGCCTTTTGCTTCTTTCCCGGCAGTGGGCAATCTTTCCAATTTTTCAACAGCTCGTCTATTTCCTCGCCGCTCCTCGTACGCGGGCGTCTTCGGGGTTCGGTTTCACCATCGAACAGATCCTTGCGTTTTCTCAACAGGTCATCATCGCGAAGCCACCTTCTATGTCCCATGAACATGGTTTTCGAAGACCCGGGATCTCTATCTAGTTGACGATACGTTGTGTCATCCATGCACCTGACGCATCCAGAAAATCCGTGGACCACCTGCCCCGCGACATATCCGTAACCGAGATAGTCGTGCACCGTCGTGAGCAGTGCGGCTCTCATAGGGAAATATTATTTCTCTGCGGCGTCCCACGTATTGGCTGGCGTTTTCCACAGCGTGTCTAGCTCCTCTTTCAGCAGCCCCAGATATAGATTGATGTCGTTCCCTGGTTGTTTCGGTCCTTCAATTAGCATACTCATGTGAATGTACTTCCTCTTCATGCACAACCAGGGGGGAAAGTTGTACATCCACACAAACACAGGCCAGGTGCTATGTGTGCTTCTCTGGCTGCCAAATGGATTGACTCCATCGGTGCTCGCGCCCAGCACGATGTTCCTTGGATCGTTCCCAAATTCTGCGTCTTCGAAGTTCAACGCTTGCCACTGGCTCACATCCTTAGGGTGACTCAGCATCTTGTCTTTTTTATCTATCTCCGGATCATTTGCGTCATCTTCTCGCTTCTTCTCCTCCCTATCCGCGTGCCAACGCAGGAGCTTTGCTACCTTAGGGTCCGCGAAATACCGATGCAGACGAGGAGTGATCGAAAAGTACCACACCACTTTTCGAGGAGCTTTCTTCCTCTTCTTGTATCGAGTGACGCCGCACACCGGACATATGGTAGACTCCGCGTGCTCGTCCCGATAAATGATGCAATTGTTCATGCACACATGGTATTTCACGTGCGGTAAGTCCAGAGGACACACGATTTTCTTCGCCTCCTCGAAACTGGTCGGGCACTTGTTCCCCTTGGGAAGACGTTCGTGCCAGAATGACATGTTCTCGTCGAAGCATGCGTCGGTCATTTTGTGTTTTATCTTCATCTCTAGAGCCATGAGCATTACTTTCAGGCGGGTATCCTCGGGCCTGCATCCTTCATACAATGGAGTAACCGCGTCTATCTCCAGTTGATCCATCTTGGCTTTCTCTCGGGCGGCAGCTCTTGCGTTATCCGTCTGCTTGAGAAGCAGCTCTTGAATATGAGGGTCCTGCACCCAGCCCATCGATGGTCCAACGTCGTCTGCTCCGCCGGCATGATCATCTTCATGATCATGCCCGTCGTCTGCTCCGGCATCTTCCTCATCATCATGTCCTGCATCTTCTACATGATGACTGTGTACAGCATCACCGTCGTGATCATCTCCTGGAGATTCTTCGTCTTCTCGCCCGCCCGAGCCGCGGTGGTTGTCTTGCTGCCCTTCCTCATTTCTTACCCGGCCCCCATGGACGACTTCGTAGTCATCTTCATCACCTTGCCACCGATAGCCATCCATGAAACCACGCAAGAGCAGGCTCTTCAGCTTGCATCTTCGACACGGACATCTTATCTCCGTCTCGTTCTTCTGAAGCATCTCGGCCTTCGCGGAGCTCAAAAACCTATTCACGATGCCTTCGGTCATCGTGCGGACCATGGTCGCCTGCGGGGTAGAGCAAAACGATATTTTAGAACCAAGAAAAAATTTGGCATGACTTTCCCTAAAAATAGGACCAAAAAGAATGCTTAATGCCAAAATTCTCGCCGAAACGGAAATGAATCAACATTCCGGCAAAATATTGGCAACTATCGCATTTCAAATACCGGTACACCTGCAAACACAAACATATATGCAACACCACAAACATATGCAACACCACGAACATACATAGATCTAGCTAGGCCATAAAAAGTGCATGTGCACATTGTTGGAGGGAGAACAACATAAAGATAGCTTCCCCCCTTACTTACCTATCAAAAAAAGGTAATTTAACCACTTAATTTGAATGAATCTATGGTGGAAATGAGGTGACAAAGAGGAGGCAGCCGAGACAAGCTTTGGAGGAGGAGGTGGAGAGAATGAAGTGGGGAGAAAGTGAGTGGGTAGGAGTGGCTGTCCAAAATATCTTGTTGGTGCTCAGGTTACTAATGGCGCACCACCTCCAAATGCGCCATTAGTGACCCAGGTTACTAATGGCGCACCTGTTGGTGGTGCGTCATTAGTAGTTTTGCAAAAAAAAACAAAAAAAAAACATACTAATGGCGCACTGTGCCACAGTGCGCCATTACTAGTTTTGCAAAATAAAAATAAAAAATATAATAAAAAAATAGTACTGACGAACTATGTGACTGATGCGCCATTACTAGTTACAACTAGTAATGACACACTCTGTCTGTATGCGCCATTAGCTAGTATGTTTGGAAAAGAAAAAAAATTGATACTAATGCCGCACCATGAGCTCGGTGCGCCATTAGTGTATTCCACACTAATGGCGCACCAGCACGTGTAGTGTCCATCCTATCTATAGCCCTTTTCCTAGTAGTGCGTTGGTATGTACTACAATGCAACATGACATTTGGACTGGCAATGCTGGTTCTACTTAGCTTGCAATTTCTCAAGGATGGAACATTGGTTGTCTTGACTTTATTTTCCATGAGATTTGAACAATTTACATTTATAACTACTAATAAAGGAAGGTGATACTCTTGGTCCGTCATACACTCTTGCCGAAAACACCCTCACACTTATGAGATATCAACCCGCAGTCCGTCCATACGTAGCGTTTTCGTCTGTGCACACAGGCATCACCTGTATTGGATCATGTTGTTCCACCACTGGGCCTTTTCTTATGGGCCGCTGAGTCACCTGAGAAAAATTGAACTCATGACCTTCGGCCCGATCAAAGAAACGTGGCTCGAGCAACCAACTGAGCATCGAAATTTTCATGTTAAAAATAGTCCTACCTCGCTCATTTAGACCGATTCACACCAACTCATACACACAAGTTACCTAGGATATCATCAATCAAGACGCCTAAAAAGGACTGTGAGAATGGACGAGGGACTTGGCAATGAGCGCACACGCGCATACTACAAAGGATATATTCTCACATGCAAGGAGAGATGGGTTGCACGTTGCATGGCACTCATACGTGCATGATAGTTTAATGACAGATTATAACTCGAGTAGATAATTGTCTGTGCGTTGCAATAGGAGTATAAACATTCTAGTAGATTATCCCTGGAAAAAAAATATTCTAATAGATGAGCCCATGATTGAATGTCAATTATTAAATTGGTGCACTAAAATCTTAGCAAGTTTTTGTATGCAATTGCTATGATTTACATGTCATATTATTGTTAAGCACTTATATGATAAGAATTTATTAATTTGCCAAAGAAAATATTATTTAGGAGAAAGATAAAAGGTGGGAAGAAAAACGCCATCTTATTGTTGAGCACATATTTGGTAAGACTTTGTTAACTTACCAAAGAAGAATATTATTATTTGGGAGAAAAATCAGAGATGGGACAAAAAAATCAATCATGAGAAGGGAAGGCAGGACCATATATAGAGAGTTTAGACGAAGGAGAGGGTGAAACGGGAACCTTACATTCTTTTTAAGTAGTAGAGATAGAGATAGAGATAGTGATTGTGGGCTGACGAGAGGAGAAAACATGGTATCATATGTAGTGAGTCCTCGAGGAAGATGTAGTTGGTGGCCACGGGGAATTATGCAGCGGCGGTGGGGCGGGGATTTACGCTGCCGATGTGCACACACGTGGTGATGTGCCTCACATTGGAAGCAGCGGCAAGGAGTGTGTGCGAGAGAGAGAGAGAGATAAGCTGGGCCTGTACGTGGGCACAGGGGCCAGCAATTTAGGAGGACACATTGACTTTTGGATTGTAAGAATCTCTATCTAATATTAATCTATGTCTCTATCTTATAATATCACGCTGTAGCGCAATTCTGATACATCATCATCGGGATGGATGTCAGACGGATAAGAAGACACATCCACCTCCTCGTTAGACGACACCATCAAGATGATGTGGTGCCACAACTACGGTGTTCTAGTGGGTGTTTTGGTGCATGGTGGTTGTTATCAAGAAAGATGTGAAGATACTTATTTCTCCAAAGCGATGCACAAACATACAATTAGTATACCAGTGTGGGTGGATAGCACCTGAAATAGGGAGGCGGGATAAAACTAGCAAAGCCACAAACCGAACACATTTCTTAGGCTGAAACCATAATTTTTCTTCATACTAGAAATAGATGTGGATCATAAATCAAATAATCACTTGTGTTTCAGGTCATACTTATTTAGATAGGGGAGTGCGATTAAATATTTTTTGTACAACGCACGGGCATTTGTGCTAGTAATTAGAAGAGGAAAAGGGTCAGGGAAATCTTCGTCCAAAGTACTCATAGCATGTGGCCTACAGGAGGACCAATCTCATAATCAAAGGGTGCTGGGCTATTCACTTACCATAGGATACATGACTTCATTTCTGTGCTATGTATCTCTCAAGTCTTTTATAAAAGAGAAAGGTAGGCTTACAATTATTGCATCTTCGCTGCTGTGTTGATTACACATGTGACTTGTACTATGGCACGTCACCACAACACCTTCCTACATCAAGTGCTCTGAAAAGCAGGACAAGCAGCAGCTCAATACACCCGCGAGCCAAGCACATTCTAGCATACTCCCTCATCTATTATACCTAAATAGTTGTTTCCCGCTAACTCTAATTCTCTCAACATACAACCCTCCATGTCACCAAATGTGACATTTCATCATCCACTGAAACAATTGTGGCACATGCGTACCCCAATTTAATTTTTCCATCTCCGATGACTCAGCGTACATGCATACTCTTTGTCCACATACAATTACTTCCGAAAATAATAGCTTTTAATTTAGATCATTCCATTTATACAAAATTTATCCAAAATTAATATTTAAAATCCCGTAGCAACGCGCGGGGAAATCATCAAGTTCCTCTAAAATAGACGGGGTATTCCTATGTTTGACCCTTCGCTCTTTTTAGAACCGCCCCACTCCCCCTCGATATCTTCATTCTCCCACTCCATTAGGCAGAGAAGAAGTTACAACAACAAATATCTTTCATTCTTCCAATTTCACACGCACAATTAATTTGTTTCATCATCTGTGTGTGTCATGCATGCTCCATCCTCGTGGCGAGCAGTTAATACCCATTGTAGCACGTCGAAAGGCGCATGCCTATCAATGTGGCTAAAAAATCTATGCCAGTGGTGAAACTTGATAATAACAATTGACCAATCCAAATTCACAAATGATGTACGCATGCCCGGATCATGCGTTATGCTTTGCTTTTACAAGTAGGGGAGTCTTCTATGGTGTTCGTTTCCCATGAAATTGTGGATCATTACATTATGCTTCGAAACCTATGTTTGGGTTACTATAATGTTTGAAGTGAATGCAATGTGGTGGCTTTGTCATCTAGATCTCGATTTTTGGTGCAAACGCGAGAGTTTTTGTATCGGTAAGTGCAAAACAGGTTCTACATTATATGTCTATTCGTGTGGTGTGATGTTACATCATATTCTTTTGCAAAGTATTGGTGTAATGTTTTTAGTAAGGGACATGAGCATTTCTTTTGACAAGTATTGTGGCAATATTTATTTCGTGTGGAACTATGGATCAATGCATCCCATCTGGAAACCAATGCAGGAGAGGCATTCATACAGGTCTCACATGGCTCAAGGTGTACAAGGTGGTATTCGGAATGCATGGCAATGGTTCTACTTAGCTTGTTTTCTCTCAAGGATGAAACATTAGCTGATGGGATTTCTTTTCCATGAATTTTGTAAAGATAAGTTGTATGGTGTCCAGGTACATAATGCCGAGAGAGCCCTCGGACCTCTCACTTGGACAAAGGATGTTGACATCGAGGTCACATTTAAAGGATAGGAGGTAGACAGACTGCCCAATGTCTGAGTCGAACAATCTTCGAGCAATGATCCAAGCATGCTCTAAAGAGAGAGGGTAATGACGCAGTGACCATGGGGTGCTTGAGTTCACCGTCAACGCCCCGAAGAGGGTAAGGGCATCTCCAACCGCGCCCCCAACAGGCCCCCCCAGACCACTTTTCGGCGCCGACGCCGAAAAAATGGCCCAGTCGCGCCCCAGGAACCCGATTTTCGCCGGAATGAGCCAAAACTGGCGTCGGCGGACCCAACCCGAACCCGGGGCGCCGGGGGTTGCCTGGGGGCGCCGGACGGGTCGTTTTTTGCGCGAACTATGATGGGCCCGCCCTGTCAGCGACGCGCTGCTTCGTCGTCCTCATCGCCTCGGTTCCCGCGGGAACCAATGCCAAAGCTGCCGCACTGCCGCGCCGTCGCCTCCATTGATGCCCCGCGCTGCCGAGATGCAGCGCCGGTCAGCCTACCCATTGATGCCGCGCAGCGAACCGTCGCGTCGCCTGGCGCCACGGGCGTCCGCCACGCGTCGCCTGGCATGCGCCTCTCGCAGCCCGAGCTCCGGCTATAAAAGCCGCCCACCTCGCCGGTGAACGCCACACCGTAGTACATCGCCCCCCGTACTCTCCACACTGCCATGCACGCTTCACCGCTTCCTCCGCCGCTCGCTGCTTCGTCGCCGACACACACTGCGCCCCCATTCCGCCTCGCCGCCGGGGAGCTGCGGGCTACCGCGGCGTCCGCGTTCGTCCGTCCGGCACCTACTGCGCCGAGATTCGGTCGGGCGACGTGCTCCTCGGCCTCGGAACCTACGACACCGCTCAGGAGGGCGCCCGCGCGTACGATGCTGCGGCGTGGCGCCTCCGGCGTTCCCGTTGGGACATGAACTTCACGGACGTGCCGACTCGGGAGCGGGCACAGGAGTTGGCGCATTCCCCGCGGCTTATCACCGACGACGATCATCGGAAGAACCGTAGGCGGGCGCACCGTCTCAGCCTGGCCGAGATGGATGAGGAAGCCATGGCGACGTGGCGCCAAAACTTCCCGCAAGACATCATCAACGAGGACCAGTTCTTGGCCGAGAAGAGGGCGGAAAGGAAGAAGAGGATGGAGGAGCGAGCGGCCTATCGCGAGGACAAGCGAGCGCGGAAGGCGGTCGCTAAATTCAACATCGAGCTAGGAGATGTGTGAAGGAAATATGCCCTAGAGGCAATAATAAAGTTGTTATTTATATTTCCTTATATCATGATAAATGTTTATTATTCATGCTAGAATTGTATTAACCGGAAACTTAGTACATGTGTGAATACATAGACAAAACAGAGTGTCCCTAGTATGCCTCTACTAGACTAGCTCATTGATCAAAGATGGTTATGTTTCCTAACCATAGACATGAGTTGTCATTTGATCAACGGGATCACATCATTAGGAGAATGATGTGATGGACAAGACCCATCCGTTAGCATAGCACTATGATCGTTTAGTTTTACTGCTATTGCTTTCTTCATGACTTATACATGTTCCTATGACTATGAGATTATGCAACTCCCGAATACCGTAGGAACACCTTGTGTGCTATCAAACGTCACAACGTAACTGGGTGATCATAAAGATGCTCTACAGGTGTCTCCGAAAGTATTCGTGGTGTTGGCATAGATCAAGATTAGGATTTGTCACTCCGAGTGTCGGAGAGGTATCTCTGGGCCCTCTCGGTAACACACATCACAATAAGCCTTGCAAGCAAAAGACTAGTGAGTTAGTCACGAGATGATGTGTTACGGAACGAGTAAAGAGACTTGCCGGTAACGAGATTGAACTAGGTATAGAGATACCGACGATCGAATCTCGGGCAAGTAACATACCGTTTGACAAAAGGAACAACGTATGTTGTTATGCGGTTCTGACCGATAAAAGATCTTTGTAGAATATGTAGGAGCCAATATGAACATCCAGGTTCCGCTATTGGTTATTGACCGGAGATGAGTCTTGGTCATGTCTACATAGTTCTCGAACCCGTAGGGTCCGCACGCTTAACGTTTGATGACGATCGGTATTATGAGTTTATGAGTATTGATGTACCGAAGGTAGTTCGGAGTCCCGGATGAGATCACGGACATGACGAGGAGTCTCGGAATGTCCGAGACATAAAGATTGATATATTGGACGACTATATTCGGACACCGGAAGTGTTCCGGAAAAGTTTCAGATTTATCGGGAATGCCGGAGGGGGTTACCGGAACCCCCTACGAGAGGGGATGGTCCATAGTGGGCCTAAAGGAAAAGAGAGAGGCAGCCCATAGGGCTGGCCGGCGCCCCACCTAGGGTTCCTAGTTGGACTAGGATTGGGGGGGCGCCACCTCTTCTATTCCTTTCCCTCTTCTCTCTTTTGGTGAATCCTACTAGGAATAGGATTGCAATCCTATTCCTAGTAGGACTCCTTCCCTAGCCGCACCAGGAGAGGTTGGCCGGCCTCCCTCCCTTGCTCCTTTATATACGGGGGCAAGGGGGCACCCAAAGACACACAAGTTGAATTGTTTTAGCCGTGTGCGGTGCCCCCCTCCACAGAATCACACCTCGGTCATACCGTCGCGGAGCTTAGGCGAAGCCCTGCGCCGGTGAACACATCATATCCGTCACCACGCCGTCGTGCTGACGAAACTCTTCCGTGAAGCTCAACTGGATCAAGAGCTCGTGGGACGTCATCAAGCTGAACGTGTGCTGAACGCGGAGGTGCCGTACGTTCGGTGCTTGATCGGTTGGATCGCGAAGAAGTTCGACAACATCAACCGCGTCACTTGACGCTTCCGCTCCCGGTCTACGAGGGTACGTAGACACACTCTTTCCTCTCGTTGCTATGCATCTGGTAGATAGATCTTGCGTGATCGTAGGAAAATTTTAAAATACTACGTTCCCCAACAGTGGTATCAGAGCCAGGTCTATGCGTAGATGATATGCACGAGTAGAACACAATGAGATTGTGGACGATACTAGTCATACTGCTTACCAGCATGTCATACTTTGCTTCGGCGGTATTGTGAGATGAAGCGGCCCGGACCGACATTACGCGTACGCTTACGCGAGACTGGTTTCACCGTTATGAGCACTCGTTGCTTAAAGGTGACTGGCGGGTGTCTGTCTCTCTCACTTTAGCTGAATCAAGTGTGGCTACGCCCGGTCCTTGTGAAGGTTAAAACAGCACATACTTGACGAAACATCGTTGTGGTTTTGTATGCGTAGGTAAGAACGGTTCTTGCTAAGCCCGTAGCAGCCACGTAAAACTTGCAACAACAAAGTAGAGGACGTCTAACTTGTTTTTGCAGGGCATGTTGTGATGTGATATGGTCAAAACATGATGAGTTATACGTTTTTGTATGAGATGATCATGTTTTGTAAAGTTATCGGCAACTGGCAGGAGCCATATGGTTGTCGCTTTATTGTATGAAATGCAATCGCCATGTAATTGCTTTACTTTATCACTAAGCGGTAGCGATAGTTGAGGAAGCAATAGTTGGCGAGACGACAACGATGCTACGATGGAGATCAAGGTGTCGCTCCGGCAACGAAGGTGATCATAACGGTGCTTTGAAGATGGAGATCAAAAGCACAAGATGATGATGGCCATATCATGTCACATATTTTGATTGCATGTGACGTTTATCTTATTATGCTTCTTATTTTGCTTAGAACGACGGTAGCATTATAAGATGATCCCTTACTAAATTTCAAGGTATAAGTGTTCTCCCTGAGTATGCACCGTTGCGAAAGTTCGTCGTGCCGAGACACCACGTGATGATCGGGTGTGATAAGCTCTACGTTCGAATACAACGGGTGTAAGCCAGTTTTGCACATGCAGAATACTCGGGTTAAACTTGACGAGCCTAGCATATGCAGATATGGCCTCGGAACACTGGAGACCGAAAGGTCGAGCGTGAATCATATAGTAGATATGATCAACATAAGATGTTCACCATTGAAACTACTCCATCTCACGTGATGATCGGACATGGTTTAGTTGATTTGGATCACGTGATCATTTAGATGACCGAAGGGATGTCTATCTAAGTGGGAGTTCTTAAGTAATATGATTAAATTGAACTTTAATTTATCATGAAGTTAGTCCTGGTAGTATTAGCATATCTATGTTGTAGATCAATAGCTCGCGATATTGCTCCCCGTTTATTTTATATGTTCCTAGAGAAAACTAAATTGAAAGATGTTAGTAGCAATGATACGGAATCGTTCCGTGATCTGAGGATTATCCTCATTGCTGCACAGAAGAATTATGTCCTTGATGCACCGCTAGGTGACAGACCTATTGCAGGAGCAGATGCAGACGTTATGAACGTTTTTGACAAAAGCTCGATATGATGACTACTTGATAGTTTAGTGCACCATACTTTACGGCTTAGAATCGGGACTTCAAAAACGTTTTGAACGCCACGGAGCATATAAGATATTCCAAGAGTTGAAATTAATATTTCATACTCATGCCCGTGTCGAGAGGTATAAGACCTCTGACAGTACTTTGCCTACAAGATGGAGGAGAATAGCTCAACCAGTGAGCATGTGCTCAGATTGTCTGGGTACTACAATTACTTTAATCAAGTGGGAGTTAATCTTCCAGATAAGATAGTAATTGACAAAGTTCTCTAGTCACTTCACCAAGCTAGTAGAACTTCGTGATGAACTATAATATGCAAGGGATGACGAAAGGAATTCCCAGCTCTTCGCGATACTGAAGTCGGCGAAGGTAGAAATCATGAAAAAGCATCAAGTGCTGATGGTTAACAAGACCACTTGTTTCAAGTAAAGGGCAAAGAGATAGAAGAGGAACTTCAAGAAGAATGACAAGCAAGTTGTCACTCCCGCGAAGAAAGCCAAAGCTAAACTCAAGCCTGAAACAAGTGCTTCTACTGCAAAGGAAATGATCACTAGAAGTGGAACTGCCCTAGATATTTGGCGGATAAGAAGGATGGCAAAGTGAACAAAGGTATATTTGATATACAGATTATTGATGTGTATTTTACTAGTGTTCATAGCAACCCCTCGGTATTTGATATTGGTTCAGTTGCTAAAGAGTAGTAACTCGAAATGGGAGTTGCATAATGAACAGAAACTAGTTAAAGGATGAAGTGACGATGTGTATTGGAAGTAGTTCCAAGATTGATATGATCATCATCGCACACTCCCTATACTTTCGGGATTAGTGTTGAACCTAAATAAGTGTTATTTGGCGTTGAGCATAAATATGATTTGATCATATTTGTTGCAATACGGTTATTCATTTAAAGTCAAAGAATAATTGTTATTCTGTTTACATGAATAAAACCTTCGATGGTCATACACCCAATGAATATAGTTTGTTGGATCTCGATCGTGGTGATACACATATTAATAATATTGAAGCCAAAAGATGCAAGGTTAATAATGATAGTGCAACTTATTTGTGGCACTGCCGTTTAGGTCATAATGGTGTAAAGCGCATGAAGAAACTCCATAATGATGGACTTTTGGAATCACTTGATTATGAATCACTTGGTGCTTGCGAACCATGCCTCATGGACAAGATGACTAAAACTCCGTTCTCCGGAACTATGGAGCGAGCAACAGATTTGTTGGAGATCATACATACTGATGTATGTAGACCAATGAGTATTGATGCTCGCGGCGGGTATCGTTATTTTCTGACCTTCACTGATGATTTGAGCAGATATGGGTATATCTACTTAATGAAACACAAGTCTGAAACATTTGAAAAGTTCAAAGAATTTCAGAGTGAAGTAGAGAATCATCGTAACAAGAAAATAAAGTTTCTACGATCTGATCATGGAGGAGAATATTTGAGTTACGAGTTTGGTCTTCATTTGAAACAATGCGGAAATGTTTCACAACTCACGCCACCCGGAACATCACAGCGTAATGGTGTGTCCGAACGTCGTAACAGTACTTTATTAGATATGGTACGATCTATGATGTCTCTTACCGATCTACCACTATCGCTTTTGGGGTTATGCATTAGAGACAGCTACATTCACGTTAAATAGGGCACCATCTAAATCCGTTGATACGACACCTTATGAACTATGGTTTGGCAAGAAACCAAAGTTGTCGTTTCTTAAAGTTTGGGGCTGCGATGCTTATGTGAAAACACTTCAACCTGATAAGCTCGAACCCAAGTCGGAAAAATGTGTCTTCATAGGATACCCAAAAGAGACTGTTGGGTACACCTTCTATCACAGATCCGAAGGCAAAATATTCGTTGCTAAGAACGGATCCTTTCTAGAAAAAGAGTTTCTCTCGAAAGAAGTGAGTGGGAGGAATGTAGAACTTGATGAGGTAATTGTACCTTCTCCCAGATTGGAAAATAGTACATCACAGGAAATTATTCCAGTGATTCCTACACCAATTAGTGAGGAAGTTAATGATAATGATCATGAATCTTCGGATCAAGTTTCTGCTAAACGTCGTAGATCAACCAGAGTACGTTCCGCACCAGAGTGGTACGGCAACCCAGTTCTGGAAATCATGTTACTAGACCATGATGAACCTACGAATTATGAGGAAGCGATGATGAGCCCAGATTCCGCAAAATGGCTTGAAGCCATGAAATCTGAGATGGGATCCATGTATGAGAACAAAGTGTAGACTTTGGTTGACTTGCCCGATGATCGGCAAGCCATCGAAAATAAATGGATCTTCAAGAGGAAGACCGACGCAGACGGTAATATTACTGTTTACAAAGCTCGACTTGTTGCGAAAGGTTTTCGACAAGTTCAAGGAGTTGACTACGATGAGACTTTCTCACCTGTAGCGATGCTTAAGTCTGTCCGAATCATGTTAGCAATTGCCACATTTTTATGAAATCTGGCAAATGGATGTCAAAACTGCATTCCTGAATGGATATCTCAAAGAAGAGTTGTATATGATGCAACCAGAAGGTTTTGTCGATCCAAAAGGTGCTAACAAAGTATGCAAGCTCCAGCGATCCATCTATGGACTGGTGCAAGCATCTCGGAGTTGGAATATACGCTTTGATGAGGTGATCAAAGCATATGGTTTTATACAGACTTTTGGAGAAGCGTGTATTTACAAGAAAGTGAGTGGGAGCTCTGTAGCATTTCTAATATTATATGTAGATGACATATTGTTGATTGGAAATGATATAGAATTTCTGGATAGCATAAAAGGATACTTGAATAAAAGTTTTTCGATGAAAGACCTCGGAGAAGCTGCTTACATATTAGGCATCAAAATCTATAGAGATAGATCAAGACGCTTAATTGGGCTTTCACAAAGCACATACCTTGATAAGATTTTGAAGAAGTTCAAAATGGATCAGTCAAAGAAAGGGTTCTTGCCTGTTTTACAAGGTATGAAGTTGAGTAAGACTCAATGCCCGACCACTGCAGAAAAATATAGAGAGAATGAAAGTCATTCCCTATGCCTCAGCCATAGGTTCTATAAAGTATGCCATGCTGTGTACAAAACACGTTGTGTACCTTGCCATGAGTTTGACAGGGAAGTACAATATTGATCCAGGAGTAGATCACCGTACAGCGGTCAAAATTATCCTTAGTAATTGGATGACTAAGGAAATGTTTCTCGATTATGGAGGTGATAAAGAGTTCATCGTAAAGGGTTACGCCGATGCAAGCTTTGACACTAAATCCAGATGACTTTAAGTATCAATCTGGATGCGTATTGAAAGTGGGAGCAATTAGCTAGAGTAGCTCCATGCAGAGCATTGTAGACATAGAAATTTGTGAAATACATACGGATCTGTATATGACAGACCCGTTGACTAAACTTCTCTCACAAGCAAAATATGATCACACCTTATTACTCTTGGGTATTAATCACATAGCGATGTGAACTAGATTATTGACTCTAGTAAACCCTTTGGGTGTTGGTCACATGGTGATGTGAACTATGTGTGTTATTCACATAACGATGTGAACTATCGGTATTAAATCACATGGCGATGTGAGCTAGATTATTGACTCTAGTGCAAGTGGGAGACTGAAGGAAATATGCCCTAGAGGCAATAATAAAGTTGTTATTTATATTTCCTTATATCATGATAAATGTTTATTATTCATGCTAGAATTGTATTAACCGGAAACTTAGTACATGTGTGAATACATAGACAAAACAGAGTGTCCCTAGTATGCCTCTACTAGACTAGCTCATTGATCAAAGATGGTTATGTTTCCTAACCATAGACATGAGTTGTCATTTGATCAACGGGATCACATCATTAGGAGAATGATGTGATGGACAAGACCCATCCGTTAGCATAGCACTATGATCGTTTAGTTTTACTGCGATTGCTTTCTTCATGACTTATACATGTTCCTATGACTATGAGATTATGCAACTCCCGAATACCGTAGGAACACCTTGTGTGCTATCAAACGTCACAACGTAACTGGGTGATCATAAAGATGCTCTACAGGTGTCTCCGAAAGTATTCGTGGTGTTGGCATAGATCAAGATTAGGATTTGTCACTCCGAGTGTCGGAGAGGTATCTCTGGGCCCTCTCGGTAACACACATCACAATAAGCCTTGCAAGCAAAAGACTAATGAGTTAGTTACGAGATGATGTGTTACGGAACGAGTAAAGAGACTTGCCGGTAACGAGATTGAACTAGGTATAGAGATACCGACGATCGAATCTCGGGCAAGTAACATACCGTTTGACAAAAGGAACAACGTATGTAGTTATGCGGTTCTGACCGATAAAAGATCTTCGTAGAATATGTAGGAGCCAATATGAACATCCAGGTTCCGCTATTGGTTATTGACCGGAGATGAGTCTCGGTCATGTCTACATAGTTCTCGAACCCGTAGGGTCCGCACGCTTAACGTTTGATGACGATCGGTATTATGAGTTTATGAGTATTGATGTACCGAAGGTAGTTCGGAGTCCCGGATGAGATCACGGACATGACGAGGAGTCTCAGAATGTCCGAGACATAAAGATTGATATATTGGACGACTATATTCGGACACCGGAAGTGTTCCGGAAAAGTTTCGGATTTATCGGGAATGCCGGAGGGGGTTACCGGAACCCCCTACGAGAGGGGATGGTCCATAGTGGGCCTAAAGGGAAAGAGAGAGGCAGCCCATAGGGCTGGCCGGCGCCCCACCTAGGGTTCCTAGTTGGACTAGGATTGGGGGGGGGGGGCGCCACCTCTTCTATTCCTTTCCCTCTTCTCTCTTTTGGTGAATCCTACTAGGAATAGGATTGCAATCCTATTCCTAGTAGGACTCCTTCCCTAGCCGCACCAGGAGAGGTTGGCCGGCCTCCCTCCCTTGCTCCTTTATATACGGGGGCAAGGGGGCACCCAAAGACACACAAGTTGAATTGTTTTAGCCGTGTGCGGTGCCCCCCTCCACAGAATCACACCTCGGTCATACCGTCGCGGAGCTTAGGCGAAGCCCTGCGCCGGTGAACACATCATATCCGTCACCACGCCGTCGTGCTGACGAAACTCTCCCGTGAAGCTCAACTGGATCAAGAGCTCGTGGGACGTCATCAAGCTGAACGTGTGCTGAACGCGGAGGTGCCGTACGTTCGGTGCTTGATCGGTTGGATCGCGAAGAAGTTCGACAACATCAACCGCGTCACTTGACGCTTCCGCTCCCGGTCTACGAGGGTACGTAGACACACTCTTCCCTCTCGTTGCTATGCATCTGGTAGATAGATCTTGCGTGATCGTAGGAAAATTTTAAAATACTACGTTCCCCAACAATGTGTCCTCCTGGGACTCCACCGACGAGCGGTTCCTTGATGCCTACGCTGAGACGTCGGAGGAGGACATCACCGAGGCAGAGTCCGAGTCGGAGAATGACGAGTAGTAGTAGTTTGTAGGAGAAGACTATGTGAACTATCTATTTATCTATCTATCGTAGGATTAAGATTATGTGAACTATCTATCTATCTATCTAATGTGAAACTGTGATTTTATTTGCGACTATGTGATTCTATTTCAATAGACGCCGAAACACGTCGAGCCTGGGCCGTTTTGCGCCGGTAATGGGCTGAATGCGTCAAAAATGGGCTGAAAGCGCCTAAACTGTGCCGATATCGGCGCCTAGGGGCGACCTGAGGAGGCGGCGACTGGGAACGCACTGGCACCCAAGTCGAAACTAGCGCCGGCTCGCCCCCAAGCGGCGGTTTTCGGCGCGTCTTAGGGGCGCAACGGCTGGAGATGCTCTAACAACGCAACATGTCGATGTCGCCACGATTTTTTCAACCAAAGCCCTGGCATGAGGGAGGAGAACCACACGAGGCAGCGCACCTTTACAGAACTCGGCCTGATTCTCATTTCGAAGTGCCTCAAGTTTTACACAGTAGATAGACCACATATTGATAGTATTCACATTGCTCTGCCTTGTCAAAAGTTACTCTCTTGTTGGCATAGTTACATTCCATCTCCACATTACGCACCACGTGTCATGAACACCAAAGAAAAGAACCATTTATCTTTGGTGATTAACCATTGTAAGCATACCAGAGCCGCTGTGCAGCATGGAACGTGTCGCTGTTGCATCCGGGCCGCCCATGCTCGCTGTAATAAACGCAACTGATGATATAGAGAAAAAAAAAGCAAGGCTAATCGCACCATCACCATTCATGTATGCATCAGTGCCCAAAGGGAAAGAAAACAAGTGCAACACCAGACATTGACGATTTGTCCATGGCGAAACATCAGTGCAATCTGATTCAGAATTAGAGCAACATCAGTTTGTGTCGTACAGGCATTGAGGATGAGGTTGCTGCATCGGCATGGTCCGTCTCGAGATGATTAGCCAGGGCCTGGTGGTTTGCCTTCACCTTTGCAGCATGGTTGGATGATTGGCTAATGGCATGATTAAGCAGATCACTGTAACGGTATTCCTGCTTCTTCTTCCCGGGGCAGAACGGGCATGTAAACCTGTCAGTGCCAGACCTCACCACAAGCTTGCCAGACTTCATATCCATGTATGCTTTTTTAGCATAGTCGCCAATATCTGTATCACTTAGCTCTGACGACTCGTCGGAACTACACTCCATGTCAGACCTGAAAATATGGCAACAAGGGTAAGTTCATTGCTAGTTGCGAGCCGCATGAGGTTCCATTGACGACTAGCAATGAGGTTCCATTGCTAGTTGCACTGGCAATGGCGAGAAAACTCACTTCTCCTCCTCCGCTTTATGTTCCTGAGGCTTCAGTATGCCACCGTCGATGAGCGGTTGCAACTCGGATTTCGCAAGATCCTTCACCCTGGAATCTGGAGATTCCAAATAGGCAGCCACCACCCTGGAGCTGCAGCAATCAACAAGTTCAAAAGAATATCAGCACATGATTCCTTTGTTTTTCCTTCAATACCACCTAAGCAGTACAATGTAGTATGTAAATTGCAACCGACAGTTCGCATTTGCATGGTTCACGTGCCAGAA
This sequence comes from Secale cereale, assembly GCA_902687465.1. NCBI lineage: Eukaryota > Viridiplantae > Streptophyta > Magnoliopsida > Poales > Poaceae > Secale > Secale cereale. The sequence continues at coordinate 38,735,343 of LR738715.1, forward strand.
CCATGACTTGCTTTCGACATCTTATTGGTTTCAATACTAACCTGATCGTACTTGTTTGGGACTGAAAGGCTTTGTTGTTGTTGCATTTGCATGGTTCACAAATTTTATGAACAGATTAAAGAACTAACATATCGATGATGAGTCATTCTGAGGTACCTGAATCCATCTGCATATAACTTGCATTTCCCTTCGAGGGCTTTTTTCCAGAGGGTAGTAGCAAACACAGGACAATCAAGTATCATTCTTCTGATTATGGGGCTGGAATGGTAGTTATCAAAGGCATGCTCATCAACATCATCTGTCCTCGGGCGCGCTGCGTCACAAGCTATAGCATTGTGAAGTACGTGGATCCTGTCAGTGACCCCCTTCAAGAAGTTATTTTTTCCACCTACAGCAACCTTGGAAAATGACATTTCAGAACCTCCATAAGCATAACAGCAGTACCTCTTATAAAGCAAAAATATGTGCAATCCTGACGCTCTTCAATAGTCGATTATACATTTGTATTAAGATTTAAGAGTCATTTGTATTAAGCGTAGACCATGGACAAAGGAGATTACCTCATATAGTACATCTTTGCCAAAGTTTGTTCGAAGTAACTCTCCAACATTTTCAATGCATGTCTCAATGAGAACCTGCAAAGGAAACAAGAACACCTGCATTATTGATGGGATTAGGGGTTATGTGACTGTGGGAGCATAGTAATGTTGGGATCAGGGGTGTTATGTGACTGATGGGAGCTTAGTAATGTTGCGATTAGGTTTTCTTTGACAAATGGTCACCCTTAAATAATGGTATATACTACACTGCTACGAGAATAACTGTAGATCTCTTGAGGGGGAGAAGTACATGGTCCAAGAAAAATGTCGTTGAATAAATAAATCAAAAGTTAAATACATGTTTTGAGTATCACCTCATAAAGCTCGCTTTTCACCAACAGTTCTTGCCGCCATTTAATCGAGTCATTCTTCGTACCAGATGCAACCAGTGTGTCTTCTGAAACCCCATGTTCTTTGTCAGCTACATCATCCAAGTTAACCTGAAACAAAATATAGCAAATTTCAGAGGGGGGGGGGGGTGTTTCTCTTCAAAGTACTTAAGAGTTAATAGAATAGGTAACTTGCCTTTGAAACAAGGGAAGGCACGTTGTAGTTCAGATAGAACAATTCACGTGGAGTCAGATAACGTGAGCAAAGTGGGTGAAATAGGTGCAGCAGTGGGCGTCTCCCGTTCTGTTTCAACAAGGAACTCCATCATAAATAGTCTCATGTGCATATATATATATATATATATATATATATATATATAACAATTTACCTATATATATAACAGATAAAAATAAGCACATCAGAAGCTTGGAATTCCTTTTACCTTGTCAAATATGAGTTCCTTTAACTGCTTTGTCAGCTCATCAACTACAACCTACAAATATTGAAAGCAATCTATGAACATTGTCTCTTCACTTCTTCAGATTGCTTGTAATGGCAGCATAACACTTGCTTCAAGCAAATGATAGGTGCTGGCTGACCTCAGTAACAAGTTCTGTGTTATCAACAATGGAGAGAAGACAAATAACGAACTGGAGGAAAAAAGACATGTTAGTTCAGTTGAGGATTAATCGCTTCGAAGCATAAAACCATCTGAAGTTACTGTGCAACGGGGGAATGTTTGTATAGCTTAAAGCATGAAATCACACAGTACGATCCTATTTAAACACTAAAATATATATTACATATATAGACATCACTTACAAGGCATCCATAATCATTGAGAGCAAGCTTCATAAAATGCCCCTTCAAGCTTTTGATAATCCTCTTCCTATCCTGAAATGCATTCCGTGTTAAATGACAAAAGCACACTGGATATAAGCGAGAAGGAAAATACTACTGAGAATGCAGCGTGAGGCACTAACTAATGCACAGTTCAATTTGCATGACTCTACAGAAGTTAATAAATAAACATCGGATAAAACAGATGAGTGGGCAAAGTTAAACAAAGTGATCGCTCTGAAATCTGTCTCTTAAAATACAATAAGAAAACGGAAAGAGAAAAAAAAGAAGACAATATACCTTTGCAAGGCCATGCTTGAGGCAAGCAAGCCCTAATTTTAATCCTTCCTTCGTCTGCATGATCCGAATGAGAAGTGGTTCTGAAAATCTTTTCTTCTTCGCTTTTGATTTCATTGGTGTAAGATGGGGGATAAATTGACCAATCACATCTTCATCTAGGACAAATGACCCTCGAGTAAGATGGGGGATTAACTGACGAATCACATCCAAGGCTGATGTCTACGTAGAACATGCATATATTAGATACTGCAATAAGCTGAAGAAACATATCACCAACAAAGGAAAGCTTTGTTGTCAATCACGTCAATAAAATACATTTACCTTATCTGCAATTGTTAAGTACTCCAATATGACCGTGTGTACTATGGAATACTCAACAATACCCTTTTCCAGAACTGGCTGGATAACAGTAGTCATATGCTGCAGGACAGATGATTTCTGTAGTCCAAGCTTGGAAATTATGTTTAACAAACTGAAGAAGAAGGTTGAATATTAGGATACTGGAGTAAACAAATAACCGCAGACACCTATGGCAGGATAAGTGGATGACTACAATAATATTTCCCTCGGCCCAAGTTTAAGTTTTGTACAGAGAAGTTACAAAAGTTAAGGGGAAACCTCAAAGCAGATGTATGACAAGACATTATAGTGTGCCAACCTGAGCCTGCATGGTTTTTCTTGAGCCAGGTCCTTGGACAGCTGAAGCTCAGTGGAGTACAATTCCAACAGCAAACTTCTTTTCTGGGGCCGCGTCGCCTGATGAAAGGCGCGGTCAACAACTGCAAGAAAGAATACGTCCCAATGTGAGATTACCATGCACTTCTATAGCAAATACAAACGCATGCGGACAATGGCATTCAACCATTAACTCCTGCTGCTCCTATACATGACGAGTTCCTACCTATTACGAAAATAACACATAGCAACACATACCTGACACTCCTATTGTGTGACAAAGTAGAGAAGCGACATGACCATGAAGGGAAGAGATGAACAAGGCAAACTGTTCTTTACTGGCTGCGGTCACAAACAAGAGGTATGTTAGTGAAGCTAAGGGTTATCAAACAAACAAGCAACATTCTCACATATGAACCCATATGAGTTTTAAGCGAATCGTAGAGAAATTTACCCCCTTTTATGATATAATTCACAAGGAAACCAGAGTATTTATTGCGAGAAAGATCGAGCAGATGTGGCTGCAGGGCAACAAAAACAGGATCCCTCTCTGACTGTGAGCACCACTTCACACATAACTGACAAAAAATGGTGGCTATCAGAATAAGCACCAAAACACCATATGCAACGAGTTCATAAAGAATGAATATCGTCAACTTACTTGAAGAACACATGCTGTTACAGGGGATCCAGCCATTTCCAAATATTTCCCATCCATTTTACAGAGAGCCTCGGTAATTAGCCTGTGCAGATGACAAATCCATGAACATAACTTGAACATATGTCGCAACTCACTTGATAGTGACACTTACTTGGATCTAACCTTCCCGCTCAGACCACGGCATCTCACCTTTTGACATAGTACTCTGAGTTCCTGTTAAAATTTAGGTGCCGTGAACAATCAAACTTGAGTCGCCCAAAATATGGTACTGAATCATCATAAACAGAGGTGGTGATTCAGGCAGAAGCAGGAATTGCGATTCGTCTACTGGAATCAAATTATGGCATCACATACAGGAATTGATGCTACTGGAAACATGATGAAAGCAAAAATCACCTTCACGAGGTTGTTATCGAGCTTCCTCGACTCGGAGATTTCCTGCCACAGACAGTCAAGGACACTCCGGTTTCAGCTAAAACTCAAGCAGACCATACTCTAAACCAATTCCCCTGAACCAACTATGTCCATACCTCGGCTGCGACCCGCTCGTCCATGGCAGCGACGGGCTGCGGCATCTCCTTGGATCCGCCGCCGCCGCCGCGGCCGCGCGCCGCGGGGGATCTGTAGGGCTTCTTCCCCTTGGCCCGCTTGGGCGGCGCCTTGGGCCTCCCCGCCGCCACGTGCTTCCGCTTTTTGGCGCCCGGGTGGTCGCCGCCGCCGGCCATGGCGACGTGAGGTGGTGCCGGCGAACGGAGGAAGACGGGCGAGGAAGAGGCCGGACGGGTTCGTTCGTACGTATCGGGCTGTCTTTTTGTTTTGTTTTGTTTACCCCCTTATCTGGCGAACGTTCGCCAAGGAGGGTGCCATTTGCGAACGTTCGCATGGCATTTTTAGTTGCGTGGCAGTAGGGGTAACAGTTTCTTCAGGCAACATGACAAATTTTAATTTAAAACTACCATAGTTTGATCTTATTTTTTTACAACTAAAACCGCCATCAAAGATGGTTCGTTTGCCACCTCCCCTACAACGAACGTTCGCAGACTATAATTACCCTTTTTACGGTCTCGAACGATTTAGACTGTTTGGATGCTTGGTCTGCACCGAAATTTTAGCATGCGCGAAACCTAAAACACCTCCCAATCAGCCCATTGTAAACGGTTGGATTAGGGGTTTCTCTTAGTCAAACTCTCGGCATCCAAGGCGGGGAACGCGACACCTAGCCCATGCGAGCACGGACATGGTGCGAGCTCACGAGTGTTCCCGAAAAAACATCGGGAGTAATTGGGTCACCTCCCACTAATTCAACCGCCCCATTTGGACCCCTTCTAGTCATCGCCGAAAACTGCACCACACTGTCCTCCCCATTGAGCTCTTCCTTCCGGGGGTTCTTCATCGACTAGCAGGTAAGCAACGCATCTTTTTCGGTCGGCAGTGGCGATCCCTCTTGCTTCTCTTCACCCAGCTATCATGCGCCTCCTCCTTGCTACATCGATGATTTTGAACTAGTTTTAATGATATAATAATAAAAACATATAGCCATGTTTGGTAGGCTGCATTCACCTTGTCGGTCTCCAGAAGACAAATTTATCTCATTTGGATGTTTGACCTCCATCAAAATCTTGGTCCGCACAGGAACGCTTGAATCGGCCATTTCCTCTCAAATTGGCTTGAGCAAGCGCAAGCCAGCGCACGGTGGCTCTCATCATGTACGCTCGTGGTGGGCTGACAAGTATGTTTGCACATATTCTATTCTACTCACATTCCTTAGTCTCCTCGCCTAGCTCCTTTTAATCACAAAGGCGCTTCAATTCAAGATAAGATCTACACTGAAAAATATGTGCATAAACATTGTGATTCCATTCTGGTGATCGGTTCCTAGTTTCGTTGACTCTAATCTGTAATTTCATGTTCATATTTGGAGATTTTTTAGGCACGTGGTCGACCATTTGAAATCTACTTTGCATAGAAGCTGCATCTCACTATTCCACAATATTCGTGATGTAAGTTTTCTGTTTCGACGCACATAGACAAATAGATCTATATCTCTCTATTGTATTGTACGGATGTTCCATGTGTGCAGGTTAGTTTAGACGAATTTCGCCAAATTATCGTGCACATCAACCGTTTAAACGTTCCTTTGATCGGTAGCTTCATCTCGTTGTTTCACACAACTGATGTTGTAAGTTTTTTATTCGACGCTCATAGCCAAAGTTGTTTTAAGTGTGGTGGTTTTAATGTAAGTTTACCGTTTGAACAAGAGGTGGGATTAACTATGTAGATGTAACCAAACAATGGCGCATTGCATCTGGGGAGCACATGCTTGCAACCAAACAGTTGTGCATTTGTTTATGCTCAACTAGGCCAAGGAGGATGGGGGCAAACAAACACAGAACAGAACATGGTTTATTGTCCGTATTTACTCACTCGGTCTCAAGGTGGTTGGTGGGAGACCAAATTATAGGTTTGATTATCGTACTATCAAGAAGGGCTAGCAAATGAGTAGCTCGATTAAGTTGTATGTAGACTATTTAACATTTTCATGTGTTGCCTCCTTTTTGGTTGATCTTCGGTCATTCTCTATGGGCGGGTTTGGGTGCGTGCAGCAATTTTTGTCTCTTAACTAAGAGCACCTCTAGCAGAGTCTCCATGTGGCATTGATTGCCATAATAACTGTCAATGCAGTGATTTTGGACCAAAATGGCACTTTAGAAGAGTCGTCATATGGCTTCCAATCGCCATAATTTATGGAGCGCGCTCCATATACATCCTCGTAGTCTGTAAAGGTCCAAAATGGAGCTCGCTCCATACCCAACAGCAGGCCAGAGGGAAGTTTCAACTCCTTGTCGTGCCTAGGAATTAAAGAAGCCCAACCTCCGATGCACCATCGGTGACGGGGGCCGACTGTTAATGCCACGCCCGCTCCAATGAATTCCCGTGGCGGCCTGTTGGATGGCCGCCAATCGTCATCATCTCCTGACTTGCGTGTGAGCATGCCATGAGGTGTCTTGTGAGCAGGCATGGGAGTCATGGCGGATGCCAAGCATATGAGTAGGTCATGCCAGCGTTTCTCATTGCGAGACATGCCATTTAACCGCCCGCCTATCGCCTCCCCAATTGTCTCCTTAATCGCGCTTGTGGCGGCCTATAAGAGGTTGTTGTCTGCCCCTTTGTCACTTCAATCCTCTCTTCGGCACCTCTCATCCCCTCTTCAATAACCCACTTCATCGTTAATGGAAAACCCGGAGCTCCCCTCATCTTCAATTTTGGGGATGAAGAGGAGGAGGAGCACCCCCACTACTCCTCTGGCCCCCTTGTGGGCAAAGATGGACCTGGCCCTCGAGGAAGTTGCTTAAGTGGAGAGGCAGATTTTGGGCCCCGCGCATGTTGTCGTGGACAAATGGCCGGGCTAGGACAATGATGTTGAGGGGCATTTCCACGCCATCCAGTCCAGCATTGTCGCATTCTCCGCATTCTACCATGGCAGTGGTTGTGGCCATAGTCGTGTCGGTGGTGGTGACCGAAGCTACTAGTCATGGTTGTGTTTATCGTTATCATTAATATAATATTTTATTTAGGTGTTCTATGAATGTAGGTTGCAGTGCAACAAATTTTATGTTTCCGTTTACAATGAAATCAATTGTGTTCATATGAATTTTCCGCACCATTCATGAAATCAACTTTGTTCACCTAAATTTTGATTTTGTGGGGCAAAAACCTATGATCCAATGACATGTGGGTCCTATTTGCATGGAAAATATGGAGGTCGCACTATGGTGAATTTGTGTTTGAGCACAGCCTCTGCGAGCTCCATATCCATATGGAGTGTGCTCCATGTGGCGGATTGCAATCTCCCATTTGACTAATTTGCTAGAGTTGCTCTAAGGTATACATTTGCCTTGAGCATTTCACTTGAGGTTGATGATTATGTTAATGCTTGCCTCAAGTTGAAATCCTCTCTTGATCATGGCCACTTGTAAAGTCTTAAATTCGCTCCCCATAATCGTTTATGGGGGATCATTGTGTTGTATAACATCTTCAAATGTAACAATCATTCCTAGATGGAACTTCAAGCTTCAAGTACATGTTCATCATTTAAGTCTATCAAAAGCGTGACCTTCTCAGCCTACATGATCATTTCTACATGATGTTATCCTCACATGGGCTATATGAAATTTTCCTTTTGAACCAAGCCAGTGAGTGTTACTTGACCCACACATGCATACCAAACATATAGCACATGCCTTCGTACACAAAACATGATTTACAATTGCTTACCATACCGACAGATCATGTGATCACACATGGTACATGATTTACGCTCGTGAGTTGACCAGCAAGGCTCCAATCCTCTAAAATCGTATTACTAAAGTCCCATGTTAAAAAACTCGAAAGATAAGGTGCTCTAAACCTAGTCGTTTGCAGGTTGAAGTTGTAGACCAAGTCAGTCTAGCTAGTCGAATTAGTCCGGAAAGCCAAATGATTCAATTCATTCGAGCTTTAGGCCTTAGGGTCGAGCCAGGACAGTCTTATAAGAGTGCCTGGATAATCAGGCTTGAACCCAAGGGCACCCAGACAGACACCCAAACAGTCAGTCATGGGCATCACCCCATGGCCTGGACATAGACTCATCCCCAGGCCCCGGACAGTGTGACTCAATTGCTCGGACAATCCAGCTTGAAATTGAGAGTTGTTGGAGATAAGCTTGGACAGTCTACTAAGTGCTTGCCAACAGGTTCCCAAATTTACACACCTGAAAATTTCTGGTCGGCTGAAGGCAATCCTTTGACTACCACAGAGATTCACATTAACATCATTTTTGTCATCGCTCAATCTCCTCCATTCCATACTAAAATCACCTAAGAGACAGATCACTTAAATCGTTTGCGCCAAGAATTTATCAACCATGAATTCTTCTCTTCAATATATTCTCTCAAGATCTTGATGCATATATTGTTGGTATCCATTCAGAATCCATGAAATATCTTCCCATGGAACATTTCTTCATATGTAACTCCATGAAACGCTAGTTTATAGAAGTTGTCATTCATTACCAAAACCCAAAGCATATCATTACCTGGGTGGCATTAATCCTAGAATCCATCTAGCAATATTACTAAAATCATTAGTACATAGGGATTGTCATTGATTATGAAAACCACACATGTGGGCTACATGCACTTTCAATTTCCCTCATTTTATTAATTGATTGCCATCCCGATAAAATAATATATATAACAGAATTGAAATAAGTATGGAATTTATCTGAGAATAAATTGTATGCTTGATGTGGTTTTGGTAGCATCAAATATCACAAAGAGACTTGATGTTATCAAAACTGGATGTACTAGTATCGAAACAATACAAACACATTTGGAATTTTCTCTATACATGCTTCTACGCGACAAGCATCTATAACATAGGTATATTCATGAATGTCAACAACCACTTCCCCTAAATTCCATGAATTTCTCCCTCATGGGCATCAAATTTTAAAATGGAAGATAAAGTAGAAGGCCAATATTAGTATGAGTTCCTAACATTCTCGAAAAAAAATGTTCCTCGCAAATTTGTGCACTTCTCAGATTGTGAGTGGAATCAAATGCACATATCCAATCAGGCCAACTCCAACGCACGACCCCAAACGGACATCCATTTTATCTGGATTTTGTCTGTTTGGATAGGGCAACGGGGCAACATTCGGCTGTTTTCCTGGATGTGCTGGTTGTGCAACCAATGTGCGGACGCATCTCATCCAGCCGCATGGATTTTTTCCCAAATAAAATTTTGTCACCACCAATGCCTTAGTTCATGTCGGTCAGACTGCCAGCGCCCAACATACATATGCCATCCTACAAAATTATCAACCCCCTGAGTTTTCGTGCCGGCAACAAAGCCAGCAGCCGGCATGCTTGCCATCCTACAAAATGATCAACACCCCAAGTTCTCCCACTGGCAACAAAGCCAGTGGTCGGCACCCCTTGCCAGTCTTCAAAATGTACAACCCCCAAGTTTTCTTGCCAGCAACAAAGGCAGCGGCCAGCACACTTGCCAACCTTCAAAAAGAACGGCCATGGTCCACGACTAGTCCTCCCTAGTTCACGGTGTCTTGGTCGAACATCTCCTTTTGCCGGATCTCGAACCAACTTATTTTTGGGGACATGTTGGTCAAGTCCATGGTCATGATTGCTCAACATGATTGTCTTGGTCGAACATCTCCTTTTGCCTTGGTGTTAGCATTGGTGACCTCGATCGCGAGCTTCTTCGTTTGCACGGCCTCCTCCATGCCGTGCTTCGTCCTCTTGATGGCCTCCTCCATGTCGAGCTTCTTCATTTAGAGCTCCAAGTATATCTTCATTTGCTCCTCCTTCTTTGGTGCTTCCTCTCGTCCCTCACTTCCTTTAGAGTCATCATGCCATGCAAGGTTTCTTGCAAGGTTGAAAGCAAAAGTGCTCCCTGGGTGATTTTGGTAATTAATGTCAACATATCTCTTGTTGGACTAATAAGTTGTATCTAGTATATTTTAGGAAAGTTCAACAATGGCATGGCAAGGACAAGAGGATGTGGAACCCCTTCTAAATGCTAAGGAAAGAAGATTGGCAAAAGCTCAAGACTCTTCATTCATATTTTAGTGATCCGAGATCACATTGATGGAAATATGCCCTAGAGGCAATAATAAAGTTGTTATTATTTTACATTTCTTTATTCATGATAAAGGTTTATTATTCATGCTAGAATTGTATTGACCAGAAACTTAAAATACATGTGTGGATACATAAACAAATATCGTGTCCCTAGTGAGCCTCTACTAGACTAGCTCGTTGATCAAACATGGTTAAGGTTTCCTAACCATAGACATGAGTTGTCATTTGATAACGGGATCACATCATTGATGTGATGGACAAGAGCCATCCGTTAGCTTAGCATTTGATTGTACAGTTTATTGCTACTTCTTTCTTGTATGTCAAATACATGTTCCTTAGACCATGAGATCATGCAACTCTCGGATACCGGAAGAATACCTTGTGTGCTATCAAACGTCACAACGTAACTAGGTCATCATAAATATGCTCTACAGGTATCTCCGTAGGTGTTTTTTGAGTTGACATGGGTCGAGATTGGAATTTGTCACTCTGAGTATCGGAGAGGTATCTCTGGGCCCTCTCGGTAATACACATCATAAGAAGCCTTGCAAACAAATGACTAATGAGTTAGTTATGAGATGATGTATTACGAAACGAGTAAAGATACTTGCTTGTAACGAGATTGAGCTAGTAATAGAGATACCGACGATCGAATCTCGGGCAAGTAACAAACCGACAGACAAAGGGAATTGTGTATGTTGTCATAACGGTTTGACCGATAAAGATCTTCATAGAATATGTAGGAGCCAATACGGGCATCCAGGTTCCGTTATTGGTTATTGACCGGAGATGTGTCTCGGTCATGTCTACATAGTTCTCAAACCCGTAGGGTCCACACTCTTAACGTTTGTTGACGATATAGTGTTATATGAGTTATGTGATTTGGTGACCGAATGTTGTTTGGAGTCCCAGATGAAATCACATACATGACTAAGAGTCTCAAAATGGTCTAGAGGTAAATATTGATATATAGGACGATGGTATTCAGACATCGGAAGTGTTTCAGAGGGTACTGGGTACTTATTGGGTCACCGAAAAGGAGTTTCGGGCACCCCCAGCAAAGCTATGGGCCTTAAGGGCCAAGAGAGGGAACACACCAGCCCACAAGGGGCTGGTGTGCCCCTATAGAGGTCGGCCCTATGAGGAGGAGAAAAAAAGAGGGGAGGGAAAGGAAAGTGTGGAGTAGGACTCCCCCTTCCTTCCATCTCCCCCTCCTCTTTCCTTCCCCTTCTTCATACAAGGAACGGGGGGCAGGAGGGCATGACCCCTACGTCTGGCGGCCAGCCCCTTGGGGCGCGCCCTGGCTGCCCTAGACTGCCTCCCCTCCCCTCCCACCTATATATATGTGGGGAGGGGGCGCCACAAAAGAACACAACATTGTCTTAGCCGTCTGTGGCACCCTCGTCCACCATTTACTCCCTCGGTCATATTTTCGTAGTTCTTAGGCGAAGCCCTGCGCAGATCGCATCACCATCACCGTCACCACGCCATCGTGCTACCGGAACTCATCCACTACCTCATCGTCTTGCTGGATCAAGAAGGCGGAGGACGTCATCAAGCTGAACGTGTGCTGAATGCGGAGGTGTCATACGTTCAGTGCTCGATCGATTGGAACGCGAAGATGTTCGACTACATCAACTGTGTTGTCTAACGCTTCCGCTTATGGTCTATGAGGTTACGTACACACACTCTCCCCCTCGTTGCTATGCATCTCCATGGATAGATCATTGCGTGTGCGTAGGAAATTTTTGATTTTCCATGCAACGTTCACCAACACACATTTAGTCCATAGGAAAGCCAATGCTATTAAAAGGGGATGAGGTGCTTCTTAATGATCTGGTTGCTCAACTTCTTAGTGATATTGATCCAAAACCCTTAGCCACTTTCTGCACAAATATGTCCAAGCCCTAATTTCCAAACCCTCAGCCACTTTCTCCACCGATTCTTTCTATCCCGCGCCACCGAGTTCATTTGACATAGCCATTGCCTAAACCCAAACAAATCGGTCTGACTGATACGGATCTCGGTCTCACCGAGATGGCCTTGCCAACTCTTTGTTTTTTGTTGCAATTATTTCGGTCTCACCAAAACTTGTAATCGGTCTCATCAAGATGGCTTGACCAACTCTCTGGTTCCTATTGTAATCATCAGAGTCCCACCAAAATAGTTAAATCGGCGCCACCAAGGCGCGTTTTTCCCTAAGCCCTAGCACATCGAACCCACCGAGTTGTTCCAGTCGGTCCCACCGAGATTCCTACGTTCATATTTTTGGATAGATCGGTGCCACCGAGTTTAACTCTTCGGTCTCACCGAGATTGGTCAAAAGTGTGTAACAGTTGGATTTTGAGTGGAGGCTATATATACCCATCCACCCCTTCTTCCTCATAGAGGAGAGCCATCAGAACGTGCCTACACTTCCACCATTCATTTTCTGAGAGAGAACCACCTACTCATGTGTTGAGATCAAGAGATTCCATTCCTACCATTCAAACCTTGATTTCTAGCCTTGCCCAAGTTGCTTCCCACTCAAATTCTTCTTCCACCATATCCAACTCTATGAGAAAGAGTTGATTGTTGGGGAGACTGTCATTTGAAGCACAGGAGCAAGGAGTTCATCACCAACATACCGTCTATTACCTTTTGGAGAGTGGTGTCTCCTAGATTGGTTAGGTGTTGCTTGGGAGCCTCTATGGTGATGTGAAGTTGAACCAAGAAGTTTGTAAGTGCAAGGAGATTGCCTACTTCATGAAGATCAACCCGAGTGAGGCAAGTCCTTTGTGGGCGATGGCCATGGTGGGATAGACAAGGTTGCTTCTTCGTGGACCCTTCATGGACTCACACAGCCATTACCCTTCGTGGGTTAAAGTCTCCATCAACGTAGATGTACGATAGCACCACCTATCGGAACCACACCAAATATCCTCCGCGTCTCCATTGCGTTTGCACACTCCAATCCCATCATTTTACATTCTTGCAAATTGCATGCCTTACTATTTCCACTGCCTATACTCTTGTCATGCTTGCTTGAGATGTATTTTGTGTGCCTTAACATGTTCTAAACTCAACCTTAACTTGAAGAAATTAAAATGCCACTTTTGCCTGTTAAGGGTCTAATCACCCCCCTCTAGACCCCTCTTCTTGATCCTTTCAAAGGTGATAGATGTCGCATCACACTTCTCGGCAATCTTTATTTGTACGGCATCCTCCATGTTGAGCACCCTCCTCTTGGCCGATTCAATGTCGAGCCGTGCGACCTTCCACCATCGTGAGCTCCGACCACGGCTTCTTCTTCGCCGTCGTACGATGGGCGGTGGTGGCGGCTGGGTGGGCAGCTGCGGGTTTCTACAGGGCGTCAACCATGGAGGAGGGAGGGGATGGGGAGTGTGTTGGAAATATGCCCCAAAAGCAATATTTTTTGTATTATTATATTTCCATATTCAAAGTTAAGAGTTTATATGTCATGCTATAACTTCTATGATCTGGACTATGCGATTTAGGGAAAACTAATATGCCCGTTGTTGGGGATCGTAGCAGAAAATCAAATTTTTTTCTACGCATCACCAAGATCTATCTATGGAGTAATCTAGCAACGAGCATAAAGTAGAGTGGAGTGCATATACATACCCTTGTAGATCGCGATGCGGAAGCGTTGCAAGAATGCGGATGAAGGAGTCGTACTCGCTGCGATTCAGATCGCGGTTGATTCCGATCTAAGCGCCGAACAACGGCGCCTCCGCGTTCAACACACGTGCAGCCCGATGACGTCTCCCACGCCTTGATCAAGCAAGGAGAGAGGGAGAGGTTGGGGAAGACTCCATCCAACAGCAGCACGATGGCGTGGTGGTGGTGGAGGAGCGTGGCAATCCTGCAGGGCTTCGCCAAGCACCGCGGGAGAGGAGAAGGACTTGGGAGAGGGGAGGGCTGCGCCAGAACTTGTAGTGCGGCTGCCCTCCCACCCCCCACATATATATAGGGGCAAGGGAGAGGGGGGGCTCAGATCCAATCTGAGGAGGGGGCGGCGGCCAGGGGGGTTGCCTTGCCCCCCAAGGCAAGGGGGGCGCCCCCCCCTTAGGGTTTCCCCCAAACCCTAGGCGCATGGGCCCTAGGGGGGAGGCGCCCAGCCCACTAAGGGGCTGGTCCCTCTCCACATACAGCCCATAGGGACCTCCGGGGCAGGTGGACCCTCCCGGTGGACCCCCGGAACCCCTTCGGTGGTCCCGGTACATTATCGGTAACCCCCCGAATTATTCCGGTGACCGTATGACGACTTCCCATATATAAATCTTTACCTCCGGACTATTCCGGAACTCCTCGTGACGTCCGGGATCTCATCCGGGACTCCGAACAACATTATGTAACCACGTACATCTATTCCCTTGTGGGGACCCCGACTCATAAGTCGTGATCACCGAATGCACGTGTACAGTGATCCCAGAGATCAATGCTCACTGAACACACAGAAGCTGAATAACAAGAGTCTTACATCCATACATACCGTATTACACAAATAGGACCATAATGGTCAAGTCTTGAGTATATCATCGCAGCGGAAAATCTTCAAAGACAACTGGGACCCATGCCATCTGCCTTAACCCTACAGGCATTCTGACTGGGAAGCGTCCTAGCTCGCATGCTCGTCACCGAGAAATCTTCTTCATAACCTGTTCTCTCCTGCCTGGCCAATAAAATAACCAGTGGCAAGCCAATGAGTACATTGAATGTACTCGCAAGCAACCCAAGTGTGGTAACAGAATAATTATGCAAGGCTCTACTACTAAATTGGTAGTTTTGCGGAAAGCTAGTTTTTCATGTGCAAGTATGATCAACATATAACAAGGGCATGCATGTGTCTGTAACAAGTATCAGGAGGTCACAGACATCATTTTCAAGGAAGAATTGTAATCAACTCATGCTCAAGCTCATTGTGACTTCCTCACAGTCACATCAACAATATCACTGAATCGTGTTGTTTCCTCACACACACACTCCAGGTTTCGCAAACATTGGACGTAGCCCAAGAGCGGTTACCCAACTGTCCATGACCGTGGACACGGCTATTCGAATAGTTTTACACTCTGCAGAGGTAGCACACTTTACCCACTAGATCCAGGGAACTTCCGTGTCATCCACGACCCGCGGTACCTCAGGTACCCGGGGTAAGCACCCGATCACTACCTTTCCCTAGACGACACTAACATAGAGTCCACTCGATTGGTAGCAGCCCCGTGCCAAACATTTCACATCTCAAGGTTTGTGGAGACTCGCTCCAAATTCATCACATATCACAAGCACGGGGTACCAACGGTGTGTCCGGTGCCCTGTAAAGACAGTCATGGCCGCCTATCCAAGCGCGACCCCGTCCCGAGAGTGACCTCATGTCACCCCCGTCACTAGTAATGCGGGCACCACGCTAGTATCGACCTAGGTACTCAATAATGCCCTTTCCCATATAAGGGTAGAGTGGTTGCGCATGTAAGGTTGGAATAACGGTCGCAACTTAAACCAATCCGTTTTTTTTTTCAAAACAACACACACACTTTCCTCGGTACACCACTTCGTCATCAAGTGGTTACCACTCTCACCATCTCCCTCGGGCATAAATGGCACCCGACGGGGTTTTCGAAAAGTCCTTTGAAAGTATCCTGCCTCCGTCACCATGCATATACCCGTCCCATTTTCGTAGCCACTATTATAGCAACCTAACTACTCCCACCCACATAACCCTCATAGGAAGGTAGGGTCATGTTTGATGCAAGTATCAATAGTAAGCAACAAGGGTAGCAACCAAAGTGGTTTCCACCTCAACATGATTTCAATGCATTGAGTAATAAGGCTTTATGAGACATGCATAAAAAGGTTTCTTGAACATGGTCAAAGGGCTGCTTGCCTTATTCTTCAGAGTCTTCAAATCTTCTGGTCCATCTCCGAATACTCCGTTTATTACGCCAACTAACGATGGAAACAATCATAATAAGCAACACAATCAAAAGCAAAAATAAAAGTGCTCTAAAAATAGGAGTTGGACTTTTCTAGGATACCTCTGGTCATATTAGAAATGACCAAGGTGGTTTCATAGGTGTTGGATCAATAGGTAGTTTGGAACATTTCAATATGATGGAACAAAAAGGTTTATGGATTTGGAAGAAGTATACAGAAATAATTCCTTGAATGATGGGCAAAGGTACCCATCATCAAGTCATGATTTTAGAAGCATTTAGGAGTTGGTTTCACTGGATTTGGATTTGAAATGAATTTCCTAGGATTTTCCAAAGCTGGTAAATAGGAAGAAATGGCTCATTATTTGGTGGGGTACAGAAACTATTATTAAAAATGTTCCAAAACTAAGTTTGGACATGACAAGCATCTAGGAATTTGAATTACTGCATTTGAATCAAAAATGAGCTCTCTGTGATTTTCTAAAGTTAATCACAGAAAGTGGAAAATGGGCATTTGATAAATGTTTGCATAGGAAAAGTTTCTGGAATAATGTGCATGTTGCACCATGTGATAGGGAATGATTTTAGAAGCTACCAGAAATTTGAATCATGCAATTTGGAGTTCATATGAATATTTGGGGCATTTTTGAAGTTGACTGGAAAAAGAAAATAAAAGGGAAAAGGGGTGTTATACCCTTATCTTGCGCTCAGGCGGGATATGGACGTGGGCCGGCCCAGTGGCATCAGCCGCGTGGGCGGGGTGGTGACGCCGAAGGCGTCTTCTCCGGAGGGCGCTTTCGCCTGGGAGAAACGGCTCGCGCCTGGCCCGTTTCCACTTAAGCCGCTGGGCCCGTCGTTCGGGTCGCCGCCAGGTGGGCCCTTCGCCAACTGGCGGGACGGTCGTCCCCTACCTCACGCCTGAGGCAGAGGAACGACGGGGAGGCTCGGCCGGGCGGCGTTGGCGCCCGCCCCGACGGTTCCAGCCACCGGCGACGGCCCCCGACGCGCCGGAGGACGCAGCAGGGAGCCGCGAGCCCGTACGAGCGCTCAGCACCCGCGGAGAAGCCTGGGCCGCAGAGGGTTCTGGCGGCGGCCGGCGGCGAGATTCTGACCGCGGTGGTGGATAGGGGGTGCGGGAGAGAGAGAGAGAGAGACTCCAAGAGGATCAGGAGAGGGAGAGGGAACCGTTGGAGCCACGAGGGGGCTCGGGGGCGGCCTATTTATAGGCGAACGCCGGTCCACCGAAGCGCCGTGCGCCGGCGAGGTCGTGGCCGTTGCTGCAGGCCACGGGGGGAGCAGAGAGCGTGTCTAGGGCGTTCCTGGAGTTGGTCCACTCCCAGAAGAAGAGAAAGGAGGAGCGGGGAGGCGTCAGAGGGGCCGCTCGTGTGAGGTTTTTCACTGGAGCTCGGGGTCGGCCGGTGCGCGTGCGGGCAGGGGTGAAGGAGGAGGAGAGAGGAGGGGGCCGACAGCCCAGCGTGTTGAGGACGTCGAGGGGGCCTCGGGGGACACGGTCTCTCTGCCCAAGGCCGTCTGGAAGCCTCGGGAGGGCCGAGCTACAGTGCCTTGGTGCACTGTAGCGTGCTCCAGAGCACGCCTTTGGCCGGCATGGTCGTGCCTGTGCTATCCTGGCCGTGTCCTCTTGTGTCCAACCGTGTCCAGTGGGTAGAGGGAGTAGTAAAGAAAGGGGGAGGCAGACTTGGATGCTCTAGGAGCCACTGGAGTGAGGAGAGAGGTGAAGGAGGAGAAGAAGGTGGCTGTCCACAAGGGTAAAAATGGGGTTTTTACCCTCCAATAATTGAGATAAGGCAGAGCAGAGTTACTGGAGGTAGAATAGGACTAGGGGAAGCTGTGGTAAGAACTTGAGGCCATGGAGAAAAGTAAAAAGGGTTCAACCACTTGTTTTGGTAAATGAACAGAAGGTGTTTGATCAGTGTTTGGTCAAGAAAATGACATCCACTTGACATGGGACTTAACAGGATCAAATGTCACATATAATTAGGCCCCTACACCAAATTTGAGCTCATTTGGGCAAAGTGGCCAATGTAACTTTGGTGAACCCTAGAAATGAACAGAAATGGTTTCACCATGTTTGAGTCAAGCAAATCATCTCCCCTTGATGCACCACTCGGTGTAGCATCATCATTTGGGGTTATGAACATGCTCACAAAGTTTGAGGCTCCAGATAAAAAGTTGACAATGTAAAGTTGTTCAAATTTGAATTTGAACAGAAGTGGTTTTGGGGTGATCTGATCAAGTTGCTCTTTTCCAAATCTTGTGCCATTTGGTATAGATGCCTTATTAGTCCATTCTAGCATGTGCACAAAATTTGAGGGCATTTGGACAAGTTTGGCAATGTAGAGTTGCTCAAACTTCAAATATGGACAGAATGGTTTTGAAGGGGTTTGAGGAGGTTTCCTTGATCTTCAAGGCATGAGGCTTTGCAAGATCATCAAATATGTCATATATGACATGATAGAATTTCCCTGGAATTTTTGGAGAATATTTCCTTTGTAAATATTTCAAAAGCTTGAAATATCCAGAAAGGGTTTGGGAGGGATTTGTCCAATATTTTGAACATGACCATGTGTTGAAACTCTTATATATGGACAATATATGTCCTATGAGTTTCCCTGAATTTTTGCAAATATTTTTGAATTGTTTAAATAATTTTCCCTATTAAAGACCATTTCTGGCCTTAAGAAAAAGCACTTAAATAAAATATAAAAATAACTTTTAAAATTATACTTTTGTGGTTTCTGGGAGTCCTATATCTAATAGGATTCAAATATACTTTTTGAAAGATTTTTCACACCCTTAATAAGGTACTTGCAGTGCAAACCTCAATTCAGGGGTTTTTGGAAAACTAATTTTAGAAAATACCATTTGGCCAAAATATTTTTATAAGAAAATTCTATACTGGTCTATACACATGGCATGATCATTGGAAAAAGGTTTTGGGTCAAGGAGATGAAGTATAAGAGTTGGAGGATTTATTTGATTTTTAGAGCACTAGCAACCAACAGACAAAAGTCAAATCAAGCAAAGTCAAAAACACTCAAAAGTTTTTGCAAATCCACATTTCTGACATGAAAATAAGCTTAAGCAATGTGACATGGAAGTCAGGGTGTGACATCCCTATAACCCTAGCGTCATCGAACCTTAAGTGTGTAGACCCTACGTGCTCGGGAACCATGCAGACATGACCGAGACAACTCTCCGGCCAATAACCAACAGCGGGATCTGGATACCCATGTTGGTTCCCACAGGTTCCACGATGATCTCATCGGATGAACCACGATGTCAAGGATTCAATCAATCCCGTATACAATTCCCTTTGTCTATCGGCATAGTACTTGCCCGAGATTCAATCGTCGGTATACCGATACCTCGTTCAATCTCGTTACCGGCTAGTCTCTTTACTCGTTCTGTAACACATCATCCCGTGATCAACTCCTTGATCACATTGTGCACATTATGATGATGTCCTACCGAGGGCCCAGAGATACCTCTCCGTCATACGGAGTGACAAATCCCAGTCTTGATTCGTGCCAACCCAACAGACACTTTCGGAGATACCTGTAGTGCACCTTTATAGCCACCCAGTTACGTTGTGACGTTTGGTACACCCAAAGCATTCCTATGGTATCCGGGAGTTGCACAATCTCATGGTCTAAGGAAAAGATACTTGACATATAGAAAAGCTTTAGCATACGAACTACACGATCTGTGCTAGGCTTATGATTGGGTCTTGTCCATCACATCATTCTCCTAATGATGTGATCCCGTTATCAACGACATCCAATGTCCATGGTCAGGAAACCGTAACCATCTATTGATCAACGAGCTAGTCATCTAGAGGCTCACTAGGGACATGGTGTTTGTCTATGTATCCACACATGTATCTGAGTTTCCTATCAATACAATTCTAGCATGGATAATAAACAATTATCATGAACAAGGAAATATAATAATAACCAATTTATTATTGCCTCTAGGGCATATTTCCAACAGTCTCCCACTTGCACTAGAGTCAATAATCTAGTTCACATCGCCATGTCATTAACACTCACAGGTCACATCGCCATGTGACCAACATCCAAAGAGTTTACTAGAGTCAGTAATCTAGTTCACATCAATATGTGATTAACACTCAATGAGTTCTGGGTTTGATCATGTTATGCTTGTGAGAGAGGTTGTAGTCAATGGGTCTACAACATTCAGATCCCTATGTACTTCGCAAAACTTTATGTCATATCGTAGACGCTGCTACCACGTTCCACTTGGAGCTATTCCAAACTGTTGTTCCATTATACGTATCCGGTATCTCTACTCAGAGTTATCCGGATAGGTGTTAAGCTTGCATCGACGTAACTCTTTACGCCGAACTCTTTATCACCTCCATAACCGAGAAACATTTCCTTATTCCTCTAAGGATAATTTTGACCACTATCTAGTGATCCACTTCTGGATCACCTTTGTACCCTCTTGCCAGACACGTGGCAAGGCACACATCAGGTGCGGTACTCAGCATGGCATACCGTATAGAGCCTATGACAAAAGCATAGGGGACGACCTTCGTCCTTCCTCTTTCTTCTGCCGTGGTCAAGCTTTGAGTCTCACTCAACTTCACACCTTACAACTCAGGTAAGAACTCCTTCTTTGACTGATCTATTTTGAACTCCTTCAAAAATCATGTCAAAGGTGTGTGTCCTTTTGAAAGTATCATTAGGAATCTTAATCTATCTCTATAGATCTTGATGCCCAATTATGTAAGCAGCTTTATCCAGGTCTTCCTTTGAAAAACTCCTTTCAAACAACCCTTTACGCTTTCCAGAGATTCTACATCATTTCGGATCAACAATATGTCATTCACATATACTTATCAGAAATGTTGTAGTGCTCCCACTCACTTTATTGTAAATACAAGTTTCTAACAAACTTTGTATAAACCCAAAAACTTTGATCACTCCATCAAAGCGTATATTCCGACTCCGAGATGCTTGCTCTAGTCAATGGAAGGATCGCTGGAGCTAGCATACCTTTTAGCATCCTTAGGATCGACAAAACCTTTCTGATTGTATCACATACAACCTTTCCTTACGAAAACTTGTAAGGAAACTTGTTTTGTCATCCATCTGCCAGATTTCATAAATGTAGTTAATGCTAACATGATTCCGACGGACTTAAGCATCGCTACGGGTGAGAAAATCTCATCGTAGTCAACTCCTTGAACTTGTGAAAAACTCTTTTCCATAAGTCGAGCTTTCTAGACGGTGACATTACCGTCCACGTCCGTCTTCTTCTTAAAGATCCACTTATCTACATGGCTTGCCGGTCAATGGGCAAGTCCACCAAAGTCCATACTTTGTTTTGATACATGGATCCTATCTCGGATTTCTCGGCTTCTAACCATTTGTCGGAATACAGGCCCACCATCGCTTCTCCATAGTTCGTAGATTCATTGTTGTCCAACAACATGACTTCTAAGACAGGATCACCATACCACTCAGGAGTAGTACATATCCTTGTCAACCTACGAGGTTCGATAGCAACTTGATCTGAAACTTCATGATCACTATCATTAGTTTCCTCTTCAACAGTCGTAGGTTCCACAGAAACATCTTTCTGTGATGAACTACTCTCCGGTTGAAGTGAAGGTTCGACAACCTCATCAAGTTCTATCTTCCTCCCACTCAAATCTTTCGAGAGAAACTCCTTCTCGAGAAAGGACCCGTTCTTAGCGACAAACATTTTTGTCCTTGGATCTGAGATAGAAGGTATACCCAACTGTTACCTTTGGGGTATCCCATGAAGATGTATTTGTCCGCTTTGGGTTCGAGCTTCTTCTGGTTGAAGCCATAAGCATCACAGCCCCAAACATTGAGAAACGACAACTTTGGTTTCTTGCCAAAACATAGTTCATATGGCGTCGTCTCAACGGACTTAGATGCTGCCCTATCTAAAGTGAATGCAGCTGTCTCTAATGCATAACCTCAAAATAATAGTGGTAGATCGGTAAGAGACATCATAGATCGCACCATATCTCATAAGGTTCGATTTCGACGTCCGGACACACCATTACGCTGTGGTGTTTCAGGTGGCTTCAACTGCGAAACAATTCCACAATGTCTTAAGTGATTGCCAAACTCATAATTCAGAAAATCTCCCCTTTGATCAGATCGTAGGAACATGACCTTCTTGTTATGATGATTCTTAATCTTCACTCTGAAATTGCTTGACCTTTTCAAACGTTTCAGACTTCTGCTTCATTAAGTAAATACACCCATATCTACTCAAATCATCAGTGAAAATGAGAAAATAACGATATCCACCACACGCCTTAATTCTCATTGGATCACACACATCAGCATGTATGATTTCCAACAAGTCACTTTCCCGTTTCATTGTACCTGAACACGGGATCTTAGTTATCCTGCCCATGAGGCATGGCTCGCATATGTCAAGTGATTCAAAATCAAGTGACACCAAACATCCATCAGCATGGAGTTTCTTCATGCATTTTATGCCAAAATGACCTAAGCGGCAGTGCCACAAGAAAGTGGTACTATCATTATTAACTCTACATCTTTTGGCATTAATATTATCATCATGTGTATTACTATGATCGAGATCCAACAAACCATTGGGTGCATGACCATAAAGGTATTATTCATGTAAACAGAATAACCATTATTCTCTGACTTAAATGAATAATCGTATTGCTATGAACGTGATCTAATCATATTCATGCTCACCGTAGACACCTGATAACATTTATCTAGGTTCAACACTAATCTCGAAAATAGAGGGAGCGTGCGATGGTGATCTTGTCAACCTTGGAAACACTTCCAACACACATCGTCACCTCGCCCTTAGCTAGTCTCCGTTCAGTCCGTAGCTTTTGCTTCAAGTCACTAATAATAGCAACTGAACCGGTATCCAATACCTATGTGCTACAAGGAGAACTAGTAAGGTACACATCAATAACACGTATATCAAATATACTTTGTTGAAGTTGCCAGCTATCATATCTACCATGTATTTGGGGTAGTTCCGCTACCATGTGACCGTTCCCCTTACAATAGAAGCACTTAGTCTCGAGGTTTGGGTTCAACCTTGGGTTCCTTCATTAGAGCGACAACTGGTTTGCCATTCATGAAGTTTCCCTTCTAGCCCTTGCCCCCTTTTTGAAACTAGTGGTCTTGTTAAACCATCAACACTTGATTCTCCTTCTTGATTTCTACTTTTGCGGTCTTAAGCACCGCTAATAGCTCCGGGATCATCTCCATCCTTTGCATGTCATAGTTCATCACGAAGTTCTAGTAGCTTGGTGATAGTGTCTAGAGAATTCCGTCAACCACTATCTCATCAGGAAGATTAACTCCCACTTGGTTCAAGTGATTTTAGCACCCAGACATTCTGAGTACATGCTCACCAGTTGAGCTATTCTCCTCCATCTTTTTGGCAAAAGAACTTGTCAGAGGTCTCGTACCTCTCAACAC
This sequence comes from Secale cereale, assembly GCA_902687465.1. Lineage (NCBI taxonomy): Eukaryota > Viridiplantae > Streptophyta > Magnoliopsida > Poales > Poaceae > Secale > Secale cereale. The sequence goes on from LR738715.1 coordinate 38,758,827, forward strand.
GGGCATAAGCCTGAAATCCCAGTTTCAGCTCTTGAATATCTCATATGTCCTATGGCGTTCAAAACATCATTAGTAAACCCATTTCTAAGCCGTAAAGTATGGTGCACTAAACTATCAAGTAGTCATCAAGACGTGTCTGTCAAGTGTTCACAACATCCACACACGACGTTGTAGGGGTTTGCACATCGAGCGGTACATCAAAGACGTAAGCCTTCTATGTAGCAGTGAGGACACCCCTCGGACTACGGACCCAGTCCGTATCATTGCTTACAATATCTTTCAACTTGGTCTTTCTCTAGGATCGTATTAAACAGGGAGCTACAACGCAGTTATTGGTCTACAACATAATTTGCGAAGACAACTTAGACTATTGTTCATGACAATTAAGTTCATCTAATGAACTCCCACTCAGATAGACATCTCTCTAGTCATCTAAGTGATACATGATCCGAATCGACTAGGCCGTGTCCGATCATCACGTGAGACGGACTAGTCATCAACGGTGAACATCTTCATGTTGATCGTATCTTCTATACGACTCATGTTCTACCTTTCGGTCTTCCGTGTTCCGAGGCCATGTCTGTACATGCTAGGCTCGTCAAGTCAACCCTAAGTGTATCGCGTGTGTAAATCTGGCTTACACCCGTTGTATGCGAACGTTAGAACCTATCACACCCGATCATCACGTGGTGCTTCGGAACAACGAACCTTAGCAATGGTGCACAGTTAGGGGGAACACAATTCTTGAAATTTTAGTGAGAGATCATCTTATTCACTACCGTCGTTCTAAGCAAATAAGATGTAAAACATGATAAACATCACATGCAATCAAATAGTGACATGATATGGCCAATATCATTTTGCTCCTTTTGATCTTCATCTTCGGGGCTCCATGATCATCATCGTCACCGGCATGACACCATGATCTCCATCATCGTGTCTTCATGAAGTCGTCTCGCCAAACATTACTTCTACTACTATGGCTAACGTTTAGCAATAAAGTAAAGTAATTACATGGCGTTATGCAGTGACACGCAGGTCATACAATAAAATAAGACAACTCCTATGGCTCCTGCCGGTTGTCATTCTCATCGGCATGCAAGTCGTGATTCCTATTACAAGAACATGATCAATCTCATACATCACATATATATCATTCATCACATCCTTTTGGCCATATCACATCACACGGCACATGCTGCAAGAACAAGTTAGACGTCCTCTAATTGTTGTTGCAAGTTTTTACGTGGCTGCTATAGGTTTCTAGCAAGAACGTTTCTTATCTACGCCAAAACCACAACGTGATATGCCAATTTCTATTTACCCTTCATAAGGACCCTTTTCATCGAATCCGATCCGACTAAAGTGGGAGAGACAGACACCCGCTAGCCACCTTATGCAACTAGTGCATGTCAGTCGGTGGAACCTGTCTCACGTAAGAGTACGTGTAAGGTCGGTCCGGGCCGCTTCATCCCACGATGCCGCCGGATCAAGATAAGACTAGTAACGGCAAGAGAATTGACATGATCTACGCCCAAAACTACTTTGTGTTCTACTCGTGCAAGATACTACGCATAGACCTAGCTCATGATGTCACTGTTGGGGATCGTAGCAGAAAATCAAAAAAAATTCTACGCATCACCAAGATCTATCTATGGAGTAATCTAGCAACGAGCATAAAGGAGAGTGGAGTGCATCTACATACCCTTGTAGATCGCGATGCGGAAGCGTTGCAAGAACGCGGATGAAGGAGTCGTACTCGCTGCGATTCAGATCGCGGTTGATTCCGATCTAAGCGCCGAACAACGGCGCCTCCGCGTTCAACACACGTGCAGCCCGATGACGTCTCCCACGCCTTGATCCAGCAAGGAGAGAGGGAGAGGTTGGGGAAGACTCCATCCAGCAGCAGCACGACGGCGTGGTGGTGGTGGAGGAGCGTGGCAATCCTGCAGGGCTTCGCCAAGCACCGCGGGAGAGGAGAAGGACTTGGGAGAGGGGGAGGGCTGCGCCAGAACTTGTAGTGCGGATGCCCTCCCACCCCCCACATATATATAGGGGCAAGGGAGAGGGGGGTCGGCCCCCTCAGATCCAATCTGAGGAGGGGGCGGCGGCCAGGGGGGTTGCCTTGCCCCCCAAGACAAGGGCCCCCCCCCCCCTAGGGTTTCCCCCAAACCCTAGGCGCATGGGCCCTAGGGGGAGGCGCCCAACCCACTAAGGGGCTGGTCCCTCTCCACATACAGCCCATAGGGCCCTCCGGGGCAGGTGGACCCTCCCGGTGGACCCCCGGAACCCCTTCGGTGATCCCGGTACATTACCGGTAACCCCCCCGAATTATTCCGGTGACCGTATGACGACTTCCCATATATAAATCTTTACCTCCGGACTATTCCGGAACTCCTCGTGACGTTCGGGATCTCATCCGGGACTCCGAACAACATTCGGTAACCACGTACATCTATTCCCTATAACCCTAGCGTCATCGAACCATAAGTGTGTAGACCCTACGAGCTCGGGAACCATGCAGACATGACCGAGACAACTCTCCGGCCAATAACCAATAGCGGGATCTGGATACCCATGTTGGTTCCCACATGTTCCATGATGATCTCATCTGATGAACCACGATGTCAAGGATTCAATCAATCCCGTATACAATTCCCTTTGTCTATCGGCATAGTACTTGCCCGAGATTCGATCGTCGGTATACCGATACCTTGTTCAATCTCGTTACCGGCTAGTCTCTTTACTCGTTCTGTAACACATCATCCCGTGATCAACTCCTTGATCACATTGTGCACATTATGATGATGTCCTACCGAGTAGGCCCAGAGATACCTCTCCGTCATACGGAGTGACAAATCCCAGTCTTGATTCGTGCCAACCCAACAGACACTTTCGGAGATACCTGTAGTGCACCTTTATAGCCACCCAGTTACGTTGTGACGTTTGGTACACCCAAAGCATTCTTACGGTATCTGGGAGTTGCACAATCTCATGGTCTAAGGAAAAGATACTTGACATATAGAAAAGCTTTAGCATACGAACTACACAATCTGTGCTAGGCTTAGGATTGGGTCTTGTCCATCACATCATTCTCCTAATGATGTGATCCCGTTATCAACGACATCCAATGTCCATGGTCAGGAAACCGTAACCATCTATTGATCAACGAGCTAGTCATCTAGAGGCTCACTAGGGACATGGTGTTTGTCTATGTATCCACACATGTATCTGAGTTTCCTAGCAATACAATTCTAGCATGGATAATAAACAATTATCATGAACAAGGAAATATAATAATAACCAATTTATTATTGCCTCTAGGGCATATTTCCAACACCCGTGTGAAATGATAAACGGTTAACAATAGGTTCCCGGTCTCGCCTCTAAGAATGGCTCAAGTGTTGTTCGTGATCATGTCTTCCGGATCTTAGGATATCGTTAAGTTTAACAATAGTCCTAAAACAATATTGAGGGTGTGAAATTGGAAGAACGATCATATTGAATCGACCCAATACGTGTATGTTATACTTTGTGATGATATCATCTGAAATCATCTGTTATGACATGGAGTGTTAGCATGTGTTTTAGTTCCTCGGACCATGAGAGTATCTCGGTCACTTCCTACCAGGTGGTGGGATTTGGGGTTGCTCAAGCATCATTTGTAACAAGGTGATCATAACGACAAATTTCAGGCTCACCGAGAAGTTTGACAAGTGACCGAATAGCTCATGAGTGGGATTAGCTCCTCCGACGATGGAGAGATATTCCGTCACACCCTGATTTCCATGCCACAACACTTAAGCTAATAATCATGATAAAATGTGGTTCGACAAAAAAATTGAGTGTTTTGGACTTTGTTTGATTGGATTTTTGTTTTTTGTTTGCAAGTGCTCTAAAAATCAAATAAATCCTCCTACTCTTATACTCCTTCTCCTTGATCCAAAACTTTTCCCAATGATCATGCCATGTGTATAATACAGAATAGTATTTTATTACAAATAATTTGGCCAAAAAGTATTTACTAAATTAGGTTTTCCAAAAAAAACTTAATTGAGACTTGAACTACAAGTACTTAATTAAGGGTGTGAAAAATCTTTCAAAAATTATATTTGACTCCTATTAGATATAGGACTCCCCAAAACCACAGAAATATTATTTTCAAAGTTATTTTACTATTTTATCAAAGGCTTTTTATTAAGGCCAGAAATGGTCTTTAATAGGTTAAAATTATTTTACTGTTTCAAAAATATTTGAGAAAATTTAGGGAAGCTCAGTGGACATATATTGTCCATATATAAGAGCTTAAACACATGGTCATGTTCAAAATATTGGTCAAATCCATCAAAAACACTTTCTGGATATTTCAAGCTTTTGAAATATCTACAAAGGAAATATTCTCTGTAAATTCCAATAAAATTTTATCATATCACAAATGCCCTATTTGGTGATCTTGCGAAGCCTCATGTCTTGGAGAGCAAGATAACATCATCAAATCCCCTCGAAACTACTTCTGTCCATTTTGAAGTTTGAGCAACTTTACATTACCAAACATGTCCAAATGCTCTGAAACTTGGTGCACATTCTCAAATGGTCTAAATATGCATCTAGACCAAATTGCACAAGTTGGAGAGAAGTATATCTTGATCAAAGTGTCCCAAAACCCTCTCTGTCCAGATCCAAGATTGAACAACTCTACATTGCAAACTTTCTCCTTTTTACCTTAATTTTTGTGGACATGCTCAAATCTCCAAGTGATGACACTACACCAAGTGGTGCATCAAGGAGAATAGTTTTGCATGACTAAATCTTGGAAACCCCATTTATGTTGATTTCTAGGGTTTACCAAAGTTGCATTGTCAACTTTCTTCAAATGGCCCCAAACTTGGTGAACAACCTCATTTCTATATTCCAGTTGATCATGTTGAAGGAAATATGCCCTAGAGGCAATAATAAAGATTTTATTTGTATTTCCTTATATCATGATAAATGTCTTTTATTCATGCTAGAATTATATTAACCGGAAACTTAGTACATGTGTGAATACATAGACAAAACAGTATGTCCCTAGTATGCCTCTACTAGACTAGCTCATTGATCAAAGATGGTTATGTTTCCTAGCCATAGACATGAGTTTTCATTTGATCAAAGAGATCACATCATTAGGAGAACGATGTGATGGACAAGACCCATCTGTTAGCTTAGCACTATGATCGTTTAGTTTTACTGATATTGCTTTCTTCATGACTTATACATGTTCCTATGACTATGAGATTATGCAACTCCCGAATACCGGAGGAACACCTTGTGTGCTATCAAACGTCACAACGTAAGTGGGTGATTATAAAGATGCTCTACAGGTGTCTCCAAAAGTGTTCGTGGTGTTGGCATAGATCAAGAATAGGATTTGTCACTTCGAGTGTCGGAGAGGTATCTCTGGGCCCTCTTGGTAATGCACATCATAATAATCCTTGCAAGAAAATGACTAATGAGTTAGTCATGAGATGATGTATTACGGAACGAGTAAATAGACTTGCCAGTAACGAGATTGAACTAGGTATTGAGATACCGACGATCGAATCTCGGGAAAGTAACATACCGATGACAAAGGGAACAACATATGTTGTTATGCGGTTTGACCGATAAAGATGTTCGTAGAATATGTAGGAGCCAATATGAGCATCCAGGTTCCGCTATTGGTTATTGACCGGAGATGAGTCTCGGTCATGTCTACATAGTTCTCGAACCCGTAGGGTCCGCACGCTTAACGTTTGATGACGATCGGTATTATGAGTTTATGAGTTTTGATGTACCGAAGGTAGTTCGGAGTCCCAGATGAGATCACAGACATGACGAGGAGTATCGGATTGTCTGAGACGTAAAGATTGATATATTGGACGACTATATTTGGACACCGGAAGTGTTCCAGAAAAGTTTCGGATTAAACCGGAGTGCCGGAGGGGTATCGGTACCCCCCCGAGGGAACTAATGGGCCACTTGGGCCCTTAGTGGAGAGAGAGAGGACCGGCCAGTGCTGGGCCGCGCGCTCCTCCCCCTTGGTCCAAATTGGACAAGGAAAGGAGGGGGTGGCGCCCCTTTCCTTCTCCCTCTCCCTCTCCTTCCTTCCCCCTCTCCCTCTTGGTGGACTCCTACTAGGAATAGGATTGGAATCCTATTCCTAGTAGGAGTGGCCCTCCTAAGGCGCGCCATAGGGGCCGGCCGGACTCCCCCCTTGCTCCTTTATAAATGGGGGAAGGGGGCACCTCTAGACACACAAGTTGATCAAGTTGATTTCTCCCAACCGTGTACGGTGCCCCCCTCCACAGAAACACACCTCGGTCCTATCGTTGCAGTGCTTAGGCGAAGCCCTGCGCCAGTCGCTTCATCATCTCCGTCACCACGCCGTCGTGCTGACGAAACTCTCCTGCGAAGTTCTACTGGATCAAGAGCTCGTGGGACGTCATCAAGCTGAACGTGTGCTGAACGCGGAGGCTCCGTACGTTCGGTGCTTGATCGGTTGGATCGCAAAGAAAGTTCGACTACATCGACCGCGTCACTAGGCGCTTCCGCTCCCGTTCTACGAGGGTACATGGACACACTCTCCCCTCTCGTTGCTATGCATCTAGTAGATAGATCTTGCGTGATCGTAGGAACATTTTTTAAATACTACGTTCCCCATCACATGTTAATTTTCATGTCAATTGGAATCCATTTGCTTGCCTAAAACAACATCAAACACCTTCTCGCACTTTGCCAAAACTACCACTTGGACCACTTTCATTATTCCTCTTTACCTCAAATTTTTACCACAACTTATTCTAACCCTATTTACCACCAGTAAGTCTTGCCAGCTATCAGATCAATCATGGAGTGGGGGTAAACCCCCACTTTCTCTATTTGGACAGCACATTTCCCTCCCTCTCTCTCTCTCTCTCTCTCTCTCTCTCTCTCTCTCTCTCTCTCTCTCTCTCTCAACCCCACCTCTCTATCAGTGGTTCAACAGGGCATCCAAGGCCATCTCCGCGTTGTTTACTCCTCCCTATCACTACTGGACACAAGTGGCCGCACCCACTTTGCCTTATTTATACCATGGCATGCCAAAAGCGTGCTCAAGAGCGCGCTACAGTGCTGCCACACACTGTAGCTGCTCACCGCCCAACGCCTCCGATGACCTCGGGCCTCCCCCGCATGCCTACTGGAGCCCCTCGGCGTCCGCAACACGCTACGCCCCTGCCTCCTGATACGTCCAAAATGTATCTATAATTTCTGCTTGCTCCATGCTTCTTTTGTGTGATATTGCTATGATATTGATGCACTTCCATACACTTTTGATCATATTTGGACTAACCTATTAACTCAGTGCACCACAGTGCCAGTTCCTGTTTTCTGCTGTTTTTCTATTTCAGGTTTCCCCCATATTAAAGGTGCTCCAAAAATTCCAGGAAAAATATAGGAAAAATCAGCGTACATGAAGCTTCGCGAAGAACCAAAGATGGGCTAGAGGGGAGCCAGGGGAGGCCCAGGCAGCCACCTGGCGCGGCCCCACCCCTGGTCGCGCCAGGGGGGCGCCTGGGGCCCCTGCTCCACCTCTGACTGCCCCCCTTCGCCTATATATCCCTCTCGTCCCGAAACCCTCGAGGACAGAACCCTTTTTCGCGATCTCGCCTCTGTTCCGCCGCCGCAGCGCTTCCAAGATCGGGAGCATCAGGAGAACTCTTCCCGGCACCCTGCCGGAGGGGAGAACCACCACCGGGAGCTTCTCCACCACCATGGACGCTTCCCGGATGAGTCGTGAGTAGTCCACCTTGGACCATGGGTCCATGATCAGTAGCTATGTGATGTTCTCCTCCCCTCTTTGCTCTTCATGGTTTAGACCTCGTGAGCTGCCCTACATGATCGAGGCACATATGTAATCTTTCTGCTGTTGCTTTGCTGAGTTTGCTGGGATCTGATGGATTATGAGACTATGTTCAGATTGTGTTTGAGTAATATATTTGATTCACCTCTTTTATATCTTTGTTCTTGAGTAATTCTTGCATGTTCTCCGTTGCTGTTTATTGCTTTGGCCAAGTAGTAGGTAGTAACTCCAAGAGGGAGCGTTATGCTTGATTGTGGGTTCATGCCCCCGATGACTAGCTTGAGTGACAGAAACATGAGTCTAGGGGATGTGCTGTTGCCACAAGGGAGAAAACAACGGTGCTTGTACTTGCGGGTGCAAGGGTTGTTTACTTTACGCAAAGTTCTTTTAATGCAGTTGTCCGTTGCTTTGAGTTTACACTTTGGGTGGGATTCGCAACTTAATACCAGCGAGATGTTCTGGATAGATATCTCAAGGTGGATGATTAGTAGTAGATGCAGATGGATTTCAGTCTACTTGCCTTGGCGTATCGCCCATGCTTTTGAGCCTCTACCTTTCTTTGCAGCATAGTTAGCATTGGTTTGCGCACATAATCCTGTCAATTGCCCAGCTGTAATTTGTTTACCTCGCTTTGCTGTTGTATCATCTTTTGGGAGAGAGACATCACTAGTGAACATCATGGGACCCCGGTCCATATTACCACCGCTGATCACACCTTCTATTTACTTCCTGTTTTTATTTCCTAGTTGCAGTCATAGCTATCATTATTATCTCTTGTGTTTGATCCTTTGTAAACAACAAGGCCGGAGGGATTGACAACCTCTCTATACTCGTTGGGAGCAAAGTTATCTGTATCTGTGTGCAGGTCCCGTCAACTGCTAAGTTTCTGGCACCGTTGACACCTACTTGTCGACCCTCGGAGTCTCACTGGATTCGATCCTTGGTATCTTTGCCAAGGGAAATTTGCCGCTATGCTACATCTCAACCTTCCACTTGGGGTAACCAACGAGGGGGGAGAAGCCATCAAGCAAGTTTCTGGCGCCGTTGCCGGGGACTCCACTCTTCAAGATAGGGGAGTTGCACGCTATCTTTTATCTTTGCTTTTTAGTCTTGTTAGTTTACCTTTCAGTTTTTGCTTTAGTGCCCCTTACCAAAAATCACAAAAATAGTTATCTTGCTTGCTGCTGCTATGGGTTCCACCAAAAACACTAAGTGGGAGGAGTACACCCCTTCTTCCATCACGCCAATCACCACTGTCGGGATCTACAAAAGTAATAAACCTTGTGATTATGTTAGTTTTAATGGAGAGTTATGCCCATGGCATGGTCTTCCAGGAAAAAAGTATGAGCCTCTGTTTAAAGTTGCTCCCACACTTCCCCAAACTTGGGAAGACGTCCAAACTCTTATAATAGAGAGCAATTCAAACAAAGAAGATGACACTACAATTCTGCTCAATAATGATAAAATTGGTTTTGATAATTGTAGTCTCTCAGAAGTTGTCACCTTTTTACAAAGAATGGCTAAAGACCCCCACACTAGCACACTTAACCTTGCCTTCACAGAGCATATCACTAATGCTCTCATCAAAGCTAGGGAGGAGAAGCTTAGGGTAGAAGCCTCCATACCTAGAAAGCTAGAAGATAGTTGGGATCCTATGATTAAAATTAAGTTGAAGAACTTCTCTTGCTACGCTTTATGTGATGTTGGAGCTAGTACCTCCGTTATGCCCAAAAGAATGTATGATATGTTTGAATTGAAAACTTTTGATCCTTGTTCTTTCGGTGTTCGTCTTGTTGATTCTTCCGTAAAGAAACCTTTGGGGAAGATAGACGATGTTCTTATCATTGTCAATGACAATTATGTTCCCGTTGATTTTATTATTATGGATATTGAATGTGAACCTTCCTGTCCAATTATTTTGGGACGTCCTTTTCTTCGCACCGTTGGTGCTATCATTGACATGAAACAGGGGAATATAAAATTCCAATTCCCTCTCAAGAAAGGGATGGAACACTTCCCTAGAAAGAAGATTAAGTTGCCTTTTGAGTCCGTTACACGGGCTAGCTATTCTCTTACTCTTGATAAAACTTGATCTTCTCTTTTTGCATCATGCCTAGCTTAAAGGCATAAAAGAAAGCGCTTTTGGGAGGCAGCCCACAACGAATTAGGTTTTATTTTGCTTTTGTTGTGTCTTGATGTTTGTTACTACAGTAGAATCATCATTGTATCTTTTCTTTTCAGCTTTGTGCCAAGTTTAGCCTCCGATTGCAAGAAAGTTCAAAAGTTGTGACGTGCTGTCCAGAAAACAGATTCTGTCCTTGGACAGAAAAATTCGAATAAAATCACCGGATCATCTTTTTGATATGATTTTTTTTGACAGCGTGCTATATACAATTGGCTTTCGAGCGTCTGTTCTGAGTTTTTTTATTTGAGTTGCAGAAGTGCCCCGAAAAAATTATTTACTACCTGCTGGTCTGTTTTTCACAGATTCTGTCCTGGTTTGCCTTTTCTTCGTTTTGCAAACCTTGAGCTTGCTTTTTCTTTGCAAAAACCTTTTGGCAATCTTGAGAAACAGTAGCTCTTCAAGATTATTTTTATTTCCAGTAGGGAAAAATTATTTTATTGTGGGTACTAACCTCGCTAATCAGATTATGATGAGTTATGTATGAAGGGAGTTTTCAAGTGTGCAAGGGAAGATGATAAAAGAAGATTCAGGAGGGTCAAACGCTCAAGCTTGGGGATGCCCCCGTGCACCCCCAAGAAATATTCAAGAAGACTCAAGCATCTAAGCTTGGGGATGCCCCCATGCATCCCCTTCACCATCAACAATTATTAGTTCGTCTTTCGTTCCACTATAATTTTATCACTTCATGTGTTATGTGCTATGCTTGGAGCGTCTTGCTCTTAGTTTCTTTTTTTAGTTTTCTTTAGCTTTGCTTGCTGTTCATAACAAGTTAGAACCCAGCTTTCTTTGTGTGGGAGAGAAACATGCCCCACTTCAACCTAGAACACAACATAGGATTTTCATGCTTATCTTTGTTGTGTGTGTTCTTTGTCTTTCCATAGCTGCTGTCATGTTTAGCTCTTAGTTTTCATGCTTTTCTTTTTAAAGAGCTTATGTTTAGTTGGTTGCTGAACTCTCTTGAGTTTTCATGTTTATCTTGTTAAGAGAGTTTGCCTGTTGCACTGAGTTGTGTGTCTTAACTTAAAGTAGGTAATTGAGGTTGCTATTTAATTTTAGTAGTAACTTGCAATAGTTTTGAGGTATTGCCATGAGTAATGTCTGAACTTTTGGTGTCAAGAGCTTTAGCCTATTAGTGATAGATGTCGTATTTTGGGCAATCCGTGTTTATTTTCGAAAACCTACAAAATAGTTGAGAACTTTAGCAACTAGATGGATCACTAATCTTTGGAGGGATCGAATATTAGAGTACACTCACGTACCATGAGTCGAGGATGCGCAAGGATAACCAAACCCCCATACACTCCTCCTCGGGGTACTTGTCTCTTTGTGAACCTCCTAATTAGATTGAGAGTTACCTATAATAAGTGCATGAGTTCTTCGGACTAATGTGAGTATTCGAAAGTTGACACTTCCACCTAGCCATATTTTTCTAGCCTCTTCGGTACCGTGCATTGCCCTTTCTCACCTCGAGAGTTGGCGCATACTTCGCCGGTGCATCCAAATCCTTGGCACGATACGCTCTGTCATCATAAGCCTCATTATATCCTTCCTCAAAACAGCCACCATACCTACCTATCAAGGCATTTCCATAGCCTTTCCGAGATACATTGCCATGCAACATCCATCTTCTCATGACTTGATCTTCATGTCATACATGCTTTTTGCTTGATCGATGAGCCGCATGCTAGTTGGGCCTTGCCCTAATCATTGCTACATGACGCGCTAGTATCATTGCATATCCTGCTACACCGGCAGAGGCATACATTTGCATACATCATGATAGTTTCATTTTCTTTATGTTGAGTACTTTTGTAAAGTGTGAAAGATCTTCTATACTTCTTGTAATACATAGAGTGTTGCCCCTAAAGTGAGGAAAAGATCCCAAAGAGGACAAAATCAAATGATCCCAAAGAGGACAAATGAGAGTTAAACAGAAAGAGCCATTAAGGCCACACAAAAAAAAGAGAAAAAGAAATAAAAAGAGAGAAGGGGCACACTACTATTCCTTTTGAGAGATCCACACTCGTACTCCATCTTATACCTTATACTCCATAGAGATTATCATTCATGCATATAGCTATGTGGGGACCTTCACACTATAGAACTTGGCTTGTATATTCCAATGATGAGCCTCCTCAAAATAGCTCTAGGTCTTCTTGAGCGAGCAAGTTGGATGCACCCCCACTAGTTCCATTGGAGAGCTTACCTTAGCTCATAAGTGCATCCGTTGCATGGCAATCCCTACTCCTCACATCATATCTATCATTTGGCTTTCTCTCGCCTATGATTGTCCTCATTGATGTGAGCCTTTCACACCTTTTTTGTCTTCCCCCTTCATCATTTTTCTCTCTTTGCCATCCTAAGTGTCAACTTTCTTGCTTACGCTCATCCATTGCATAAGTGCTCAAAATATCGAAAGGGAGTGGATCATTTTGACTTGTACCTGGCTAGTGGTCTGGGGATGAGTCAAGATAAGATTCCAAAGAAGACCAAGTGTGAAACTTTATTAGATTAAATTCTCAACAATACAAAAACTATGTTTTACTCTCTCGTATATCCCTATCCCCTTTCTTGCACGCAAACACCATTTGGAGACATTCGAGTCACGGACAGCGAGAGCTCTTGCACCTTTATGTTCTTATGTTGCTTGTTACAATGCTAATATAGACTCTTGCTTGTTATGACTTGAATTGAATTACATGCCTTGATTGCTTTACTTAAAAAGTTCTTATATGGTTGGTAGCATGTCACCACAGAAATTATGCTTGTTATCATTTACCTACTCGAGGACGAGCAGGAATTAAGCTTGGGGATGTTGATACGTCCAAAACGTATCTATAATTTCTGCTTGCTCCATGCTTCTTTTGTGTGATATTGCTATGATATTGATGCACTTCCATACACTTTTGATCATATTTGGACTAACCTATTAACTCAGTGCACCACAGTGCCAGTTCCTGTTTTCTGCTGTTTTTCTATTTCAGGTTTCCCCCATATTAAAAGTGCTCCAAAAATTCCAGGAAAAATATAGGAAAAATCAGCGTACAGGAAGCTTCGCGAAGAACAAAAGATGGGCCAGTGGGGAGCCAGGGGAGGCCCAGGCGGCCACCTGGCGCGGCCCCACCCTTGGCCGCGCCAGGGGGGCGCCTGGGGCCCCTGCTCCGCCTCTGACTGCCCCCCTTCGCCTATATATCCCTCTCGTCCCGAAACCCTCGAGGACAGAACCCTTTTTCGCGATCTCGCCTCTGTTCCGCCGCCGCAGCGCATCCAAGATCGGGAGCATCAGGAGAACTCTTCCCTGCACCCTGCCGGAGGGGAGGACCACCACCGGGAGCTTCTCCACCACCATGGACGCTTCCCGGATGAGTCGTGAGTAGTCCACCTTGGACTATGGGTCCATGATCAGTAGCTATGTTTGTTCTCCTCCCCTCTTTGCTCTTCATGGTTTAGACCTCGTGAGCTGCCCTACATGATCGAGGCACATATGTAATCTTTCTGCTGTTGCTTTGCTGAGTTTGCTAGGATCTGATGGATTATGAGACTATGTTCTGATTGTGTTTGAGTAATATATTTGATTCACCTCTTTTATATCTTTGTTCTTGAGTAATTATTGCATGTTCTCCGTTGCTGTTTATTGCTTTGGCCAAGTAGTAGGTAGTAACTCCAAGAGGGAGCGTTATGCTTGATTGTGGGTTCATGCCCCCTGATGACTAGCTTGAGTGACAGAAACATGAGTCTAGGGGATGTGTTGTTGCCACAAGGGAGAAAACAACGGTGCTTGTACTTGCGGGTGCAAGGATTGTTTACTTTACGCAAAGTTCTTTTAATGCAGTTGTCCGTTGCTTTGAGTTTACACTTTGGGTGGGATTCGCAACTTAATACCAGCGAGATGTTCTGGATAGATATCTCAAGGTGGATGATTAGTAGTAGATGCAGATGGATTTCGGTCTACTTGCCTTGGTGTACCGCCCATGCTTTTGAGCCTCTACCTTTCTTTGCAGCATAGTTAGCATTGGTTTGCGCACATAATCCTGTCAATTGCCCAGCTATAATTTGTTTACCTCGCTTTGCTGTTTTATCGTCTTTTGGGAGAGAGAGATCACTAGTGAACATCATGGGACCCCGGTCCATATTACCACCGCTGATCACACCTTCTATTTACTTCCTGTTTTTATTTCCTAGTTGCAGTCATAGCTATCATTATTATCTCTTGTGTTTGATCCTTTGTAAACAACAAGGCCGGAGGGATTGACAACCTCTCTGTACTCGTTGGGAGCAAAGTTATCTGTATCTGTGTGCAGGTCCCGTCAACCGCTAAGTTTCTGGCGCCGTTGACACCTACTTGTCGACCCTCGGAGTCTCACGGGATTCGATCCTTGGTATCTTTGCCAAGGGAAATTTACCGCTACGCTACATCTCAACCTTCCACTTGGGGTAACCAACGAGGGGCGAGAAGCCATCACCTCCCTGCTCTCTCTTCCTCCTGCTGCCTCCTCTCGCACGAGCACCGGCCGCCCAAGAACACCAATGGACAGCCTCGCACACGCGATGCCTCTGACCCTCCCCCGCTCTCTCTCTTCTTTCCCTGGTCATAGACCACCTCCACGAACGCCCAGGACACCTCTCCATCGACTACAGTGGCCTCGAGCGACGGATACAACCTCATCGGCGCACGGGCCTACGGTACATCGTCACCCTCTCCTATTTAAGCCTCACGGACCTCTCTCTCACCACCACTCGCCATCTCCCACTCCAAATCAATCGCCAGAACCACCCATTCATCTTCAGAGTGGCCCGAGCTCGAGCTCAGCCGCCTCGGTTATCCGGCGATCTTCCAGTACGACCCTTCTCTGCCTCTTCTCTCTCTTGATCTGTAACTAGAAAGCCACCCTGATCACTTCCCCTCTCTCTCCTGCATGGATTGCAGGCTAAATCGACCGAAGTGACCTCCTCCTGTAGCACCTCTGCTTGGCTTCCTCATCGCCGGCGAACCACTGCACCCCGACGAGCACCTCTACCTCCACCCGAACGGCGACTCCTCTGTGAGCTCCCCGGTGCCCTCAGACCGCCTCGTCATGGACCACATCTCCGCCGGTCAGCTCACCGCCCTCTCTGGCCCAAGGTTGACGACGATGGCTGTGGGGGCCCATCGGTCAGCCTCACATCCTGACAGCGGGGCCCACCCGTCAGGTTCAAACCTCCCCGTGCGCATGAAGCGGTATGCTACGTCGGTTGGAGGCATATTCTCTGAATACGCCTTCGACGCGGCAGCCTCGCGCGGGCTGGATCCCCTCAGGTCCTGCTGTAGTGTGGCCGTTCTGGCCCAGTGGCACAATGCCCCTTTTATTTTTCCTTTTCAATAAACTTCCAAAAATTCCACATATTAAAATACGTATCAAAATGCAATAATTCCAACTCCTAATTTCTTATAAAAAATCCCATATATTTAAGTGTGTAACTTTCATGCACATCCATCACACTTTTCTGTAATGTTCAAATTTAAATTCAAATTTGAACATTTAAATCCCTCTTTAAAAATCCATTTCTCTGTTTCTATAGCTCCAATTCCAAGACTAAGAATTTTTTCATTCTTAGTTTTAATCCTAATATTTAATAAAAATAATTTGACATTTTTATGAGCACTTTTTCTGTTGGTGTTATTGCCTTATTGTGTGCCCGATACTTTGCGGCGTTAGATTGTGAAGTAGACGAAGGAGTTGGACTAGAAGGATTTGAAGACCTCGAAGACTTGGTTGAGCCAGGCAAGCAGCCCTTTGACCATGATATACCTCTTTTGTTCATCGAAAAATTCAGTATGCATGATGATGGTGTTGATGATGAGCTTGTGTAATTCCCAGGATGCGACTATATCTCCTACGTGTCGAGGCACGAGTTAGAGACATAAGCGCATTCTGGAATGATCGCAAGCATGGTATCTTTGCACAACTCATGTAATGAACAAGGATGAAAGAGTAAAATAGTTGGCTTACACTCACCATGTCACGCAATTAATTCAACATTCATACATTCATCCAAATAACACAGGGTCCGACTACGGACGAAATCAAACGAGAAAAGATACCACAACCACAAGTCCTGATCGCCCCTAGTAGGAACCACTACTGATCGTCCGGATACGTCACATACATACGACCACGCTCTTCATCGAACTCCTAGTGAAGTTATTGCCCACCTCCTACGTCATACTCAACTGTACCTGCATCTGGTGTGTGTTGTAATATGTGAGTCGCAAGGACTCAACAATCCCATTCCCGGGTATCAAAACTAACAAAGCCTTTAGGTGTGGAGAGGTAATAACGTGTCTGCAGCAAGCACTAAGCAACTAGCTTACGAATTTCAGAGCGAGATGAGGATATATGCCAACGGTCGCCAAAGATGATCAATACGTGATCCTAGCTACTCACGTTCATGCATAACCCTACCATGTTCACTTTCCAAAAAACCCTTCGAAAAGAGACCATCACGGTTACTCACACATGTAATGTATTCTTAAGGATATGGTGTCGAGTTATCTACAACCGGATATTAACAAATTCCCATCTGCCACATAACCGCGGGCACGGCTTTCGAAAGTTCATAACCCTGCACGGGTGTGCCAACTTAGCCCATCACAAGCTCACGATATGCGGAGTCACAACTCCATGTTTAGAAGACCCAAGTATTCTTGGAATCCCGTGCTCAAGATATTTTGACAAAGGTAAAACTAATCCAACAAGACCTCCCGGCGTGCCGACACCCTGATAGTAGCCGTGCGTATCTCGTCTCAGGCCACGACCGGATAGGTCAAGCTACGGGAACCAGAACCTTGAGTTGGCTCAAGTCGGCCCCGCAGGCTGCCCAGTTTGGACCAACACTCATGAGGAGCACTGGCCCGGGTTGTTGATTAAGAACTCGAGTTTATAACTCCCTATGCAAGTTTTTAGTTATTAGGCAAATGTAGTACCAAAGTTGGGTCTTGCTGGAAAAGCTTTAAGCAATGCGAATTATCAAGGGGGGCCCATAAACCCCAACCGTGTTAGGAACGCAAAATCAAGAAACATAACACCGGTTTATCGGGTCCTAAGGTGGCATGAGTGGAACAAAACACCAAGCAGAAGGCCAAGCCTTCCACCCATTACCAATATATATGTGCATTAATTAAATCAAGATATATATATTGTGTTAACCCAATAAACAAGTCCAAACATGGAGCAATCTTCAAACTTCACCTCCAACTAACAACACTATAAGAGGGGCTGAGCAAAAGCGTACTTAGCCAATCAACGGTTTGCTAGGAAGGCAGTTAGAGTGTTTCATGGCAACATAGGAGGCTGACAAGACAAGGATATGCATCGAGGCATAACTATAGAGTGAGACAACTAGCAAGGCAAAGATAGAGGTGATATCGGGGAACGGTCATCTTGCCTGTTAAGTCCTCGGTGGGATGGTAAGACGGCTCCTAGAACTCGGTCTCGACAAGATCCTCGAACTCGGTATCGGCTCCCGGCTCTACCCAACACAAGAGCACAACAACGGTACAAGATCAATCACGGTGCAATGCACAAACAACATGATGCAAGACATGTCATGGGATGCAAGTATGATGTGCGTATGCATGAGGATGCTCTCGAGCCTAAAGGAGAAGATGATGGAAATGTCTTCATCTTGGGCAACCAAGCAAGCCACTGTATAGAGGGGAATATTTCAGTCGAAATCGATATAAGGATCATTGGAAACAGATGCACGGTTTGCAAATGGCAAGCAAAACAAGATGCAATGCAAAACTACAGTTAACAACAACATGGCATCTTTGGAGCAAGGTATAATTATGCTACAGCACCCAAACATGAAGACAAAAGGCATGGATGTGAAATACACATGATTCTTAACAAGCATGAACTCATAGCACACCCAAAAACTTGCTGGAAAACAATTAAACAAGCATGGCAAGGTTCAATAAGTTAACAGATTTCTCAGACTTAGTGAAATTACTAGGCATGCAATCTGGAATGATATGTTGCTGCCTTTGGAGGCACACAACAGCAAGCAAAACAAGTACAACATGCATGAAATTCAGCTGAGCATGAAGAAGACATATTATACTTCCAATTCATCCAAAGAAACAAGTCATTCCATGCAAGGGTTGCTTAACACAAGTTTTGCCAAATTGAATGTTCTGTTAACAGGCTGACAGTTTTAATTTCAAGCATTTTGAGAGCAAGATTACAACAAGATACAACAGGGCATATATGCAAACAAAGGCATGGATTGATAGACAACAACATGGACATCAAGACATGCTCACTAGTTATTCCAAAACATGCATGGGAAAGATTATGGCATCAAGTTTACATGGCAACTTGTTATTATAGATTCCAGACTTAGCAGTTTTTCACTAAGTATAAAAATAGCAACATTGACATGGCATGTTTACAAGCTTGTTTAAGTCACCACAGAGCATATCATGAAAAAACCAAATACACCACTTCAAAGATAACATGATTATGCTCCTAAAACACGTTGACATGTGGCACAAAATAAAATCACACAAAAAGCTACGAAAAAGACAAATCACCAAGTGATAACAATTTCAGAAACTTAACAGCCACAAGCACTTTTGCAACAGGGTTAAACATGGCATAATGCAACCTAACATGTATGCAAATGCATCCATCATGAAGAGCATCACAAGACGAACATTTTGACATATCAAACACTCCATTTGGACCAACATGCACAAAGTTACGACCTCACGAACATGCTAACATATTGTTGATAGAGAACTAGTGCTGAAACAGTAACATCACAAAGCAGTCTTGCAACGAAGATTACGACATCTAAATGAACCCTAACGTGTACAAAACTGATGCCAACATGTAGAGCACTTCGAGACGAACATTTCCATATATCATACACACGAATCGGAGCTACATGCAAGGAGATATAGCATGAAGAACGAGGCATAAAAATGTTAGGGATCTCGAGGACTTAGAGGAATTTCGGGGTCAACCTCAGGTTTCAGATCTAGGGTTCCGGCGCGTGGATCGACGATGGTCGGAGGAGTCGCCCGAGACGTGGCCGGAGGCGAGGGGCGGCGCGGATCTCGCCGGCCGGCGCCGGAGTAGGAGGCTGACGCGGGGCCCGGTCCGGCGGTGGCGGCGTCCAGTGGGAGGCGGGGCGTGCCGGCGAGGGGGCGGTAGGTGGCCGGCGCGGGTGTCGGCGGCGGCGGCGTGGCGTGGCGTGGTCCGCCCGCGGAGGCATTCGGCGGACCGGCGGCGGGGACGAGGCGCCGACGATTGCGGGTCCGGGCGGCGGAGGCTTCGGGCCACAGGGGCCGGCCTCGGGCCCGGCGGGCTTCGGCGGCAGGGCGGAGTCGGGTGCCATGTGGCGGCACACCACTGGCCGCGGGCGAGGGCGACAACTCGTCCGGTGCGATCCAGACGTGTCCGGCGGCGAGTGGGATGAACTGCTAGGGTTTGGACCCGGGATTTCAGGGGGAGGGCTTATTTATATATAGAGGGAGCTAGGAGAGTCCAAATGAGGTGCAGGTTTCACCCGCACGATCATGATCCGACGTCCGAGAACATGGAGGTGGTTAGGATGGGCTTGTGGGCTGTTGTGGAGGGGTGTTGGGCCAAAAGAGGTAGGGCTTCCGCAAGGAACGCGGTTAACCGTTGGAGTACCAAACGACCTCCAAACGAGACAAAATTTGACAGGCGGTTTACCGGTGATATACCAAGACCACTCGACAACTCTCGGCCCATTCCAAGGATGTTTTCGGCCACTTACAAAAGGAGGACTCGGAGGTGCCACGGGCACGTGTGTGAGTGTCGGAACTCGAAACGGACAACGGAGACGACGGAGACGGTGCAACTACACACAGATGCAAGTGAGACTATGCCAATACAATGCACATAATGAAAATGACATGGTGACATGCAACACACGCACAAGGCAAAAACGAAGAAACCCGAAATGAGGGAAGGAGCCCAGAATGGAATTGATTAAGTCAGCGATGAATATATTGTCATATTGGGAATTGTTACATCTGGGGCGTTACAGCTTGCTATGCATGTTGCATTGATGCACGGTCCATTGATACTTGCATGATTCGTGGCTCTATTTTGTGCTTAGAGATATGATGGAGAAACCCTAGTTGTTGATGCATGGAGTTGCATAAATTCCGTGAAAAATCACCTTGAGGGAAATCTCTCGAAAGCCCAATGGGTGCCACTAATGCCCTTGGGAGATGATGATGAACTAGGTCACTGCTTGGTGGACAAGTAGTGTACCGAGGCTTGATGAAAGTGTTGTTTATAAAGATGGATTAGATTTAAGATTGACTACCATCCCAACCAAACATGTAAAACCACACTGCCCCTTATGGGACGGGGCATTATTAATTACCTAGTTCGTGCTACCATGGATGCCCGCAGTACTAGTGATGGGAGTGGCTTGATCACTCTCTGGACGAGGTCGTGCTTGGATAGGTTGCCATGATTGTTTTCACAGGGCACTGGACAAACCTTTGTGTTGGAAATATGCCCTAGAGGCAATAATAAAATGGTTATTATTATATTTCCTTGTTCATGATAATTGTCTGTTATTCATGCTTGAATTGTATTGTACGGAAACAGTGATACGTGTGTGAATACATAGACCACAACGTGTCCCTGGTAAGCCTCTAGTTACTGGCTCATTGATCAACAGATGCTCATGGTTTCCTGGCCATGGACATTGGATGTCATTGATAACGGGATCACATCATTAGGAGAATGATGTGATGGACAAGACCCAATCCTAAGCCAAGCACAAGATCGTATAGTTCGTAATGCTAAAGCTTTTCCAATGTCAAGTATCTTTTCCTTAGACCATGAGGTTGTGCAACTCCCGGATACCGTAGGAATACTTTGGGTGTGCCAAACGTCACAACGTAACTGGGTGGCTATAAAGGTACGCAACGGGTATCTCCGAAAGTGTCTGTTGAGTTGGCACGAACCGAGACTGGGATTTGTCACTCCGTATGACGGAGAGGTATCTCTGGGCCCACTCGGTAAGACATCATCATAATGAGCTCAATGTGGCTAAGGAGTTAGTTACGAGATGATGTATTACGGAACAAGTAAAGAGACTTGCCATGACGAGATTGAACAAGGTATCGGTATACCGACGATCGAATCTCGGGCAAGTACTATACCGATAGACAAAGGGAATAGCATACGGGATTGAGTGAATCCTTGACATCGTGGTTCATCCGATGAGATCATCGAGGAACACGTAGGAACCAACATGGGTATCCAGATCCCGCCGTTGGTTATTGACCGGAGAGCCGTCTCGGTCATGTCTACGTGTCTCCCGAACCCGTAGGGTCTACACACTTAAGGTTCGGTGACGCTAGGGTTGTAGAGATATATGCACACGGTAAACCGAATGTTGTTAGAAGTCCCGGATGAGATCCCGGACGTCACAAGGAGTTCCGGAATGGTCCGGAGGTAAAGAATTATATATAGGAAGTCCAGTTTCGACCATCGGGAGAGTTCCGGGGGTCACCGGTAGTGTACCGGGACCACCGGAAGGGTCCCGGGGGTCCACCGGGTGGGGCCACCCATCTCGGAGGGCCCCATGGGCCGTAGGGGGAGGGGGACCAGCCCATAGTGGGCTGGCGCACCCCCTTGGGCCTTCCCCCTACGCCTAGGGTTGGGAACCCTAGGGGTGGGGGCGCCCTCCTTGGCTTGGGGGGCAAGCCTTCCCCCTGGCCGCCGCCCCCCTAGGAGATCCCATCTCCTAGGGCCGGCGCCCCCCCTGGCAGCCCCTATATATAGTGGGGGGAGAGAGGGCAGCCGCACCCTTGCCCCTGGCGCGTCCCCCCCCCCGCCCCCCCGTTACACGTCTTCCTCCTCCCACAGGTCCTTGGGGAAGCCCTGCAGTTTTTCCGTTGCATCCACCACCACGCCGTCGTGCTGCTGGATCTCTATCAACCTCTCCTCCCCCCTTGCTGGATCAAGAAGGAGGAGACGTCGCTGCAGCATACGTGTGTTGAACGCGGAGGTGCCGTCCATTCGGCGCTGGGATCATCGGTGATAGGGATCACGACGAGTACGACTCCATCATCCACGTTCTCTTGAACGCTTCCGCTCACGATCTACAAAGGGTATGTAGATGCACTCCTTTATGCTCATTGCTAGATGACTCCTTAGATTGATCTTGGTGAAGCGTAGGAAAAATTTTGAATTCTGCTACATTCCCCAACAGTGGCATCAGAGCTAGGTCTTTGTGTAGCATCTTGCACGAGTAGAACACAAAGCAGTTGTGGGCATAGATTTGTTCAATTCTCTTGCCGCTACTAGTCCAATCTTTATTCGGCGGCATCATGGGATGAAGCGGCCCGGACCGACCTTACACGTACGCTTACGTGAGACTGGTTCCACCGACTGACATGCACTAGTTGCATAAGGTGGCTGGCGGGTGTCTGTCTCTCCCACTTTAGTCAGATCGGATTCGATGAGAAGGGTCCTTATGAAGGGTAAATAGAAATTGACATATCACGTTGTGGTTTTGGCGTAGGTAAGAAACGTTCTTGCTAGAAACCTATAGCAGCCACGTAAAAACTTGCAACAACAATGAGAGGACGTCTAACTTGTTCTTGCAGCATGTGTTATGTCATGTGATATGGCCAAAAGATGTGATGAATGATATATGTGATGTATGAGATTGATCATGTTCTTGTAATAGGAATAACGACTTGCATGTCGATGAGAATGACAACCGGCGGGAGCCATCGGAGTTGTCTTATTTTTGTATGACCTGCGTGTCACTGAATAACACCATGTAATTACTTTACTTTATTGCTAAACGTTAGCCATAGTAGTAGAAGTAATTTTCGGCGAGATGACTTCATGAAGACACGATGATGGAGATCATGGTGTCATGTCGGTGACAAAGATGATCATGGTGCCCCGAAGATGAAGATCAAAGGAGCAAAATGATATTGGCCATATCATGTCACTTTATTTGATTGCATGTGATGTTTATCATGTTTATGCATCTTATTTGCTTAGAACGACGGTAGTAAATAAGATGACCTCTCACTAAAAAAATCAAGAATAGTGTTCCCCCAGCTGTGCACCATTGCTAAGGATCGTTGTTTCGAAGCACCATGTGATGATCGGGTGTGATAGGCTCTAACGTTCGCATACAACGGGTGTAAGCCAGATTTACACACGCAATACACTTAGGGTTCACTTGACGAGCCTAGCATGTATAGACATGGCCTCGGAACACGGAAGACCGAAAGGTCGAACATGAGTCGTATAGTAGATACGATCAACATGAAGATGTTCACTGTTGATGACTAGTCCGTCTCACGTGATGACCGGACACGGCTTAGTCGATTCGGATCATGTTTCACATTGATGACTAGAGAGATGTCTATCTGAGTGGGAGTTCATTAAATTTGATTAGATGAACTTAATTGTCATGAACTTAGTCTAAATTCTTTACAATATGTCTTGTAGATCAAATGGCCCACGCTCATGTCACCCTCAACTTCAACGCCTTCCTAGCTAGAGAAATCCAAGCTGAAAGACAATGGTAGCAACTATACGGATTGGGTCTGTAACCTGAGGATCATCCTCATAGCTATTGGGGAACGTAGTATTTCAAAAAAAAATCTACGATCACGCAAGATCTATCTACCAGATGCATAGCAACGAGAGGGGAGAGTGTGTCTACGTACCCTCGTAGACCGAAAGCGGAAGCGTTAGAACAACGCGGTTGATGTAGTCGTACGTCTTCACGGCCCGACCGATCAAGCACCGAAACTACGGCACCACCGAGTTCTAGCACACGTTCAGCTCGATGACGTCCCTCGAACTCCGATCCAGCCGAGTGTCGAGGGAGAGTTCCGTCAGCACGACGGCGTGGTGACGATCTTGATGTTCTACCGTCGCAGGGCTTCGCCCAAGCACCGCTATAATATTATCGAGGAGAACTATGGTGGAGGGGGGCACCGCACACGGCTAAGAGATCAAGAGATCAATTGTTGTATCTAGAGGTGCCCCCTTGCCCCCGTATATAAAGGAGGGAGGGAGAGGCCGGCCCTAGAGGGGGCGCGCCAAGTGTGATGAGTCCTACTAGGACTCCCAAGTCCTAGTAGGATTCCCCTTTCCTTTCCGGAGTAGGAGAGAAGGAAAGAGTGGGAGAGGGAGAAGGAAAAGGGGGCTGCACCCCTTGTCCAATTCGGACCAGAAGTGGGGCGCGCGCCTCCTTCCTTTTGGCATCTCTCTTCTATTCCCGTAACTCCCCGGTACTCCGAAAATACACGAATCACTCGGAACCTTTCCGATGTCCGAATATAGTCGTCCAATATATCGATTTTTATGTCTCGACCATTTCGAGACTCCTCGTCATGTCCCCGATCTCATCCGGGACTCCGAACTCCTTCGGTACATCAAAACTCATAAACTCATAATAAAACTGTCATCGAAACCTTAAGCGTGCGGACCCTACGGGTTCGAGAACTATGTAGACATGACCGAGACACGTCTCTGGTCAATAACCAATAGTGGAACCTGGATGCTCATATTGGCTCCCACATATTATATGAATATCTTTATCGGTCAAACCGCATAACAACATACGTTGTTCCCTTTGTCATTGGTATGTTACTTGCCCGAGATTCGATCGTCGGTATCTCAATACCTAGTTGAATCTCGTTACCGGCAAGTCTCTTTACTCGTTCCGTAATACATCATCCCGCAACTAACTCATTAGCTGCAATGCTTGCAAGGCTTATAGTGATGTGCATTACCGAGTGGGCCCAGAGATACCTCTCTGACAATCCGAGTGACAAATCCTAATCTCGAAATATGCCAACCCAACAAGTACCTTCGGAGACACCTGTAGAGTACCTTTATAATCACCCAGTTACGTTGTGACGTTTGGTAGCACACAAAGTGTTCCTCCGGTATTCGGGAGTTGCATAATCTCATAGTCATAGGAACATGTATAAGTCATGAAGAAAGCAATAGCAGTAAAACTTAAACGATCATAGTGCTAAGCTAATGGACGGGTCTTGTCCATCACATCATTCTCCTAATGATGTGATCCCGTTGATCAAATGACAACTCATGTCTATGGCTAGGAAACATAACCATCTTTGATCAAAGAGCTAGTCTAGTAGAGGCATACTAGGGACACTTTGTTTTGTCTATGTATTCACACATGTACTAAGTTTCTGGTTAATACAATTCTAGCATGAATAATAAACATTTATCATGATATAAGGAAATAAATAATAACTTTATTATTGCCTCTAGGGCATATTTCCTTCAGTCTCCCACTTGCACTAGAGTCAATAATCTAGATCACATCACCATGTGATTAACACCAATAGTTCACATCGCCATGTGACTAACACCCATAGTTCTCATCGCCATGTGACCAATACCCAAAGGGTTTACTAGAGTCAACAATGTAGTTCACATCCTCATGTGATTAACACCCAAAGAGTACTACGGTGTGATCATGTTTTGCTTCATGAGAGAAGTTTAATCAGCGGGTCTGTTACATTCAGATCCGTATGTATTTTGCAAATTTCTATGTCTACAATGCTCTGCATGGAGCTACTCTAGCTAATTGCTCCCATGGAGTAACTAAGGATAATTTTGACTGCAGTCCAGTGATCTACTCCTGGATCACTTTTGTACCTTCTTGTCAAACTCATGGTAAGGTACACAACAAGTTTGGTACACAGCATGGCATACTTTATAGAACCTATGACTGAGGCATAGGGAATGATTTTCATTATTTCTCTATCTTTTGCCGAGGTCGGGCCTTTAGTCTTACTCAACTTCATACCTTACAACTCAGGCAAGAACTCCTTCTCTGACTAATCCATTTTGAACTACTTCAAAAACTTGTCAAGGTATGTATTTATTGAAAAACTTTATCAAGCATCTCGATCTATCTCTATAGATCTTGAGGCTCAATATGTAAGCAGCTTTATCGAGGTTTTTCTTTGAAAAAAATTCCTTTCAAACACTCCTTTATGCTTTCCAGAAAATTTCTACATCATTTCTGATCAACAATATGTCATTCGCATATACTTATCAGAAAGGCTATAGTGCTCCTACTCACTTTCTTGTAAATACAGGCTTCACCGCAAGTCTGTAAAAAACTATATGCTTTGATCAACTTATCAAAGCGTATATTCCAACTCTGAGATGCTTGCACCAGTCCATAGATGGATCACTGGAGCTTGCACACTTTATCAGCAGCTTTAGGATCGACAAAACCTTCTGGTTGCATCATATACAACTCTTCTTTAAGATATCCATTCAGGAATGCAGTTTTGACATCCATTTGCCAGATTTCATAATCATAAAATGCGGCCATTGCTAACATGATTCAGACAGACTTAAGCATCGCTACGGGTGAGAAAATCTCATCGTAGTCAACTCCTTTAACTTGTCGAAAACCTTTCACAACAAGTCGAGCTTTGTAAACAGTAACATTACTGTCAGCGTCGGTCTTCCTCTTTTAGATCCATTTATTTTCGATGGCTTGCCGATCATCGGGCAAGTCAACCAAAGTCCATACTTTGTTCTCATACATGGATCCCATCTCAGATTTCATGGCCTCAAGCCATTTTGCGGAATCTGGGCTCATCATTGCTTCCTCATAGTTTGTAGGTTCATCATGGTCTAGTAACATGACTTCCAGAACCGGATTGCCGTACCACTCTGGCGCGAAACGTACTCTGGTTGATCTACGAGTTCAGTAGTAACTTGATCCAAAGTTTCATGATCATGATCATTAGCTTCCTCACTAATCGGTGTATGAATCACTGAAACTAGTTTCTGTGATGTACTACTTTCCAGTTCGGGAGAAGGTACAATTACCTCATCAAGTTCCACTTTCCTTCCACTCACTTCTTTCGAGAGAAACTCCTTCTCTAGAAAGGATCCATTCTTAGCAACGAATATCTTGCCTTCGGATCTGTGATAGAAGGTGTACCCAACAGTCTCCTTTGGGTATCCTATGAAGACACATTTCTCTGACTTGGGTTCGAGCTTATCAGGTTGAAGCTTTTGACATAAGCATCGCAGCCCCAAACTTCAAGAAACGACAACTTTGGTTTCTTGCCAAACCACAGTTCATAAGGTGTCGTCTCAACAGATTTTCATATTGCCCTATTGAACGTGAATGCAGCTGTCTCTGATGCATAACCCAAAATGATAGTGGTAAATCGGTAAGAGACATCATAGATCGCACCATATCTAATAAAGTTCGGTTACAATGTTCGGACACACCATTACTCTGTGGTGTTCCGGGTGGCGTGAGTTGTGAAACTATTCCACATTGTTTCAAATGAAGACCAAACTCGTAACTCAAATATTCACCTCCACGATCAGATCGTAGGAACTTTATTTTCTTGTTACGATGATTCTCTACTTCACTCTGAAATTCTTTGAACTTTTGAAATGTTTCAGACTTGTGTTTCATTAAGTAGATATACCCATATCTGCTCAAATCATCAGTGAAGGTCAGAAAATAACGATACTCGCCGCGAGCCTTAACAATCATCGGTCCACATACATCAGTATGTATGATTTCCAATAAATCAGTTGCTTGCTCCATTGTTCCGGAGAATGGAGTTTTAGTCATCTTTCCCATGAGGCATGGTTCGCAAGCACCAAGTGATTCATAATCAAGTGATTCCAAAAGTCCATCACTATGGAGTTTCTTCATGCGCTTTACACCAATTAGACCTAAACAGCAGTGCCACAAATAATTTGCACTATCATTATTAACCTTGCATCTTTTGGCTTCAATATTATGAATATGTGTATCACTACGATCGAGATCCAACAAACTATTTTTCATTGGGTGTATGACCATCGAAGGCTTTATTCATGTAAACAGAATAACAATTATTCTATGACTTTAAATGAATAACCGTTTTGCAACAAACATGATCAAATCATATACATGCTCAACGCAAATGCCAAATAACATTTATTTATGTTCTACACTAATTCCGAAAGTATAGGGAGTGTGCGATGATGATCATATCAATCTTGGAACCACTTCCAACACACATCGTCACTTCACCTTTAACTAGTCTCTGTTCATTCCGCAACTCTCGTTTCGAGTTACTAACTTTAGCAACTGAACCGGTATCAAATACCTAGGGGTTGCTATGAACACTAGTAAGGAACACATCAATAATCTATATATCAAAATATACCGTTGTTCATTTTGCCATCCTTCTTATCCGCCAAGTATCTAGGGCAGTTCCACTTCTAGTGACTATTTCCTTTGCAGTAGAAGCACTTAGTTTTAGGCTTGAGTTTAGCTTTGGGTTTCTTCATGGAAGTGAAAACTTGCTTGTCATTCTTCTTGAAGTTCCCCTTCTATCCCTTTGCCCTTTACTTGAAACAAGTGGTCTTGTTAACCATCAACACATGATGTTCTTTCTTGATTTCTACCTTCGCTGATTTCAGCATCGCGAAGAGCTCGGGAATTACTTTCGTCATCCCTTGCATATTATAGTTCATCACGAAGTTCCACTAACTTGGTGATAGTGACTAGAGAACTTTGTCAATTACTATCTTATCTGGAAGATAAACTCCCACTTGATTCAAGCAATTGTAGTACCCAGACAATCTGAGCACATGCTCACCGGTTGAGCTATTCTCCTCCATCTTGTAGGCAAAGTACTGTCAAAGGTCTCACACCTCTTAACACGGGCATGAGTATGAAAATACTAATTTGAACTCTTGGAACATCTCATATGCTCCGTGGCGTTCAAAACGTTTTTCAAGTCCCGGTAATAAGCCGTAAAGCATGGCGCACTAAACTATCAAGTAGTCATCATACCGAGCTTGTCAAACGTTCATAACGTCTGCATCTGCTCCTGCAATAGGTTCGTCACCTAGCGGTGCATCAAGGACATAATACTTCTGTGCAGCAATGAGGATAATCCTCAGATCACGGACCTAGTCTGCATCATTGCTACTAACATCTTTCAACTTATATTTCTCTAGGAACATATAAAATAAACGGGGAGCTACATCACGAGCTATTGATCTACAACATAGATATGCTAATACTACCAGGACTAAGTTCATGATAAATTAAAGTTCAATTAATCATATTACTTGAAGAACTCCCACTTAGATAGACATCCCTCTGGTCATCTAAATGATCACGTGATCCAAATCAACTAAACCATGTCCGATCATCACGTGAGATGGAGTAGTTTTCAATGGTGAACATCTTATGTTGATCATATCTACTATATGATTCACGCTCGACCTTTCGGTCTCCAGTGTTCCGAGGCCATATCTGCATATGCTAGGCTCGTCAAGTTTAACCCGAGTATTCTGCGTGTGCAAAACTGGCTTACGCCCATTGTATTTGAACGTAGAGCTTATCACACCAGATCATCACGTGGTGTCTCGGCACGACGAACTTTCGCAACGGTGCATACTCAGGGAGAACACTTATACCTTGAAATTTTGTAAGGGATCATCTTATAATGCTACCGCCGTACTAAGCAAAATAAGATAAACATCACATGCAATCAAAATATGTGACATGATATGGCCATCATCATCTTGTGCTTTTGATCTCCATCTCCAAAGCACCGTCATGATCACCTTCGTCCCCGGCGCGACACCTTGATCTCCATCGTAGCATCATTGTCGTCTCGCCAACTATTGCTTCTACGACTATCGCTACCGCTTAGTGATAAAGTAAAGCAATTACATGGCGATTGCATTTCATACAATAAAGCGACAACCATATGGCTCCTGCCAGTTGCCGATAACTTTACAAAACATGATCATCTCATACAAAACCGTATAACTCATCATGTCTTGACCATATCACATCACAACATGCCCTGCAAAAACAAGTTAGACATCCTCTACTTTGTTGTTGCAAGTTTTACGTGGCTGCTACGGGCTTAGCAAGAACCGTTCTTACCTACGCATACAAAACCACAACGATATTTCGTCAAGTATGTGATGTTTTAACCTTCACAAGGACCGGGCGTAGCCACACTTGATTCAACTAAAGTTGGAGAAACTGACACCCGCCAGCCACATGTGTGCGAAGCACGTCGGTAGAACCAGTCTCGCGTAAGCGTACGCGTAATGTCGGTTCGGGCCGCTTCATCCAACAATACCGCCGAATCAAACTATGACATGCTGGAAAGCAGTATGACTAGTATCGTCCACAACTCACTTGTGTTCTACTCATGCATATCATCTACGCATAAACCTGGCTCATGATGCCACTGTTGGGGAACGTAGTATTTTAGAAAAATTCTACAATCACGCAAGATCTATCTACCAGATGCATAGCAACTAGAGGGGAGAGTGTGTCTACATACCCTCGTAGACCGAAAGCGGAAGCGTTAGAACAACGCGGTTGATGTAGCCGTACGTCCTCACGGCCCGACCGATCAAGCACCGAAAGTACGGCACCTCTGAGTTCTAGCACACGTTCAGCTCGATGACGTCCCTCGAACTCTGATCCAGCCGAGTGTCGAGGGAGAGTTCCGTCAGCACGACGGCGTGGTGACGATCTTGATGTTCTACCGTCGCAGGGCTTCGCCTAAGCACCGCTATTATATTATCGAGGAGAACTATGGTGGAGGGGGGCACCGCACACGTCTAAGAGATCAAGAGATCAATTGTTGTATCTAGAGGTGCCCCCTTGCCCCCGTATATAAAGGAGGGAGGGAGAGGCCGGCCCTAGAGGGGGCCCGCCAAGTGTGGGGAGTCCTACTAGGACTCCCAAGTCCTAGTAGGATTCCCCTTTCCTTTCCGGAGTAGGAGAGAAGGAAAGAGGGGGGGAGGGAGAAGGAAAAGGGGGCTGCACCCCTTGTCCAATTCGGACCAGAAGGGGGGCGCGCGCCTCCTTCCTTTTGGCCTCTCTCTTCTATTCCCGTAACTCCCCGGTACTCCGAAAATACCCGAATCACTCGGAACCTTTTCAATGTCCGAATATAGTCGTCCAATATATCAATTTTCATGTCTCGACCATTTCGAGACTCCTCGTCATGTCCCCGATCTCATCCGGGACTCCGAACTCCTGCGGTACATCAAAACTCATAATAAAACTATCATCAAAACCTTAAGAGTGCGGACCCTACGGGTTCGAGAACTATGTAGACATGACCGAGACACGTCTTCGGTCAATAACCAATAGCGGAACCTCGATGCTCATATTGGCTCCCACATATTCTACGAATATCTTTATCGGTCAAACCGCATAACAACATATGTTGTTCCCTTTGTCATCGGTATGTTACTTGCCCGAGATTCGATCGTCGGTATCTCAATACCTAGTTGAATCTCGTTACCAGCAAGTCTCTTTACTCGTTCCGTAATACATCATCCCGCAACTAACTCATTAGCTGCAATGCGTGCAAGGCTTATAGTGATGTGCATTACCGAGTGGGCCCAGGGATACCTCTCTGACAATCGGAGTGAAAAAATCTAATCTCGAAATACGCCAACCCAACAAGTACCTTCGGAGACACCTATAGAGTACCTTTATAATCACCCAGTTACGTTGTAACGTTTGGTAGCACACAAAGTGTTCCTCCGGTATTCGGGAGTAGAATAATCTCATAGTCATAGGAACATGTATAAGTCATGAAGAAAGCAATAGCAGTAAAACTTAAACGATCATAGTGCTAAGCTAACGGATGGGTCTTGTCCATCACATCATTCACCTAATGATGTGATCCCGTTGATCAAATGACAACTCATGTCTATGGCTGGGAAACATAACCATCTTTGATCAATGAGCTAGTCTAGTAGAGGCATACTAGGGACACTATGTTTTGTCTATGTATTCACACATGTACTAAGTTTCCGGTTAATACAATTCTAGGATGAACAATAAACATTTATCATGATATAAGGAAATAAATAATAACTTTATTATTGCCTCTAGGGCATATTTCCTTCAATAGCTGGCAAGAAAACTTATGTCCTAGAAGCACCGCTAGGTGACGCTCCCGCCCCGGCAAACCAAGATGTTATGAACGCTTGGCAGTCGCGTTGTGATGATTACTCCCTAGTTCAGTGCGGCATGCTCTACAACTTAGAATCCGGGCTCCAAAAGCGTTTTGAGCACCACGGAGCATATGAGATGTTCCAAGAGCTGAAAATGGTTTTCCAAGCTCATGCCCGAGTTGAGAGATATGAAGTCTCCAACGCATTCTACAGTTGTAAGATGGAGGAGAATAGTTCTGTCAGCGAGCACATACTCAAACTGTTTGGGTTGCACAATCGCTTGTCTCAATTGGGAATGAATCTCCCAGACGAAGCGGTCGTTGACAGAATCCTTTAGTCGCTCCCACCTAGCTACAAGAGCTTCGTGTTGAACTTCAATATGCAAGGGATGGAGAAGTACATTCCCGAAGTGTATTCTATGCTGAAATCAGCGGAGGTGGAGATCAAGAAAGAGCATCAAGTGTTGATGGTGAATCAAACCACTAAGTTCAAGAAGGGCAAGGGCAAGAAGAACTTCAAGAAGGACGGCAAAGGAGTTGCCGCGCCCGGTAAGCCAGTTGCCGGGAAGAAGCCAAAGAATGGACCCAAGCCTGAGACTGAGTGTTTTTATTGCATGGGAACGGGTCACTGGAAGCGGAACTACCCCAAATACTTAGTAGATAAGAAGGCCGGCAACGTCAAAGGTATATATGATATACATGTTATTGATGTGTACCTTACCAGCACTCGTAGTAGCTCCTGGGTATTTGATACCGGTGCGGTTGCTCACATTTATAACTCAAAGCAGGAGCTACGGAATAAGCGGAGACTGGCGAAGGACGAGGTGACGATGCGTGTCGGGAATGGTTCCAAGGTCAATGTGATCGCCATCGGCACGCTGCCTCTACATCTACCCTCGGGATTAGTTTTAAACCTTAATAATTGTTATATAGTACCAGCTTTGAGCATGAACATTATATCTGGATCTCATTTGATGCGAGATGGCTACTCATTTAAATCCAAGAATAATGGTTGTTCTATTTATATGAGAGATATATTTTATGGTCATGTCCCGCTGGTCAATGGTTTATTTTTGATGAATCTAGAACGTGATGTCACACATATTCATAGTGTGAATGCCAAAAGATGTAAAGTTGATAATGATAGTCCCACATACTTGTGGCATTGCCGCCTTGGTCATATTGGTGTCAAACGTATGAAGAAGCTCCATGCAGATGGACTTCTAGAGTCTCTTGATTATGAATCATTTGACACGTGCGAACCATGCCTCTTGAGCAAGATGACCAAGACTCCGTTCTCCGGAACAATGGAGCGAGCGACCAATTTATTGGAAATCATACATACCGATGTGTGTGGTCCAATGAGTGTTGAAGCTCGCGGAGGCTATCGTTATGTTCTCACCCTCACAGATGACTTGAGTAGATATGGATATGTCTACTTAATGAAACACAAGTCTGAGACCTTTGAAAAGTTCAAGGAATTTCAGAATGAGGTTGAGAATCAACGTGACAGAAAAAATAAAGTTCTTACGATTGGGAATAAATATTTAAGTCATGAATTTGGCACACACACCTAAGGAACTGTGGAATTGTTTCACAATTGACACCGCCCGGAACACCTTAGCGTAATGGTGTGTCCGAACATCAAAATCGTACTCTGTTGGACATGGTGCGATCTATGATGTCTCTCACCGACTTACCGCTATCTTTTTGGGGTTATGCTTTAGAGACTGCCGCATTCACTTTAAATAGGGCTCCGTCAAAATCCGTTGAGATGACACCATATGAACTTTGGTTTGGCAAGAAACCTAAGCTGTCGTTTCTGAAAGTTTGGGGTTGCGATGCTTATATCAAGAAACTTCAACCTGAAAAGCTCGAACCCAAATCGGGAAAATGTGTCTTCATAGGATACTCAAAGGAAACAATTGGGTACACCTTCTACCTCAGATCCGAAGGCAAGGTCTTCGTTGCCAAGAATGGATCCTTTCTGGAGAAAGAGTTTCTCTCGAAAGAAGTGAGTGGGAGGAAAGTAGAACTTGATGAGGTGACAGTCACCCCTTCCGAACCGGAAAGTAGCGCAGCGCAGGAAATTGTTCCTGAGGTGCCTGCACCGACAGAGGAGGAAGTTAATGATGATGATCATGAAGATTCAGATCAAGTTACTACTGAACTTCGAAGGTCCACAAGGACATGTTCCGCACCATAGTGGTACGGTAACCCTGTCATGGAAATCATGTTGTTAGACAATGGTGAACCTTCGAACTATGAAGAAGCGATGGCGGGCCCGCATTCCAACAAATGGCTTGAAGCCATAAAATCCGAGATAGGATCCATGTATGAAAACAAAGTATGGACTTCGGTGGACTTGCCCGATGATAGGCACGCCATAGAAAATAAATGGATATTTAAGAAGAAGACTGACGCGGATGGTAAAGTGACCATCTATAAGGCTCGGCTCGTCGCTAAAGGTTATCGACAAGTTCAAGGGATTGAATACGACGAGACTTTCTCTCCCGTAGCGATGCTGAAGTCCGTCCGAATCATGTTAGCAATTGCCGCATTCTATGATTATGAGATATGGCAAATGGACGTCAAAACGGCATTCCTTAATGGCTTCCTCAAGGAAGAGTTGTATATGATGCAGCCGGAAGGTTTTGTCGATCCTGAGAATGCTAACAAGGTATGCAAGCTCCAGCACTCGATCTATGGGCTGGTTCAAGCATCTCGGAGTTGGAATATTTGCTTTTATGATGTGATCAAAGCGTTTGGGTTTATACAGACTTGGGGAGAAGCCTGTATTTACAAGAAAGTGAGTGGGAGCTCTGTAGCATTTCTCATATTATATGTGGATGACATACTGCTGATGGGAAATGATATAGAATTCTTGGAGAGCATAAAGGCCTACTTGAATAAGAGTTTTTCAATGAAGGACCTTGGAGAAGCTGCTTACGTACTAGGCATCAAGATCTATAGAGATAGATCAAGACGCCTCATTGGTCTTTCACAAAGCACATACCTTGATAAGATATTGAAGAAGTTCAATATGGATCAGTCCAAGAAAGGGTTCTTGCCTGTATTGCAAGGTATGAGATTGAGCACGGCTCATCCCCGACCACGGCAGAAGATAGAGAAAAGATGAGTGTCATCCCCTATGCCTCAGCCATAGGTTCTATTATGTATGCCATGTTGTGTACCAGACCTGATGTGAACCTTGCCATAAGTTTGGT
The DNA here is from genome assembly GCA_902687465.1 of Secale cereale. Classification (NCBI taxonomy): domain Eukaryota; kingdom Viridiplantae; phylum Streptophyta; class Magnoliopsida; order Poales; family Poaceae; genus Secale; species Secale cereale. Next base: position 38,794,133 of record LR738715.1, read on the forward strand.
AGGGAGGTACCAAAGTGATCCCGGTATGGAACACTAGACAGCGGTCAAGAACATCCTGAAGTACCTGAAAAGGACTAAGGATATGTTTCTCGTTTATGGAGGTGACGAAGAGCTCGTCGTAAAGGGTTACGTTGATGCTAGCTTCGACACAGATCTGGATGACTCCAAGTCACAAATCGGATACGTGTATATTTTGAATGGTGGGGCAGTCAGCTGGTGCAGTTGCAAGCAGAGCGTCGTGGCGCATTCTACATGTGAAGAGGAGTACATAGCTGCTTGCGAAGCAGCGTAGGAAGGAGTCTGGATGAAGGAGTTCATCACCGACCTAGGAGTCATTCCAAGCGCGTCAAGCCCGATGACTCTCTTCTGTGACAACACTGGAGCCATTGACATTGCCAAGGAGCCCAGGTTTCACAAGAAGACCAAGCACATCTAGCGTCGTTTCAACTCCATTCGGAATTATGTTCAAGATGGAGACATAGATATTTGTAAAGTGCATACGGATATGAATGTCGCAGATCCTTTGACTAAACCTCTTCCACGAGCAAAGCATGATCAACACCAGAACTCTATGGGTGTTCGATTCATAACAATGTAACTAGATTATTGACTCTAGTGCAAGTGGGAGACTGTTGGAAATATGCCCTAGAGGCAATAATAAAATGGTTATTATTATATTTCCTTGTTCATGATATTGTCTGTTATTCATGTTTGAATTGTATTGTACGGAAGCAGTGATACATGTGTGAATACATAGACCACAACGTGTCCCTGGTAAGCCTCTAGTTACTGGCTCGTTGATCAACAGATGATCACGGTTTCCTGGCCATGGACATTGGATGTCATTGATAACGGGATCACATCATTAGGAGAATGATGTGATGGACAAGACCCAATCCTAAGCCTAGCACAAGATCGTATAGTTCGTAATGCTAAAGCTTTTCCAATGTCAAGTATCTTTTCCTTAGACCATGAGGTTGTGCAACTCCCGGATACCGTAGGAATACTTTGGGTGCGCCAAACGTCACAACTTAACTGGGTGTCTATAAAGGTATGCAACGGGTATCTCCGAAAGTGTCTGTTGAGTTGGCACGAACCGAGACTGGGATTTGTCACTCCGTATGACGGAGAGGTATCTCTGGGCCCACTCGGTAAGACATCATCATAATGAGCTCAATGTGGCTAAGGAGTTAGTCACGGGATGATGTATTATGGAACGAGTAAAGAGACTTGCCATGACGAGATTGAACAAGGTATCGGTATACCAACGATCGAATCTCGGGCAAGTACTATACCGATAGACAAAGGGAATAGCATACGGGATTGAGTGAATCCTTGACATCGTGGTTCATCCGATGAGATCATCGAGGAACACATAGGAACCAACATGGGTATCCAGATCTCGCTGTTGGTTATTGACCGGAGAGCCGTCTCGGTCATCTACGTGTCTCCCAAACCCGTAGGTTCTACACACTTAAGGTTCGGTGACGCTAAGGTTGTAGAGATATATGCACGCGGTAACCCGAATGTTGTTAGGAGTCCCGGATGAGATCCCGGACGTCACGAGGAGTTCCGGAATGGTCCGGAGGTAAAGAATTATATATAGGAAGTCCAGTTTCGGCCATCGGGAGAGTTCCGGGGGTCACCGGTAGTGTACCGGGACCACCGGAAGGGTCCGGGGGTCCACCGGGTGGGGCCACCCATCCCGAAGGGCCCCATGGGCCGTATGGGGAGGGGGACCAGCCCATAGTGGGCCGGCGCACCCCCTTGGGCCTTCCCTCTGCGCCTAGGGTTGGAAACCCTAGGGGTGGGGGCGCCCCCCTTGGCTTGGGGGCAAGCCTTCCCCCTGGCCGCCGCCCCCCCTAGGAGATCCCATCTCCTAGGGCCGGCGCCCCCCTTGGCCCCTATATATAGTGGGGGGAGAGAGGGCAGCCGCACCCTTGCCCCTGGCGCCCCCCCCC
>LR738715.1:38799543-38817504 GCA_902687465.1 Secale cereale
CCCCCCTGAGTAAATTGGATTTTGTAGGGCGATTATGGGCGCAAGCTGAAATTCTCGTAAGTACAAGGATTTGACTTCATCAGAGGATATTGATAGGAGATAGTTAATATTACGATAATGACTTGGGGGTAGCATGTAAGGATTCTCGTGTGACCTGAGATTTGGATTTAAATAGGTGATCCTAGTGGAGTATAGATGTTGAGTAAGTCTACATGATTCGGAGTAAATTGGATTTGGACAGATGACCTCGATCGTGGTACCATGTCTCTCGGTGGACAATAAATTGGATTAATTGTCGGAGTTGATTTAGGGATCTATATAAGACTGGCCTTGGAGTTTACTTGACCCTGATAATGGGAATTGGTGGACTTACTATAGTAAACATAGGCCATTCAAGTATTCGGGGATTGTAGGACATTAGTATATCATGTGGAACACGATAGACGTTGGATTTGTAGAATTAATGGATTATGTAGTGATTGTTGGAAGTTAATGGGCTATTGGAATTGATTCATATGAAGGAAACAAGAACTGAAGGAAATATGCCCTAGAGGCAATAATAAAGTTATTATTTATTTCCTTATATCATGATAAATGTTTATTATTCATGCTAGAATTGTATTAACCGGAAACTTAGTACATGTGTGAATACATAGACAAAACAGAGTGTCCCTAGTATGCCTCTAATAGACTAGCTCATTGATCAAAGATGGTTATGTTTCCTAGCCATAGACATGAGTTGTCATTTGATCAACGGGATCACATCACTAGGAGAATGATGTGATGGACAAGACCCATCCGTTAGCTTAGCACTATGATCGTTTAAGTTTTACTGCTATTGCTTTCTTCATGACTTATACATGTTCCTATGACTATGAGATTATGCAACTCCCGAATACCGGAGGAACACTTTGTGTGCTACCAAACGTCACAACGTAACTGGGTGATTATAAAGGTACTCTACAGGTGTCTCCGAAGGTACTTGTTGGGTTGGCGTATTTTGAGATTAGGATTTGTCACTCCGATTGTCGAAGAGGTATCTCTGGGCCCACTCGGTAATGCACATCACTATAAGCCTTGCAAGCATTGTAGCTAATGAGTTAGTTGCGGGATGATGTATTACAGAACGAGTAAAGAGACTTGCCGGTAACGAGATTCAACTAGGTATTGAGATACCGACGATCGAATCTCGGGCAAGTAACATACCGATGACAAAGGGAACAACGTATGTTGTTATGCGGTTTGACCGATAAAGATATTCGTAGAATATGTGGGAGCCAATATGAGCATCCAGGTTCCGCTATTGGTTATTGACCAGAGACGTGTCTCGGTCATGTCTACATAGTTCTCGAACCCATAGGGTCCACACACTTAAGGTTTCGATGACAGTTTTATTATGAGTTTATGAGTTTTGATGTACCGAAGGAGTTCGGAGTCCCGGATGAGATCGGGGACATGACGAGAAGTCTCAAAATGGTCGAGACGTAAAAATCGATATATTGGACGACTATATTCGGACATCCGAAAGGTTCCGAGTGATTCGGGTATTTTCGGAGTACCGGGAGTTACGGGAATAGAAGAGAGAGGCCAAAAGGAAGGAGGCGCGCGCCCCCCTTCTGGTCCGAATTGGACGAGGGGTGCAGCCCCCTTTTCCTTCTCCCTCTCCCCCTCTTTCCTTCTCTCCTACTCCGGAAAGGAAAGGGGAATCCTACTAGGACTTGGGAGTCCTAGTAGGACTCCCCACACTTGGCGCGCCCCCTCTAGGGCCGGCCTCTCCCTCCCTCCTTTATATACGGGGGCAAGGGGGCACCTCTAGACACAACAATTGATCTCTTGATCTCTTAGCCGTGTGCGGTGCCCCCCTCCACCATAGTTCTCCTCGATAATATTCTAGCGGTGCTTAGGCAAAGCCCTGCGACGGTAGAACATCAAGATCGTCACCACGCCGTCGTGTTGGCAGAACTCTCCCTCGACACTCGGCTGGATCGGAGTTCGAGGGACGTCATCGAGCTGAACGTGTGCTAGAATTCGGAGGTGTCGTAGTTTCGGTGCTTGATCGGTCGGGCCGTGAAGACGTACGACTACATCAACCGCGTTGTTCTAACGCTTCTGCTTTCGGTCTACGAGGGTACGTAGACACACTCTCCCCTCTCGTTGCTATGCATCTGGTAGATAGATCTTGCGTGATCGTACGAAAATTTTAAAATACTACGTTCCCCAAAAGTGGCATCATGAGCCAGGTCTATGTGTAGATGATATGCACGAGTAGAACACAAGTGAATTGTGGACGATAATAGTCATACTGCTAGCAGCATGCCAGACTTTGATTCGGCGGTATTGTTGGATGAAGCGGCCCGGACCGACATTACGCGTACGCTTACGCGAGACTGGTTCTACCGACGTGCTTCGCACACAGGTGGCTGGCGGGTGTCAGTTTCTCCAACTTTAGTTGAATCAAGTGTGGCTACGCCCGGTCCTTGTGAAGGTTAAAACAGCACATACTTGACGAAATATCGTTGTGGTTTTGTATGCGTAGGTAAGAACGGTTCTTGCTAAGCCTGTAGCAGCCACGTAAAACTTGCAACAACAAAGTAGAGGACTTCTAACTTGTTTTTGCAGGGCATGTTGTGATGTGATATGGTCAAGACATGATGAGTTATACGGTTTTGTATGAGATGATCATGTTTTGTAAAGTTATCGACAACTGGCAGGAGCCATATGGTTGTCGCTTTATTGTATGAAATGCAATCGCCATGTAATTGCTTTACTTTATCAGTAAGCGGTAGCGATAGTCGTAGAAGCAATAGTTGGCGAGACGACAACGATGCTACGATGGAGATCAAGGTGTCGCGCCGGTGATGAAGGTGATCATGATGGTGCTTTGGATATGGAGATCAAAAGCACAAGATGATGATGGCCATATCATGTCACATATTTTGATTGCATGTGATGTTTATCTTATTATGCTTCTTATTTTGCTTAGTACGACGGTAGCATTATAAGATGATCCCTTACAAAATTTCAAGGTATACGTGTCCTCCCTGAGTATGCACCGTTGCGAAAGTTCGTCGTGCTGAGACACCACGTGATGATCGGGTGTGATAAGCTCTACGTTCAAATACGACGGGTGTAAGCCAGTTTTGCACACGCAGAATACTCGGGTTAAACTTGACGAGCCTAGCATATGCAGATGTGGCCTCGGAACACTGGAGACCGAAAGGTCGAGCGTGAATCATATAGTAGATATGATCAACATAAGATGTTCACCATTGAAAACTACTCCATCTCACGTGATGATCGGACATGGTTTAGTTGATTTGGATCACGTGATCATTTAGATGACCAGAGGGATGTCTATCTAAGTGGGAGTTCTTCAAGTAATATGATTAATTGAACTTTAATTTATCATGAACTTAGTCCTGGTAGTATTAGCATATCTATGTTGTAGATCAATAGCTCACGATGTAGCTCCCCGTTTATTTTATATGTTCCTAGAGAAATATAAGTTGAAAGATGTTAGTAGCAATGATGCGGACTAGGTCCGTGATCTGAGGATTATCCTCATTGCTGCACAGAAGTATTATGTCCTTGATGCACCTCTAGGTGACGAACCTATTGCAGGAGCAGATGCAGACGTTATGAACGTTTGACAAGCTCGGTATGATGACTACTTGATAGTTTAGTGGGCCATGCTTTACGGCTTATAACCGGGACTTGAAAAACTTTTTGAATGCCACAGAGCATATGAGATGTTCCAAGAGTTGAAATTAGTATTTTCATACTCATGCCCGTGTTGAGAGGTATGAGACCTTTGACAGTACTTTCCCTACAAGATGGAGGAGAATAGCTCAACCAGTGAGCATGTGCTCAGATTGTCTGGGTACTACAATTGCTTGAATCAAGTGGGAGTTTATCTTCCAGATAAGATAGTAATTGACAAAGTTCTCTAGTCACTATCACCAAGTTAGTAGAACTTCGTGATGAACTATAATATGCAAGGGATGACGAAAGTAATTCCCGAGCTCTTCGCGATGCTGAAATCAGCGAAGGTAGAAATCAAGAAATGACATCAAGTGTTGATGGTTAACAAGACCACTTGTTTCAAGTAAAGGGCAAAGGGATAGAAGGGGAACTTCAAGAAGAATGACAAGCAAGTTTTCACTTCCATGAAGAAACCCAAAGCTAAACTCAAGCCTGAAACTAAGTGCTTCTACTGCAAAGGAAATAGTCACTAGAAGTGGAACTGCGCTAGATACTTGGTGGATAAGAAGGATGGCAAAGTGAACAAAGGTATATTTGATATACAGATTATTGATGTGTACTTTACTAGTGTTAATAGCAACCCCTGGGTATTTGATACCAGTTCAGTTGCTAAAATTAGTAACTCGAAACAAGAGTTGCAGAATGAACATAGACTAGTTAAAGGTGAAGTGACGATGTGTGTTGGAAGTGGTTCCAAGATTGATATGATCATCATCGCACACTCCCTATACTTTCGGGATTAGTGTAGAACCTAAATAAATGTTATTTTGCATTTGCGTTAAGCATGAATATGATTTGATCATGTTTGTTGCAATACGGTTATTCATTTAAAGTCATAGAATAATTGTTATTCTGTTTACATGAATAAAGCCTTCGATGGTCATACACCCAATGAAAATAGTTTGTTCGATCTCGATCGTAGTGATACACATATTCATAATATTGAAGCCAAAAGATGCAAGGTTAATAATGATAGTGCAACTTATTTGTGCCACTGCCGTTTAGGTCATATTGGTGTGAAGCGCATGAAGAAACTCCATAGTGATGGACTTTTGGAATCACTTGATTATGAATCACTTGGTGCTTGCGAACCATGCCTCATGGGCAAGATGACTAAAACTCCGTTCTCGGGAACAATGGAGCGAGCAACAGATTTGTTGGAAATCATACATACTGATGTATGTGGACCGATGAGTGTAGAAGCTCGTGGCGAGTATCGTTATTTTCTGACCTTCACTGATGATTTGAGCAGATATGGGTATATCTACTTGATGAAGCACAAGTGTGAAACATTTGAAAAGTTCAAAGAATTTCTGAGTGAAGTAGAGAATCATAGTAACAAGAAAATAAAGTTTCTACGATCTGATCGTGGAGGTGAATATTTGAGTTACGAGTTTGGTCTTCATTTGAAACAATGTGGAATAGTTTCACAACTCATGCCACCCGGAACACCACAACGTAATGGTGTGTCCGAACATCGTAACCGTACTTTATTAGATATGGTGCGATCTATGATGTCTCTTATCGATTTACCACTATAGTTTTGGGTTATGCATTAAAGACAGCTGCATTCACGTTAAATAGGGTACCATCTAAATCCGTTGAGACGATGCCTTATGAACTATGGTTTGGCAAGAAACCAAAGTTGTCGTTTCTTGAAGTTTGGGGCTGCGATGCTTATGTGAAAAAGCTTCAACCTGATAAGCTCGAACCCAAGTCGGAGAAATGTGTCTTCATAGGATACCCAAAGGAGACTGTTGGGTACACCTTCTATCACAGATCCGAAGGCAAGATATTCGTTGCTAAGAATGGATCCTTTCTAGAGAAGGAGTTTCTCTCGAAAGAAGTGAGTGGGAGGAAAGTGGAACTTGATGAGGTAATTGTACCTTCTCCTGAATTGGAAAGTAGTACATCACGGAAACTAGTTTCAGTGATTCCTACACCAATTAGTGAGGAAGCTAATGATGATGATCATGAAACTTTGGATCAAGTTACTACTGAACTCGTAGATCAACCAGAGTACGTTCCGCGCCAGAGTGGTACAGCAACCCGGTTCTGCAAGTCATGTTACTAGACCATGATGAACCTACAAACTATGAGGAAGCAATGATGAGCCCAGATTCCGCAAAATGGCTTGAGGCCATGAAATATGAGATGGGATCCATGTACGAGAACAAAGTGTGGTCTTTGGTTGACTTTCCCGATGATCGGCAAGCCATCGAAAATAAATGGATCTAAAAGAGGAAGACCGACGTTGACAGTAATGTTACTGTTTACAAAGCTCGACTTGTTGTGAAAGGTTTTCGACAAGTTCAAGGAGTTGACTACGATGAGATTTTCTCACCCGTAGCGATGCTTAAGTCTGTCTGAATCATGTTAGCAATGGCCGCATTTTATGATTATGAAATCTGGCAAATGGATGTCAAAACTGCATTCCTGAATGGATATCTTAAAGAAGAGTTGTATATGATGCAACCAGAAGGTTTTGTCGATCCTAAAGGTGCTGACAAAGTGTGCAAGCTCCAGCGATCCATCTATGGACTGGTGCAAGCATCTCAGAGTTGGAATATACGCTTCGATAAGTTGATCAAAGCATATAGTTTTATACAGACTTGCGGTGAAGCCTGTATTTACAAGAAAGTGAGTAGGAGCACTATAGCCTTTCTGATAAGTATATGTGAATGACATATTGTTGATCAGAAATGATGTAGAAATTTTCTGGAAAGCATAAAGGAGTGTTTGAAAGGAGTTTTTTTTCAAAGAAAACCCTCGGTAAAGCTGCTTACATATTGAGCCTCAAGATCTATAGAGATAGATCGAGATGCTTGATAAAGTTTTTCAATAAATACATACCTTGACAAGTTTTTGAAGTAGTTCAAAATGGATCAGTCAGAGAAGGAGTTCTTGCCTGAGTTGTAAGGTATGAATTTGAGTAAGACTCAAAGCCCGACCTCGGCAAAAGATAGAGAAATAATGAAAGTCATTCCCTATGCCTCAGTCATAGGTTCTATAAAGTATGCCAGTTTGTGTACCAAACTTGCTGTGTACCTTACCATGAGTTTGGCAAGAAGGTACAAAAGTGATCCAGGAGTAGATCACTGGACAGCGGTCAAAATTATCCTTAGTTACTGGATGACTAAGGAAATGTTTCTCGATTATGGAGGTCATAAAGAGTTCGTCGTAAAGAGTTACGTCGATGCAAGCTTTACACTAATCCAGATGACTCTAAGTATCAATCTGGATGCGTATTAAAAGTGGGAGCAATTAGCTAGAGTAGCTCCATGCAGAGCATTGTAGACATAGAAATTTGCAAAATACATACAGATCTGAATGTAACAGACCCGCTGACTAAACTTCTCTCACGAAGCAAAACATGATCACACCTTAGTACTCTCTGGGTGTTAATCACATGAGGATGTGAACTAGATTGTTGACTCTAGTAAACCCTTTGGGTATTGGTCACATGGCGATGAGAACTATGGGTGTTAGTCACATGGCGATGTGAACTATTAGTGTTAATCACATGGTGATGTGATCTAGATTATTGACTCTAGTGCAAGTGGGAGACTGAAGGAAATATGCCCTAGAGGCAATAATAAATTTATTATTTATTTCCTTATATCATGATAAATGTTTATTATTCATGCTAGAATTGTATTAACCGGAAACTTAGTACATGTGTGAATACATAGACAAAACAGAGTGTCCCTAGTATGCCTCTACTAGACTAGCTCATTGATCAAAGATGGTTATGTTTCCTAGCCATAGACATGAGTTGTCATTTGATCAATGGGATCACATCATTAGGAGAATGATGTGATGGACAAGACCCATCCGTTAGCTTAGCACTATGATCATTTAAGTTTTACTGCTATTGCTTTCTTCATGACTTATACATGTTCCTATGACTATGAGATTATGCAACTCCCGAATACTGGAGGAACACTTTGTGTGCTACCAAACATCACAACGTAACTGGGTGATTATAAAGTTACTCTATAGGTGTCTCCGAAGGTACTTGTTGGGTTGGCGTATTTCGAGATTAGGATTTGTCACTGCGATTGTCGGAGAGGTATCTCTGGGCCCACTCGGTAATGCACATCACTATAAGCCTTGCAAGCATTGTAGCTAATGAGTTAGTTGCGGGATGATGTATTACGGAACAAGTAAAGAGACTTGCCGGTAACGAGATTCAACTAGGTATTGAGATACCGACGATCGAATCTCGGGCAAGTAACATACCAATGACAAAGGGAACAACGTATGTTGTTATGCGGTTTGACCGATAAAGATATTTGTAGAATATGTGGGAGCCAATATGAGCATCCAGGTTTCGCTATTGGTTATTGACCGAAGACGTGTCTCGGTCATGTCTACATAGTTCTCGAACCCGTAGGGTCCGCATGCTTAAGGTTTCGATGACAGTTTTATTATGAGTTTATGAGTTTTAATGTACCGAAGGAGTTCAGAGTCCCGGGTGAGATCGGGGACATGACGAGGAGTCTCGAAATGGTCGAGACGTAAAAATAGATATATTGGATGACTATATTCGGACATCGGAAAGGTTCCGAGTGATTCGGGTATTTTCGGAGTACCGGGGAGTTACGGGAATAGAAGAGAGAGGCCAAAAGGAAGGAGGCGCGCGCCCACCTTCTGGTCCGAATTGGACAAGGGGTGCAGCCCCCTTTTCCTTCTCCCTCTCCCCCTCTTTCCTTCTCTCCTACTCCGAAAAGGAAAGGGGAATCCTACTAGGACTTGGGAGTCCTAGTAGGACTCCCCACACTTGGCGCGCCCCCTCTAGGGCCGGCCTCTCCCTCCCTTCTTTATATACGGGGGCATGGGGGCACCTCTAGACACAACAATTGATCTCTTGATCTCTTAGCCCTGTGCGGTGCCCCCCTCCACCATAGTTCTCCTCGATAATATTATGGCGGTGCTTAGGCGAAGCCCTGCGACGGTAGAACATCAAGATCGTCACCACGCCATCATGCTGACGGAACTCTCCCTCGACACTCGGCTGGATCGGAGTTCGAGGGACGTCATCGAGCTGAATGTGTGCTAGAACTCGGAGGTGCCGTAGTTTCGGTGCTTGATCGGTCGGGCCGTGAAGACGTACGACTACATCAACCGCGTTGTTCTAACGCTTCTGCTTTCGGTCTACGAGAGTACGTAGACACACTCTCCCCTCTCGTTGCTATGCATCTGGTAGATAGATCTTGCGTGATCGTAGGAAAATTTTAAAATACTACGTTCCCCAACAAGAACTTGGAGTGGTATATGACATGTTTCTTTAGGATAGAGATGCACTATCTTGGACCTATGAAGAATAGGCTCGGAACTTGGATTGTGATGTTTAATTCAAGCTTAGAAGCTTGTATGATCTACCCATGGATTTTTACATAGGGATAGCCATACACGTGAGTTTGGGGAATAGTTGACATGTATGATTTGTTAGACCTCATCTTGGGAGTCATGAGGATATGAATAGCATGAGTGATGTTTGGAGTTGACCTATATGAGATGATGCTTTTGGTGGTATAAGGTGATTTGTTTGGGGGACTAGATAGAACAGTTGGCATCTCAGAAATCATGCTTAAGGATAAGATGATAAACCTTCACACGCACACTAGAATCCTTGAAACCCTTGAGCCATATTGATGTCGCTTAAAGCTACGTCGGTATTTCCCCAAAGAGGAAGGGATGATGCAGCACAACGGTAGTAGGTATTTCCCTCAAACGTGAAACCAAGGTTATCGAACCAGTAGGAGAACCAAGCAACACAACGTAAACGGCACCTGCACACAAATAACAAATACTCGCAACCCGACGTGTAAAATGGGTTGTCCATCCCTTTCGGGTGACGGACATGATAGAGTTGTAAATATTGATAGATTGGATAATAAATAAGATAAATTGCAGCAAGGTATTTTTGGGTTTTGGGTTTAGTAGATCTGAAAATAAAAGCAAAGGCAAGTAGATCGCAAAGGCAAATATATGAGAAAGAAGACCCGGGGGCCGTAGGTTTCACTAGTGGCTTCTCTCGAGAAAAATAGCAACCGGTGGGTAAACAAATTATTGTTGGGCAATTGATAGAACCTCAAATAATTATGACGATATCCAGGCAATGATCATTACATAGGCATCGCGTCCAAGCTTAGTAGACCGACTTCTGCCTGCATCTACTACTATTACTCCACACATCGACCGCTATCCAGCATGCATCTAGTGTATTAAGTTCATGGAAAATGAAGTAATGCATTAAGAACGATGACATGATGTAGACAAGATCCGTTTATCTATGGCGTTAGATATGGATCTCGTTGTTTTATCCTTAGTGGCAACGATACATACCTGTCGATTCCCTTTCTGTCACTGGGATCAAGCACTGTAAGATCGAACCCACTACCAGGCACCTCTTCCCATTGCAAGATAAATAGATCAAGTTGTCCAAACAAAACCCAAATATCGGAGAAAAAATACGAGGCCATAAGCGATCATGCATATAAGAAATCAAAGAAACTCATATAACTTTCATGGATATAAAAAGATAGATCTGATCATAAACTCAAAGTTCATCGTATCCCAACAAACACACCGCAAAAGAGTTACATAATATGGATCTCCAAGAGACCATTGTATTGATAATCAAAAGAGAGAGAGAAGAAGCCATCTAGCTACTGACTACGGACCCATAGGTCTACAAAGAACTACTCACACATCATCAAAGAGGCACCAATGGAAGTGGTGAACCCCTCTGTGATGATGTCTAGATTGGATCTGGTGGTTCTGGACTCTACGGTGGCTGGATGAATATTTCGTCGACTCCTCTAGGGTTTCTGGAATATTGTGATATATATAGAGCAAAGAGGCGGTGCGGAAGGCCACCAAGGTGGTCACAACCCACCTGGGCGCGCCAGGGGGCCTAGCACACCCTGGTGGGTTGTGCCCCCCTCGGGGCACTCCCCAGGTGCTGCCTTGGCCCATCAGGTGTCTTCTAGCCCATAAAAATTCTCCAAAAAGTTTCGCAGTGTTTGGGCTCTGTTTGATATTGATTTCCTATGATGTAAAAAACATGCAGAAAACAGCAACTAGCACTTGGCACTATGTCAATAGGTTAGTACCAAAAAATGATATAAAATGACTATAAAATGATTGTAAAACATCCAAGAATGATAATATAACAGCATGGAACAATCAAAAATTATAGATACGTTGGAAACGTATCAGCATCCCTGTCGATGTACTAGAGTAGGGGTACCCTAGTATCCCGAACTTGTGCACGGGCAGTCGCAGCATCCCGCGGCAAGGCTTGCCGGGTGACCGCCAAGGTCCTCCGTGGTTCCTTTGGAGCTATTCAAGAACAAAGTATTCAAGCAAAGGAGACAAGGCCCGGGCAAGAGGAGCTTGCCGGGAAGGCCAACCAAGGCATCTCATGGAACTTGCCGCGACGCGCCACGCGTCCCGGCAAGGCCCGGTGAGCGACAAGCTCCCGGATGCGACAAGACAATGACCGAGGCAAGGCGCTTGCCGCGGCAAGCTACCACTCTGTACCCGCGCTCCAGCACATCCACCAACGTGTCGCTCTAGGACCCTTCCAGGCGTACGTGGCGGGAGGCTGTGCAGCCAGCGATGCGCGGTGGCAAGCGGCGCTGACAAGATTGCCATCGTGGCAAGCGGTGGCGTCCCTGACGGTCCCTTTTTGCACTATTTGGGCAACGGAGATGGGCATTCAATGCCCTTGTCCCCTGCCGTCAGGGTTAGGTATGATACACTATACAGGTAGTTGTACCAACCACAACACCTTTCCATTTTTACCCTTGTCTACGTTGCCACCTCTCGGTGACCCCTTGAGCATATAAAAGGAGGCCCATGCGCAACGTAGAGGGGGGAGAAGGAGAACACTCACGCTCGGTCTCGTTAGCTGCTGGTGTGTACTGTAGCACTCAGCGCTCCCGAGCAAGAACTCAATACAAACCACAAAGCAGGAGTAGGGTTTTACGCATCCGTGCGGCCCGAACCTGGGTAAACTGCTCGTGTGTTTCGCCTCGATCTGCTCTTCGTGTGATCTTCGCCCCCGCCGAACCGAAAGGGACTCGGTCCACCGGTCCCATAGGTGCTCGTGGATCAGTTCCCCGACATCTTTGGCGCGCCAGGTAGGGGAGCGTCGAGGTTGTGTGAACCTGATCCGGCGTTCACATGAGCTAGATCTTCATCGTCTTCATCGACATGCCGCAGAAGAAGAAGGCTTCGGAGGCGGCTGCTCCGTCCGTGCCGAACCCACCACCGCCGGAGCAAACGGCTGGCGGGGAAGACGCCGGCGGAAGAACGGGCGTCGACGAGGGAGCTCACGGTGCTGCCAGGTCCAAGGACAAGGCTGCGCTGCCCATCGGCGGCGTAGCCGGCTCCCACAACGACCGGGCACACTCCAAGACCTCGGCGTCCGTACATGCACCGCGCCCATCTTAGGAGGCGCGGGACCGGCAGCGTCATGGTACTCACGGTACCATACGTTTGCTGGACCAATATCGAGCTGGCGGATCTCGGAGTGCTCAAGACCAGCATGCACGCCAACATGCTGGCACAAGCGAGGCACGGTCGCCTGGACGGGATACTGCTCCTTCTAACATAGTTACAAGTCCGAGCATATCCCGCTCCTCACACCGTTCGCCACCGCCACCCGCCACTTCAGCAGAAGCTTTGGCGCGAGCTCAACTGCTCCTGGACTACCCTCCAACGGCAGACAAGATCGACGACTGGAGGGCCACCATTCAGAGTCTCATCGGCTTCGCCAACGGCGACACTCCACGGCAGCCGAGTACATCGCAGACGCGGCAAGTCAGCCAGGCACGAGCCGATGGCGACAAGACCGGTGGGGGTGCAACCACCGTGCACTCTCCGCCCCGAAGGCCAAGATCGCCGACTCGCCGGATCCACCTCGACAGCGACTCCACCGCGTCATCGGATCCACGGGCTCGTCGCGATCAGCGCCAAGTTCTTCACGAACGACAGCAAGAAGACGCTCGTACTCGCATCGAGCGCCGAAGAGAAGTGCGGCGTCAATCAGACCAGCGCGCTAGGCCCTCTGTCGACATGCATGCGCTAGGGGAACCAGGCGACTTGCCGTACGCGGTAGGTTGCCCTGCGTTCGGCAAGTCCAGTGGCCCAGCACGAAGAATTTCAAGCCAGACGTACCAGAAAAGTACGACGGCAAGTCGCATCCGTCTGAGTTCCTCAGCATCTACACCATCGCGGTGCAAGCTACCGGGGGGCGGGACGACAAGATCCTTGCCAACTACTTCCCGCTGGTGCTCAAGCCCAACGTCAGGTCCTGGCTCATGCACTTGCCGGACAACTCCATATCCTCCTGGGCAGACCTATGCCATCAGTTTGTCGGCGCCTTTACAGGCGGCCACAAACCCCATGGCCAAGAGAGTGACCTTCATCTGCTCGCCCAGAAAGAAGGAGAGCCCCTGTGCAAGTACATTCAGAGATTCAGCCGTGTACAGCACAACATCCCAGATGTCCACCCTGCCGCGGTCATCAGCGCGTTCCATCAGAACGTGCGTAACCGCAGGATGCGAGAGGAGATGGCGATGTGCAAGATCAGAGACGTCAGTGAGCTGTATGCCCTGGCAGACAAGTGTGCACGTGTTGAGGAAGGGAGGAAACTCCCCGGAGAGAATACAGGAGCAGGAGGATCTGACAGCGAGGATGCTGCCCCGGCAAAGAAAAACCGGCGGCGGAACAACAGGAAGAAGAAAGGCAAAGATGTGCTAGTCATTGAGCAGTCCGGCAACGAAGGTGGCGCCAAGAAAGCCAAAGCTGGTAGCTTCGGCAAGGAGATTGCCGCATGCACCAACTGCCAGGCTGTGGCGGTCGCCGACAAGCAGGACGGCACCAACAAGCAGTACTGCAAGATCCACCGCACCAAGGGCCATGATCTCCAGAGCTGCAAGAAGGTCGAGCAGCTTGTCGAGCAGCAAAAGGCTGAATACAAGCGATGCGACAAGGAGAAGGCCCAAGGAGGTGCTGAAAGATCCGGCAAGAAGCGCGCCGGCCGGGGGGGGGCGCCGCGGCAAGGCCAAGCAGCGGCAAGGAGACAGACCTCCCCGCGGCCGCGACAAGGATGAAGATGACGACAATGATGAAGACATGGATGATGTCGAGACCAGTGAGCAGGAGTTCCAGAAAGCCACAGAGGTCTTGTGCATTGACGGCGGTGCTTCTCTGCATACTTCACACCGCCAACTCAAGTAGTGGGTGCGGGAAGTCAATGCGGCTGAACCACCTGTTGACTCACGCAAGCTTCTGAAATGGTCCAGCACGCCTATCATCTTTGATATTGAGGACCACCCTGATCGCACAACTGCGGTCGGGTGCTTGCCGATGTTGGTTTTGCCAACTATCCGCAACCTCAAGGTCACTAAGATGCTAGTTGACGGCGGGGCCGGCTTGAACCTGATCTCCTCCGCTATACTCCAGAAACTCCAGATCCCTGACAGCGAGCTTGAAGAGACCGGCACATTCCAAGGAATCAACCCGGGAAGGAGCAAGCCGAAGGGGAAGGTCACGTTGCCGATGACATTTGGCAGCGAGTTGAACTTCAGGACTGAGAGGGTCACTTTTGACGTTGCTGATTTTCCATTGCCTTACAATGGGATACTCGGCCGTCCAGCACTCGCCAAGTTCATGGCAGCCTCTCACTACGCATACAACATGCTGAAGATGCCAGGCCCGATAAGTGTCATCTCTGTCCCTGGCGACAAGAAGGATGCTCTTATCTGCGCCAACAAGATCTACTGGGAAGCGGCAGCCGCAACAGATCGCAAGTCACCTGCCGTTGAAGCTCCCGGGGGGAAGAAGAAGACCAAGTCCGGCAAGAGTTCTGATGCCCACTCTGGCAAGCGCACCTCTTCGGAGTGCTGCGCTACCGTCGAGGACGCACCATCGAGCTCCACCGGCAAGTGTAAGAAGACAATGGCAGCCCCGCCAGGGACCAAGAAGGTGTCCGCCAAGGAGGACGGCACTGGTGGTACCTTCACCATCAGTGCCACCCTTGACCCTAAATAGGAAAGCGCGCTCATTGCTTTCGTGCGGGCGAACGTCGACGTGTTTGCGTGGCAACCGTCTGACATCCCCGGTGTTCCCAAGAAAGTAATTGAGCACCATCTTGCCGTCTGTCCTCATGCACGGCCCGTCAAGCAGAAGGTTAGGAAACAAGCAGTGGAGCGCCAAGAATTCATCGCAGAAGAGATCAAGAAGTTGGAAGCAGCAGGCCTTGTCAGAGGAGTGCTCCATCCTACGTGGTTGGCCAATCCTGTAGTCGTGTGCAAGGCAAACGGGAAATGGAGGCTTTGTATCGACTTTACCGATGTTAACAAAGCTTGTCCCAAAGACCCATTTCCCTTGCCGCGCATTGACTAGATTGTTGAATCCACGGCCGGATGTGACTTGCTTTCATTTCTTGACGCATACTCAGGATACCATCGGATCTTCATGGCAGAAGAGGATGAGGAGAAGACCGCATTCATCACTCCATGTGGCACGTACTGTTTCATACGGATGCCTTTCAGTGTAAAGAGTGCTGGTTCAACCTTTGCAAGGGTAGTCCATGTCGCTTTTGAGCCACAAATACACATAAATGTGGAAGCCTACATGGATGACATAGTGGTCAAGAGCAAGGACAAGGCAACTCTGATTCAAGATTTAGACGAGACCTTTGCAAATCTGCGCAAGATCAGCCTCAAGCTCAACCCCGAGAAGTGTGTGTTTGGAGTCCCTTCAGGCAAGCTTCTCGGGTTCTTCGTGTCTCAGCGGGGAATTGAAGCCAATCCCGACAAGATCAAGGCCATTGAGCAGATTGAAGCACCAAAGCGCGTCAAGGATGTACGAAGACTTGCCGGTTGCGTGGCTGCTCTCAGCAGGTTTATCTCTAAGTCTGCTGAGCGCGCCCTGCCATTTTTCAAAATATAGAAAAAGGCAGGTCCAATGAAATGGACTCCGGAAGCGGAGGCTGCGCCACAAGACTTAAAGAGATACCTGTCCTCCACTCCAATACTTGCCGCACCTAAGCCACGAGAGAAGTTGCTGCTGTATATAGCGGCAACCAATCAAGTGGTTAGTGCTGCGTTAGTAGCGGAGAGGGAGGCAGATGATGAGCCAGCAACCACGGCAGGCGCATCCAGCGACAAGCAGGGGGCTTCCCCGACAAGCTCTGGTCCCGACAAAGATGGATTTGCGCAGGCGCGCGAGGAGATACAGAAGAGAATGGTGCAGCGCCCAGTTTACTTTGTCAGCTCCCTTCTGCAGGGGGCTAGGTCAAGGTACTCTGGTGTGCAGAAATTGCTTTTCGGCCTTCTCATGGCCTCGAGAAAGCTGCGCCATTACTTCCAAGCACATGAGATCACAGTTGTCACTCGTTTTCCGCTGAAGAGGATACTGCAGAATCCAGAAGCAACAGGCAGGATTGTTGAGTGGGCACTGGAACTGTCAAGCTTTGGCCTCAAGTTTGAGAGCACTTCAACTATCCAAAGCAGAGCATTGGCAGAATTCATAACAGAGTGGACGCCAACACCAGATGAAGAAATTCCAGAAACGAGCATCCCCGTCAAGGAAGCAAGCAAAGAGTGGCTGATGTACTTTGATGGTGCCTTCTCGCTGCAAGGCGCCGGTGCTGGCGTGCTGCTTGTTGCACCCACTGGAGAGCACCTCAAGTACGTAGTCCAGATGCACTTTCCCAAGGAGCAAGCAACAAACAATACCGCAGAGTATGAAGGTTTGCTTGCCGGACTCAGGATCGCGGCAGACCCTGGGATCAAGAAGCTCATTGTCAGGGGTGACTCGCAGCTTGTCGTCCGCCAAGTGAACAAGAGTTATCAGAGTCCGTTGATGGAGGCCTACATTGATGAAGTGAGAAAGCTAGAAGAGCACTTTGACGGCCTACAGATGGAGCATGTTCCAAGAGCTCAGAACGACATTGCCGATGGCCTGTCGAAGTGCGCCGCACTTAAGTTACCTGGGAACCAGGGATCTTTGTGCTCAAGCTGACTCAACCGTCTGTAACCCCATCAACTGGACAGAGCAAGAAGAGGAAGCTGATTTCTGGTGACTATTTTCCGGCAGAGCTTCCCGAAGCCGCCACCAAGAAGGGCCCCAAGATCAACACCAAGAGTGCTGAGGAGCAGTCTGCTCCGGCAAGCCCTAGGGTTTGTTCCGTTGAAGCAGAGGCTCCCGACAAGTTTTGCTCCGGCAAGCTTGCCGGGGAACGTCAAGCTCCGGCTGAGCCGCAGGTTCTCACCGTAGAAGCGGATGTTCCCGCAGCAGCAGATGTGCCTTTAGTCCTTGTTGTCGAGCCACAAGCTCCAGCATGGGCACAGCAGATTGTCCGTTTCCTTCAGACAGGAGAACTTCCCGAAGAGCAAGAAGAAGCGGAAAGAGTAGCCCGGCAGTCAAGTATGTACCAGTTTGTCGACAACACACTGTACAGAAGAAGACTCAACGGTGTGAAATTGAAGTGTATTCACCGGGAAGGCGGACAAAAGCTGTTGGCAGAGATACATGGAGGCATATGTGGTCACCACATTGGCGCAAGAGCACTTGCCGGCAAAGCATTCCGGCAAGGTTTCTTTTGGCCGACAGCCCTCCAGGATGCAACTGCACAAGTAACTAAGTGTGAAGCGTGCCAGTTCCATTCCAAGCAGATACACCAGCCAGCTCAAGCTCTCCAGACGATCCCTTTATCCTGGCCATTTTTGGTCTGGGGGATCGACATGTTGGGGAACGTAGCAGAATTCAAAAAATTTCTACGCTTTCACCAAGATCAATCTAAGGAGTCATCTAGCAACGAGCATATTGGAGTGCATCTACATACCCTTTTGTAGATCGCGTGCGGAAGCGTTCGAAGAAGCGTGGATGAAGTAGTCGTACTCTTCGCGTTGTTCGTCACCGATGATCCTAGCGCCGAACGGACGGCACCTCCGCGTTCAACACACGTACGGTGCAGCAACGTCACCTCCTTCTTGATCCAGCAAGGGGGGAGGAGAGGTCGTCGGAGATCCAGCAGCACGACGGCGTGGTGGTGGATGCAGCAGGAAATCCTGCAGGGCTTCGTCGGCGCCCTGCGGAGGAGAAGGAAGTGTAACGGGAGGGGGGAGAGGCGCCAGAAGCTTGGGGTGCGGCTGCCCTCTCCCCCCCCCCCCC
>LR738715.1:38817622-38890499 GCA_902687465.1 Secale cereale
CTATATATAGGGGACAGGGGGGTGCGCCGGCCCTGGAGATCAGATCTCCAGGGTGGGGCGGCGGCCAAGGGGGGAAACTTGCCCCCCAAGGCATAGGGGGCGCCCCCTCCCCTTAGGGTTTCAACCCTAGGCGCATGGAGGGGGGACCAAGTGGTGCGCCAGCCCACCAGGGGCTGGCCTCTTCCCCTTGCGGCCTAGGGGACCCACCGGGATGGGTGGCCCCACCCGGTGGACCCCCGGGACCCCTCCGGTGGTCCCGGGACACTCCCGGTGACTCCCGGAGTTCATCCGATGGCCGAAAATGGACTTCCTATATATCATTCTTTACCTCCGGACCATTCCAGAACTCCTCGTGACGTCCGGGATCTCATCCGGGACTCCGAACAACATTCGGGTTTCCACGTGCATGTATCTCTACAACCCTAGCGTTACCGAACCTTAAGTGTGTAGACCCTACGGGTTCGGGAGACACGTAGACATGACCGAGACGGCTCTCCGGTCAATAACCAATAGCGGGATCTGGATACCCATGTTGGTTCACATGTGTTCCTCGATGATCTTCATCGGATGAACCACTGTGTCAAGGACTCACTCAATCCCGTATGTTATTCCCTTTGTCTATCGGTACGGTACTTGCCTGAGATTCGATCGTCGGTATGCCCGATACCTTATTCAATCTCGTCATGGCAAGTCTCTTTACTCGTTCCATAATCCATCATCCCGTGACTAACTCCTTAGTCACTTTGAGCTCATTATGATGATGTCTTACCGAGTGGGCCCAGAGGTACCTCTCCGTCACACGGAGTGACAATATCCCAGTCTCGGTTCGTACCAACTCAACAGACACTTTCGGAGATACCCGATGCGTACCTTTATAGTCACCCAGTTACGTTGTGACGTTTGGCACACCCAAAGTATTCCTACGGTATCCGGGAGTTGCACAACCTCATGGTCTAAGGAATAAATACTTGACACCGAAAAGCTTATGCATTACGAACTATACGATCTCGTGCTAGGCTCAGAATTGGGTCTTGTCCATCACATCATTCTCCTAATGATGTGATCCCGTTATCACTGACATCCTATGTCCATGGTCAGGAAACCGTGACCATCTGTTGATCAACGAGCTAGTAACTAGACGCTTACCAGGGACTCATTGTGGTCTATATATTCACACATGTATCGTTGTTTCCGTACAATACAATTCAAGCATGAATAACAGACAATTATCATGAACAAGGAAATATAATAATAATACTTTTATTATTGCCTCTAGGGCATATTTCCAACAATCTCCCACTTGCACTAGAGTCAATAATCTAGTTACATTGTGATGAATCGAACACCCATAGAGTTCTAGTGTTGATCATGTTTTGCCCGTGGAAGAGGTTTAGTCAACGGGTCTGCAACATTCAGATCCGTATGCACTTTACAAATATCTATGTCTCCATCTTGAACATAATTCCAGATGGAGTTGAAACGGCGCTTGATGTGTTTGGTCTTCTTGTGAAACCTGGGCTCCTTGGTAATGGCAATGGCACCAGTGTTGTCACAGAAGAGAGTCATCGGGCTTGACGCGCTTGAAATGACTCCTAGGTCGGTGATGAACTCCTTCATCCAGACTCCTTCTTGTGCTGCTTCGCAAGCAGCTATGTACTCCTCTTCACATGTAGAATGCGCCACAACGCTCTGCTTGCAACTGCACCAGCTGACTGCTCCACCATTCAAAATATACACGTATCCGGTTTGTGACTTAGAGTCATCCAGATCTGTGTCGAAGCTAGCATCGACGTAACCCTTTACGACGAGCTCTTCGTCACCTCCATAAACAAGAAACATATCCTTAGTCCTTTTCAGGTACTTCAGGATGTTCTTGACCGTTGTCCAGTGTTCCATACCGGGATCACTTTGGTACCTCCCTACCAAACTTATGGCAAGGTTCACATCAGGTCTGGTACACAGCATGGCATACATGATAGAACCTATGGTTGAGGCATAGGGAATGACACTCATCTTTTCTCTATCTTCTGGCGTGGTCGGGGACTGAGCCTTGCTCAATCTCATACCTTGCAAAACAGGCAAGAACCCCTTCTTGGACTGATCCATATTGAACTTTTTCAATATCTTGTCAAGGTATGTGCTTTGTGAAAGACCAATGAGGCGTCTGGATCTATCTCTATAGATTTTGATGCCTAATATGTAAGTAGCTTCTCCAAGGTCCTTCATTGAAAAACTCTTATTCAAATAGGCCTTTATGCTCTCCAAGAATTATATATCATTTCCCATTAGCAATATGTCATCCACATATAATATGAGAAATGCTACAGAGCTCCCACTCACTTTCTTGTAAATACAGGCTTCTCCATAAGTCTGTATAAAGCCAAACGCTTTGATCACATCATTAAAGCGAATATTCCAACTCCGAGATGCTTGCACCAGCCCGTAGATCGAGCGCTGGAGCTTGCATACCTTGTTAGCATTCTCTGGATCGACAAAACCTTCCGGCTGCATCATATACAACTCTTCCTTGAGGAAGCCATTAAGGAATGCCGTTTTGACATCCATTTGCCATATCTCATAATCATAGAATGCGACAATAGCTAACATGATTCTGACTGACTTCAGCATCGCTACGGGAGAGAAAGTCTCGTCGTAGTCGATCCCTTGAACTTGTCGATAACCCTTAGCGACAAGCCGAGCCTTATAGATGGTCACATTACCATCCGCGTCTGTCTTCTTCTTAAAAATCCATTTATTTTCTATGGCGTGCCTATCATTAGGCAAGTCCATCAAAGTCCATACTTTGTTTTCATACATGGATTCTATCTCGGATTTCATGGCTCCAAGCCATTTATTGGAATCCGGGCCCGCCATCGCTTCTTCATAGTTCGAAGGTTCACCGTTGTCTAACAACATAATTTCCATGACAGGGTTGCCGTACCACTCTGGTGCGGAACGTGCCCTTGTGGACCTTCGAAGTTCAGTAGTAACTTGATCTGTTTCTTCATGATCATCATCATCGACTTCCTCCCTTGTCGGTGCAGGCACCTCAGGAACAATTTCCTGTGCTGCGCTACTTTCCGGTTCGGGAGGGGTGACTGTCACCTCATCAAGTTCCACTTTCCTCCCACTCACTTCTTTCGAGAGAAACTCTTTCTCCAGAAAGGATCCATTCTTTGCAACAACATTTTGCCTTCGGATCTGTGGTAGAAGGTGTACCCAATCGTTTCCTTTGGGTATCCTATGAAGACGTATTTTTCCGATTTGGGTTCGAGCTTCTCAGGTTGAAGTTTCTTGACATAAGCATCGCAACCCCAAACTTTCATAAATGACAACTTAGGTTTCTTGCCAAACCAAAGTTCATACGGTGTCGTCTCAACGGATTTCGACGGAGCCCTATTTAAAGTGAATGCGGCAGTCTCTAAAGCATAACCCCAAAAAGATAGCGGTAAGTCGGTGAGAGACATCATAGATCGCACCATGTCCAACAGAGTACGATTTCGACGTTCGGACATACCGTTATGCTAAGGAGTTCCGGGCGGTGTCAACTGTGAAACAATTCCACAGTTCCTAAGGTGTGTGCCAAATTCATGACTTAAATATTCACCCCCACGATCCGATCGCAAGAATTTTATTTTTCTGTCACGTTGATTCTCAACCTCATTCTGAAATTCCTTGAACTTTTCAAAGGTCTCAGACTTGTGCTTCATCAAATAGATATACACATATCTACTCAAGTCATCTGTGAGGGTGAGAACATAACGATAGCCTCCGCGAGCCTCAACACTCATTGGACCGCACACATCGGTATGTATAATTTCCAATAAGTTGGTTGCTCGCTCCATTGTTCCGAAGAACGGAGTCTTGGTCATCTTGCCCAAGAGGCATGGTTCGCACGTGTCAAATGATTCATAATCAAGAGACTCCAGAAGTCCATCGGCATGAAGCTTCTTCCTACGTTTGACACCAATATGACCAAGGCGGCAATGCCACAAGTATGTGGGACTATCATTATCAACTTTACATCTTTTGGCATTCACACTATGAATATGTGTATCATCACGATCGAGATTCATCAAAAATAAACCATTGACCAGCGGGGCATGACCATAAAACATATCTCTCAAATAAATAGAACAACCATTATTCTCAGATTTAAATGAGTAGCCATCTCGCATAAGACGAGATCCAGATACAATGTTCATGCTCAAAGCTAGTACTAAATAACAATTATTAAGGTTTAAAACTAATCCCGAGGGTAGATGTAGAGGCAGCGTGCCGACGGCGATCACATCGACCTTGGAACCATTCCCGACGCGCATCGTCACCTCATCCTTCGCTAGTCTCCGCTTATTCCGCAGCTCCTGCTTTGAGTTACAAATGTGAGCAACTGCACCGGTATCAAATACCCAGGAGCTACTACGAGTGCTGGTAAGGTACACATCAATAACATGTATATCATATATATACCTTTGACGTTGCCGGCCTTCTTGTCTGCTAAGTATTTGGGGCAGTTCCGCTTCCAGTGACACGTTCCCTTGCAATGAAAACACTCAGTTTCAGGCTTGGGTCCATTCTTTGGCTTCTTCCCGGTAACTGGCTTACCGGGCGGGACAACTCCTTTGCCGTCCTTCTTGAAGTTCTTTTTACCATTGCCTTTCTTGAACTTAGTGGTTTTATTGACCATCAACACTTGATGTTCTTTCTTGATATCCACCTCCGCTGATTTCAGCATTGAATACACCTCGGGAATGGACCTCTCCATTCCCTGCATATTGAAATTTAACACGAAGCTCTTGAAGCTAGGTGGGAGCGACTGGAGGATTCTGTCAACGACCGCTTCGTCTGGGAGATTCATTCCCAACTCAGACAAGCGGTTGTGCAACCCAGAAATCTTAAGTATGTGCTCACTGACAGAACTATTCTCCTCCATCTTACAACTGTAGAATGCGTTGGAGACATCATATCTCTCGACTCGGGCATGAGCTTGGAAAACCATTTTCAGCTCTTCGAACATCTCATATGCTCCGTGGTGCTCAAAACGCTTTTGGAGCCCTGACTCTAAGCTGTAAAGCATGCCGCACTGAACCAGGGAGTAATCATCACAACGCGACTGCCAGTCGTTCA
Source organism: Secale cereale (assembly GCA_902687465.1). Lineage (NCBI taxonomy): Eukaryota > Viridiplantae > Streptophyta > Magnoliopsida > Poales > Poaceae > Secale > Secale cereale. The sequence goes on from LR738715.1 coordinate 38,822,750, forward strand.
TAACGTCTTGGGTCACTGGGAGAACGGGTGCATCACCTAGCGGTGCTTCAAGGACATATGATCTCTTGGCAGCTATGAGAATAATCCTCAGGTTACGGACCCAATCCATATAGTTGCTACCATCGTCTTTCAGCTTGGTTATCTCTAGGAACGCGTTGAAGTTGAGGGAAACTTGAGCGTGGGCCATTTGATCTACAAGACATATTGTAAAGATTTTTAGACTAAGTTCATGATAATTAAGTTCATCTAATCAAATTTTAATGAACTCCAACTCAGAATGACATCTCTCTAGTCATCTAAGTGATACATGATCTGAATCGACTAGCCCATGTCCGATCATCACGTGAGACGGACTAGTCATCAATGGTGAACATCTTCATGTTGATCGTATCTTCTATACGACTCATGTTCGACCTTTCGGTCTTCCGTGTTCCGAGGCCATGTCTGTACATGCTAGGCTCGTCAAGTAAACCCTAAGTGTATTGCGTGTGTAAATCTGGCTTACACCCGTTGTATGCGAACGTTAGAGCCTATCACACCCGATCGTCACGTGGTGCTTCGGAACAATGATCCTTAACAACGGTGCACAGTTAGGGGGAACACAATTCTTGAAATTTTAGTGAGATATCATCTTATTTACTACCATCGTTCTAAGTAAACAAGATGCAAAAACATGATAAACATCACATGCAATCAATTAAAGTGACATGATATGGCCAATATCATCTTGCTCCTTCGATCTCCATCTTTGGGGCACCATGATCATCTTTCTCACCGGCTTGACACCATGATCTCCATCATCATGATCTCCATCATCGTGTCTTCATGAAGTCGTCACGCCAACTATTACTTCTACTACTATGGCTAACGTTTAGCAATAAAGTAAAGTAATTACATGGCGTTATTCAGTGACAAGCAGGTCAAACAATAATTAGGACAACTCCTATAGCTCCTGCCGGTTGTCAAAATCATCGACATGCAAGTCGTGATTCCCTATTACAAGAACGTGATCAATCTCATACATCACATATATCATTCATCACATCTTCTTGGCCATACCACATCACATAGCACATGCTGCAAGAACAAGTTAGACGACCTCTAATTGTTGTTGCAAGTTTTACGTGGCTTCTATAGGTTTTCTAGCAAGAACGTTTCTTACCTACGCAAAAGCCACAACGTGATTTGTCAATTTCTATTTACCCTTCATAAGGACCCTGGTCATCGAATCCGATCCGACTAAAGTGGGAGAGACAGACACCCGCCAGCCACCTTATGCAACTAGTGCATGTCTGTCGGTGGAACCAGTCTCACGTAAGCGTACGTGTAAGGTCGGTCCGGGCCGCTTCATCCCACAATACCGCCGAATCAAGATTGGACTAGTGACGGCAAGAAAATTGAGCAAACTCAACGCCCACAACTTGTTTGTGTTCTACTCGTGCAAGATGCTACGCAAAAGACCCAGCTCATATGCCACTGTTGGGGAACGTAGCAGAATTCAAAAAAAATCTACGCTTTCACCAAGATCAATCTAAGGAGTCATCTAGCAACGATCATATTGGAGTGCATCTACATACCCTTTTGTAGATTGCGTGCGGAAGCGTTCGAAGAAGCGTGGATGAAGTAGTCGTACTCTTCGCGTTCTTCGTCACCGATGATCCTAGCGCCGAACGGACGGCACCTCCGCGTTCAACACACGTACGGTGCAGCAACGTCACCTCCTTCTTGATCCAGCAAGGGGGGAGGAGAGGTTGTCGGAGATCCAGCAGCACGACGGCGTGGTGGTGGATGCAGCAGGAAATCCTGCACGGCTTCGTCGGCGCCCTACGGAGGAGAAGGAAGTGTGACGGGAGGGGGGAGAGGCGCCAGAAGCTTCGGGTGGGGCTGCCCTCTCCCCCCCCCACACACACACACTATATTTAGGGGCCAGGGGGAGCGCCGTCCCTGGAGATCAGATCTCCAGGGTGGGGCGGCGGCCAAGGGGGGAAACTTGCCCCCCAAGGCATAGGGGGCGCCCCCTCCCCCTAGGGTTTCAACCCAAGGCGCATGGAGGGGGGGCCCAAGTGGTGCGCCAGCCCACCAGGGGCTGGCCCCTTCCCCCTTGCGGCCTAGGGGACCCACCGGGATGGGTGGCCCCACCCGGTGGACCCCCGGGACCCCTCTGGTGGTCCCGGGACACTCCCGGTGACTCCAGGAGTTCACCCGATGGCCGAAACTGGACTTCCTATATATCATTCTTTACCTCCGGACCATTCCGGAACTCCTCGTGACGTCCGGGATCTCATCCGGGACTCCGAACAACATTCGGGTTTCCATGTGCATGTATCTCTACAACCCTAGCGTTACCGAACCTTAAGTGTGTAGACCCTACGGGTTCGGGAGACACGTAGACATGACCGAGACGACTCTCCGGTCAATAACCAACAGCGGGATCTGGATACCCATGTTGGTTCCCATGTGTTCCTCGATGATCTTCATCGGATGAACCACTGTGTCAAGGATTCACTCAATCCCGTATGTTATTCCCTTTGTCTATCGGTACGGTACTTGCCTGAGATTCGATCGTCGGTATGCCCGATACCTTGTTCAATCTTGTCATGGCAAGTCTCTTTACTCGTTCCGTAATCCATCATCCCGTGACTAACTCCTTAGTCACTTTGAGCTCATTATGATGATGTCTTACCGAGTGGGCCCAGAGGTACCTCTCCGTCACACGGAGTGACAATATCCCAGTCTCGGTTCTTACCAACTCAACAGACACTTTTGGAGATACCCAATGCGTACCTTTATAGTCACCCAGTTACGTTGTGACGTTTGGCACACCCAAAGTGTTCCTACGGTATCCGGGAGTTGCACAACCTCATGGTCTAAGGAATAAATACTTGACACCGAAAAGCTTATGCATTACGAAGTATACGATCTCGTGCTAGGCTCAGAATTGGGTCTTGTCCATCACATCATTCTCCTAATGATGTGATCCCGTTATCACTGACATCCTATGTCCATGGTCAGGAAACCGTGACCATCTGTTGATCAACGAGCTAGTAACTAGAGGCTTACCAGGGACTCATTGTGGTCTATATATTCACACATGTATCGCTGTTTCCGTACAATACAATTCAAGCATGAATAACAGACAATTATCATGAACAAGGAAATATAATAATAATACTTTTATTATTGCCTCTAGGGCATATTTCCAACACGACATCCTCGGCCCCTTTCCCCGAGCAGTCGGGGGCTTTGAGTACTTGTACGTTGCAATCGACAAGTTCACAATGTGGCCGGAAGTGGAAGCAGTGAGGAAGGTGACAGCACAGTCAGCAGTCAAGTTCTTCAGGTCGATTGTTTGCCGCTTCGGGATCCCTAACAGGATCATCACCGACAACGGTACGCAATTCACGAGCCGCACCTTCATGCAGTACGTCCAAGATCTTGGCGCCAAGGTCTGCTTCGCTTCTGTTGCTCACCCGAGAAGCAACGGTCAAGCGGAGAGGGAAAATGCTGAAGTGCTGCGTGGGCTCAAGACCAGAACTTTCGACAGGCTGCACAAGTGCGGAAGAAACTGGATTGAGGAGCTACTGGTGGATCTTTGGTCGATCAGGACGACGCCAAATCGAGCCACCGGCCAGACACCTTTCGCTCTAGTCTATGGAGCGGAGGCAGTTCTCCCCACGGAACTCGTATACGGGTCACCTCGAGTGCTCGCTTATGATGAGCTTGAGCAAGAGCAGCTGCGACAAGATGACGCGCTACTCCTTGAGGAAGACCGTCTTCAGGCTGCTATACAGCTGCTCGCTACCAGCAAGCTTTGCGCCGCTACCATAGCCGCAAAGTTAACGCCAGAAGTCTCGAGGAAGGCAACCTTGTTCTTCGGCGTGTTCAGTCCGCCAAGAATTCCAACAAGTTGACGCCGAAGTGGGAAGGCCCTTATCGGGTGAAACGAGTCACAAGGCCTGGCATTGTCCGCCTTGAGACCGAAGATGGCATTCCGGTGAGCAACTCCTGGAACATTGAGCATCTTCGTAAGTTTTACCCGTAAGGCGTGGTTGCCGGAACCTGTTTCGGCAACCACCTTTTGTTCAAGTCTTGCCGCTGTTGCATGTAATCCTTCGTACAAAGCCGGGCGCAGACCCCGTGCATAAGTAAAGCTCATGTGCTCCGCACATCTTGTCAATTTCATGCTTTCTATTTTTTGCATGTGTTATCTGACACTTTGTGCAGCACCTACCCCCGGTAAGCAATAACGAGCCTTAAGGCTCCATATCTTTATTTTCTCTTCTTTCTTTTTCTCAAGGAAGGGAAGATTCCCTCGCCCACAAGTTTGCCGGGGGGGAAAGGAGAAGATAATGGTATGGGCCAGGCGTCATTCAAGAAAGTTTCGCCTTACCGGGAAGCAAACAACAGAAAAGCTAAGTTGCCAAAGTTTGAGCAATCAGATTTTTTAAATTTTTAAGTTATCTTCCTTGAACGACCTTGCTTTGTATGGAAAACCTGTGCGCGGAGGAACCAACTCGTAGCTAGTTGCGCCCTTACTTTATTTCGAGTCTGCTCAACAACTTAAGCGAGCTGCGACTAGTTGCGACAAGGTTTCTTGTCGGTAACGGCACCGCCAGCAGGCTGCTGACGTCCCGCACTCAGCGCTCGCTGCTAAGGTGCCTGCGCCGGCAAGTTCCCAAAAAGCGTAGGGCAAAAACATACAAAGGAAGGAATCAAGTAAAGGAAATAACATTGCAATCATTACCCAAAATAGAGTTATATTACAAGGTAGCTTGTCGCAGCTCTAACAGATTGTTCTCATAACATGACCAGCAGCGACAAGAAAAGAAGAAAATGGGCGGCCTAGTCCACGCGATCGCCCTCAATCCTCTTGATCCCGCTCACCTTGTCCATAATGGGTGCGACAAGGGTCTTGAGCGCTTCCAGATCAGCATCCGGCGGCAGGGTCTTGAGGACGTTGGTGAGGTTGAGGCCCGGGTTGCGGAAGGCCACCTTCACCAACACCTTTTGAAGAGCTCCCGCGCAGATCTTGCGCGACTTGTCGGCCAGATGCTTTGGGATCTTCTCCCGGAGTCGCTGGAGGGCCGTCGCCACGCCTTTGAAGAACAAGGTGAGCTTGGCGCTGGGTTGGAGGTTCTCATCGGAGGGATACCCGAGATCCTCCATCCCCAGCTGCGCCAGCTCCCTGTCGATATCTGCGGCAGCATTCACGAGACCCTCCGTCCAGTGCTCCACATTCTCCCTAAAAGTGTTCTGGGCGGCAGCAGCGCTCGCCAGCAGCGCCTTGTCGGCCTTGATCTCCTCCTTCAAGGCCACCTCCTGCTCCCTGGCGCCGTCCAGCGTCTTGGTCAAAGTAGTCAGCTTCAACTCAAGATCTGCGTTGGAGTCCTTGGCGGCGACAAGTTCCTTGCCCTTCTCGGCGAGACGAACCTGCAGCTCTGAGTTGTTGGGCGTCCTTCTCCCACTCACGCTTGAGCTCGGCAAGCTCTTCACCGCTCGCCTTGAGATCGGCCTCCAGCCGCGCCACCTTCATCTCCAGCTCCTTCTTGGCGGCCTCGGCAGCTGCGGCGGCATCCTCTGCTTGCTTGAGGGCTCCGCTGAATGATTGCTCGCGCGCGGTAAGCTCCTCCTCGTGGCTATCGAGGTTAACCTTCCGCTGCGCCAGCTCGCCCTCCTGTGCAGACAGCTTCTCAGCGGCAAGCCGCTGTTGTTCCTCGACTTCAGCCTTCTCGAGGAGGAAGGCCTTCTGCTCCTCGGTGAGTTGCTCCCGCTCCTCTGCCAGGGACCGGAGAGCTTCCTGGTTAAGACCCCGGAGCTCCTTCGCGCGCTTATTGATGTCCGCTCCCGCCTTCGCGACAAGCGCCTCTTGGGATTCCAGCTTGGCCTGCCGAGCGCGGTAGAGCGACACCAGCTTCCGCAGCAGCCGCTCCTCCTCAGGCTCGCCGCTGCTGCTGCTCGGCGCATCAACCAGCGTCAGCCCAGCGAAGGCGAGCACCTCTCCATCGAAGCTTTCTCCTTCGACCGGCGCCCTGGAACTTGACGCCCAGGGGAGGTTGATGAAGACATTTTCGCCGGCCTTCAAGTAGACGCCTGGCTGGGGCTCTTCGGAGCCTGGCGCTGCGGCAGCGACGGAGGGATTGGCGGTCGGCGTAGCGCTTGGCGCTCCTGCGGCCTCAGGGTCGTCAGTACGATCGTCAGACCCCTCGCTAGCTTTTGCGGCGGCAGCTTTGGCGGCCTCTTCGCCGGCAGGATCATCAGCGCCGGCTGCTTCTTCGGTGGCAGCGGCGTCGTCGGTATTGCCGCGCGTGTTCTCCTCGCCAGCAACCTCGGTCTCCATCGGCTCCGCAGCAGATGGGTCTGATGGCCGAAAAAGGGAGAAAAGTCAAATATCCAAAAAGAAGATCAAAAGAAGAAGAACCCAAGGGAAGTTTTGAAGCGAGAGGATTACCGGGTTCTGCAGTCGTAGTCTCTGCTGCCGGAGGGCCGCTGGTGCTGCCGCTTGCCGCCGCAGCACTAGCCGGTATCTTTCCTGCGCGAGCCGGCTCCTCGGCAGAGTCCCTTGCCGCAGAACTCTCCCTTGGCAGCGTAGTCGAAGCAGGTGGCATGTCGGGGGTGGCCTCTGGGCGCTCCTGGTGGGGCTGCTCTGCTCCTACACAAACCAATAGTCAGATGTCAGCAAACAAAGAGCATCCTGTTGGAAATATGCCCTAGAGGCAATAATAAAAGTATTATTATTATATTTCCTTGTTCATGATAATTGTCTGTTATTCATGCTTGAATTCTATTGTACGGAAACAGCGATACATGTGTGAATATATAGACCACAATTAAGTCCCTGGTAAGCCTCTAGTTACCAGCTCGTTGATCAACAGATGATCACGGTTTCCTGATCATGGACATGTGATGTCGGTGATAATGGGATCACATCATTAGGAGAATGATGTGATGGACAAGACCCAATCCTGAGCATAGCACGAGATCGTATAGTTTGTAATGCATAAGCTTTTCGGTGTCAAGTATTTATTCCTTAGACCATGAGGTTGTACAACTCCCGGATGTCGTAGGAATACTTTGGGTGTGCCAAACGTCACAACGTAACTGGGTGGCTATAAAGGTACGCATCGGGTATCTCCGAAAGTGTCTGTTGAGTTGGTACGAACCGAGACTGGGATGTTGTCACTCCGTATGACGGAGAGGTACCTCTGGGCCCACTCAGTAAGGCATCATCATAATGAGCTCAAGGTGACTAAGGAGTTAGTCACGGGGTGATGGATTACGGATCGAGTAAAGAGACTTGCCATGACGAGATTGAACAAGGTATCGGGAATACCGACGATCGAATCTCGGGCAAGTACCGTACCGATGGACAAAGGGAATAAGCTACGGGATTGAATGAATCCTTGACACAGTGGTTCATCCGATGAAGATCGTCGAGGAACACGTGGGAACCAACATGGGTATCCAGATCCTGCTGTTGGTTATTGGCCGGAGAGTGGTCTCGGTCATGTCTGCGTGTCTCCCGAACCCGTAGGGTCTACACACTTAAGGTTCGGTAACGCTAGGGTCGTAGAGATACATGCACGTGGAAACCCGAAAGTTGTTCGGAGTCTCGGATGAGATCCCGGACGTCACGAGGAGTCCCGAAATGGTCCGGAGGTAAAGAATGATATATAGGAAGTCCAGTTTCGGCCATCGGGTGAACTCCGGGGGTCACCGAGAGCGTCCCGGGACCACCGGAGGGGTCCCGGGGGTCCACCGGGTGGGGCCACCCATCCCGGTGGGGCCCCTAGGCCGCAAGGGGAAGGGGGCCAGCCCCTGGTGGGCTGGCACACCCTACTGGGCCCTCCCTCATGCGCCTAGGGTTGAAACCCTAGGGGAGGGAGGCGTCCCCTATGCCTTGGGGGGCAAGTCTCCCCCCCAGGCCGCCGCCCCCCCCCCCTTGCAGATCCCATCTGCAGGGGCTGGCGCACCCTCCTGGCCCCCTATATATATGGGGGGGAGAGGGCTGCCGCACTAAAGTCTTTGGCGCCTCTCCCCCTCCCGTCACACCTTCCTCTTCCTCCGCAGGGCGCCGGCGAAGCCCTGCATGAATTCCCGCTGCATCCATCACCACGCCGTCGTGCTGCTGGATCTCCCACGACCTCTCCTCCCCCCTTGCTGGATCAAGAAGGAGGTGACGTTGCTGTACCGGACGTGTGTTGAACGCGGAGGTGCCGTCCGTTCGGCGCTACATCATCGGTGACGAAGAACGCGAAGAGTACGACTACTTCATCCACGCTTCTTCGAAAGCTTCCTCTCGCAATCTACAAAACAGTATGTAGATGCACTCTAATATGCTCGTTGCTAGATGTCTCCTTAGATGGATCTTGGGAAAAGCGTAGAAATTTTTTGAATTCTGCTACGTTCCCCAACAGTGGCATCTGAGCTAGGTCTTTTGCGTAGCATCTTGCACGAGTAGAACGCAAAGTAGTTGTGGGCGTTGAGTTTGCTCAATTTTATTACCGTTACTAGTCTAATCTTGATTCGGCGGTATTGTGGGATGAAGCGGCCCGGACTGACCTTACACGTACGCTTACGTGAGACTGGTTCCACCGACAGACATGCACTAGATGCATAAGGTGGCTGGCGGGTGTTTGTATCTCCTACTTTAGTCGGATCGGATTCGATGAATAGGGTCCTTATGAAGGGTAAAGAGAAATTGACAAATCACGTTGTGGTTTTGGCGTAGGTAAGAAACGTTCTTGCTAGAAAACCTATAGAGGCCACGTAAAAACTTGCAACAACAATTAGAGGACGTCTAACTTGATTTTGCAGCATGTGCTATGTGACGTGGTATGGCCAAAGAAGATGTGATGAATGATAGATGTGATGTATGAGATTGATCATGTTCTTGTAATAGGGAATCACGACTTGCATGTCGATGAACTTGACAACCGGCAGGAGCCATAGGAGTTGTCTTAATTATTGTATGACCTGCGTGTCACTAAATAACGCTATGTAATTACTTTACTTTATTGCTAAACGTTAGCCATAGTAGTAGAAGTAATAGTTGGCGTGACGACTTCATGAAGACACGATGATGGAGATCATGATGATGAAGATCATGGTGTCGAGCCGGTGACAAAGATGATCATGGTGCCCCGAAGATGGAGATCCAAGGAGCAAGATGATATTGGCCATATCATGTCACTTTAATTGATTGCATGTGATGTTTATCATGTTTATGCATCTTGTTTACTTAGAACGACGGTGGTAAATAAGATGATCTCTCACTAAAATTTCAAGAATTGTGTTCCCCCTAACTGTGCACCGTTGCTAAGGATCGTTGTTCCGAAGCACCACGTGATGATCGGGTGTGATAGGTTCTAACGTTCGCATACAACGGGTGTAAGCCAGATTTACACACGCAACACACTTAGGGTTCACTTGACGAGCCTAGCATGTACAGACATGGCCTCGGAACACGGAAGACCGAAAGGTCGAACACGAGTCGTATAGAAGATACGATCAACATGAAGATGTTCACCGTTGATGACTAGTCCGTCTCACGTGATGATCGGACACGGGCTAGTTGATTCGGATCGTGTATCACTTAGATGACTAGAGAGATGTCAATCTGAGTGGGTGTTCATTAAAATTTGATGAAGATGAACTTAATTATCATGAACTTAGTCTAAATTCTTTACGATATCTCTTGTAGATCAAATGGCCCACGCTCAAGTTTCCCTCAACTTCAACGCGTTCCTAGAGAAAACCAAGCTGAAAGACGATGGTAGCAACAATACGGATTGGGTCCGTAACCTGAGGATTATCCTCATAGCTGCCAAGAGATCATATGTCCTTGAAGCACCGCTAGGTGATGCACCCGTTCTCTCGGCGACCCAAGACGTTATGAACGCCTGGCAGTCGCGTTGTGATGATTACTCCCTGGTTCATTACGGCATGCTTTACAGCTTAGAGTCGGGGCTCCAAAAGCGTTTTGAGAATCATGAAGCATATGAGATGTTCCAAGAGCTAAAAATGGTTTTCCAAGCTCATGCCCGAGTCGAGAGATATGACGTCTATGACGCATTCTACAGCTGTAAGATGGAGGAAAACAGTTCTGTCAGTGAGCACATCCTCAAGATTTCTGGATTGCACAACCGCTTGTCTCAGTTGGGAATGAATCTCCCTGATGAAGCGGTCGTTGACAGAATCCTCCAATCGCTCCCACCTAGCTTCAAGAGCTTTGTGTTAAACTTCAATATGCAGGGGATGGAGAGGTCCATTCCCGAGGTGTATTCAATGTTGAAATCAGCGGAGGTGGATATCAAGAAAGAACATCAAGTGTTGATGGTCAATAAAACCACTAAGTTCAAGAAAGGCAAGGGTAAGAAGAACTTCAAGAAGGACGGCAAAGGAGTTGTCGTGCCCGGTAAGCCAGTTGCCGGGAAGAAGCCAAAGAATGGACCCAAGCCTGAAACTGAGTGTTTTCATTGCAAGGGAACGGGTCACTGGAAGCGGAACTGCCCCAAATACTTAGCAGACAAGAAGGCCGGCAACGTCAAAGGTATATATGATATACATGTTATTGATGTGTACCTTACCAGCACTCGTAGTAGCTCCTGGGTATTTGATACCGGTGCAGTTGCTCGCATTTGTAACTCTAAGCAGGAGTTGCGGAATAAGCGGAGACTGGCGAAGGATGAGGTGACGATGCGCGTCGGGAATGGTTCCAAGGTCGATGTGATCGCCGTCGGCACGCTACCTCTACATCTACCCTCGGGATTAGTTTTAAACCTTAATAATTGTTATTTAGTACCAGCTTTGAGCATGAACATTGTATCTGGATCTCGTCTTATGCGAGATGGCTACTCATTTAAATCGGAGAATAATGGTTGTTCTATTTATTTGAGGGATATGTTTTATGGTCATGCCCCGCTGGTCAATGGTTTATTTTTGATGAATCTCGAACGTGATGATACACATATTCATAGTGTAGATGCCAAAAGATGTAAAGTTGATAATGATAGTCCCACATACTTGTGGCATTGCCGCCTTGGTCATATTGGTGTCAAGCGTATGAAGAAGCTCCATTAAGATGGACTTCTAGAGTCTCTTGATTATGAATCATTTGACACATGCGAACCATGCCTTTTGGGCAAGATGACCAAGACTCCGTTCTCCGGAACAATGGAGCGAGCAACCAACTTGTTGGAAGTCATACATACCGATGTATGCGGTCCAATGAGTGTTGAGGCTCGCGGAGGCTATCGTTATGTTCTCACCCTCATAGATGAATTGAGTAGATATGGGTATATCTATTTGATGAAACACAAGTCTGAGACCTTTGAAAAGTTCAAGGAATTTAAGAATGAGGTTGAGAATCAACGTGACAAAAAAATAAAGTTCTTGCGATCGGATCGTGGGGGCGAATATTTAAGTCATGAATTTGGCACGCACCTTAGGAACTGTGGAATTGTTTCACAATTGACACCGCCCGGAACACCTCAACGTAACAGTGTGTCCGAACGTCGAAATCGTACTCTGTTGGACATGGTGCGATCTATGATGTCTCTCACCGACTTACCGTTATCTTTTTGGAGTTATGCTTTAGAGACTGCCGCATTCACTTTAAATAGGGCTCCGTCGAAATCCGTTGAGACGGCACCGTATGAACATTGGTTTGGCAAGAAACCAAAGCTGTCGTTTCTGAAAGTTTGGGGTTGCGATGCTTATGTCAAGAAACTTCAACCTGAAAAGCTCGAACCCAAATCGGAAAAATGTGTCTTCATAGGATACCCAAAGGAAACGATTGGGTACACCTTCTACCACGGATCCAAAGGCAAAGTCTTTGTTGCCAAGAATGGATCCTTTCTGGAGAAAGAGTTTCTCTCAAAAGAAGTGAGTGGGAGGAAAGTAGAACTTGATGAGGTGACAGTCACCCCTCCTGGACCGGAAAGTAGCGCAGCGCAGGAAATTGTTCCTGAGGTTCCTGCACCGACAAGGGAGGAAGTTAATGATGATGATCATGAAGAAACAGATCAAGTTACTACTGAACTTCGAAGGTCCACAAGGGCACGTTCCGCACCAAAGTGGTACGGCAACCCTATTATGGAAATTATGTTGTTAGACAACGGTGAACCTTCGAACTATGAAGAAGCAATGGCGGGCCCGGATTCCAATAAATGGCTTGGAGCCAAGAAATCCGAGATAGAATCCATGTATGAAAACAAAGTATGGACTTTGGTGGACTTGCCTGATGATAGGCACGCCATAAAAAATAAATGGATATTTAAGAAGAAGACAGACGCGGATGGTAATGTGACCATCTATAAGGCTCGGCTTGTCGCTAAGGGTTATCGAAAAGTTCAAGGGATTGACTATGACGAGACTTTCTCTCCCGTAGCGATGCTGAAGTCAGTCAGAATCATGTTAGCTATTGCCGCATTCTATGATTATGAGATATGGCAAATGGACGTCAAAACGGCATTCCTTAATGGCTTCCTCAAGGAAGAGTTGTATATGATGCATCCGGAAGGTTTTGTCGATCCAGAGAATGCTAACAAGGTATGCGAGCTCTAGCGCTCGATCTACAGGCTGGTGCAAGCATCTCGGAGTTGGAATATTCGCTTTAATGATGTAATCAAAGCGTTTGGCTTTATACAGACTTATGGAGAAGCCTGTATCTACAAGAAAGTGAGTGGGAGCTCTGTAGCATTTCTCATATTATATGTGGATGACATATTGCTGATGGGAAATGATATAGAATTCTTGGAAAATGTAAAGGCCTACTTGAATAAGAGTTTTTCAATGAAGGACCTTGGAGAAGCTGCTTACATATTAGGCATCAAAATCTATAGAGATAGATCAAGATGCCTCATTGGTCTTTCACAAAGCACATACCTTGACAAGATATTGAAAAAGTTCAATATGGATCAGTCCAAGAAGGGGTTCCTGCCTGTTTTGCAAGGTATGAGATTGAGCAAGGCTCAGTCGCCGACCACGACAAAAGATAGAGAAAAGATGAGTGTCATTTCCTATGCCTCGGCCATAGGTTCTATCATGTATGCCATGCTGTGTACCAGACCTGATGTGAACCTTGCCATAAGTTTGGTAGGGAGGTACCAAAGTGATCGCGGTATGGAACACTGGACAGCGGTCAAGAACATCCTGAAGTACCTAAAAAGGACTAAGGATATGTTTCTTGTTCATGGAGGTGACGAAGAGCTCGTCGTAAAGGGTTACGTCGATGCTAGCTTCGACACAGATATGGATGACTCGAAGTCACAAACCGGATATGTGTATATTTTGAATGGAGGGGCAGTCAGCTGGTGCAGTTGCAAGCAAAGCGTCGTGGCGGCATCTACATGTGAAGCGGAGTACATAGCTGCTTCCAAAGCAGCGCAGGAAGGAGTCTGGATGAAGGAGTTCATCACCGACCTAGGAGTCATTCCAAGCGCGTCAAGCCCGATGACTCTCTTCTGTGACAACACTGGTGCTATTGCAATTACCAAGGAGCCCAGGTTTCACAAGAAGACTAAGCACATCAAGCGCCGTTTCAACTCCATCCGGAATTATGTTCAAGATGGAGACATAGATATTTGTAAAGTGCATACGGATCTGAATGTCGCAGACCCGTTGACTAAACCCCTTCCACGGTCAAAACATGATCAACACCAGAACTCTATGGGTGTTCGATTCATCACAATGTAACTAGATTATTGACTCTAGTGCAAGTGGGAGACTGTTGGAAATATGCCCTAGAGGAAATAATAAAAGTATTATTATTATATTTCCTTGTTCATGATAATTGTCTGTTATTCATGCTTGAATTGTATTGTACGGAAACAGCGATACATGTGTGAATATATAGACCACAATTAAGTCCCTGGTAAGCCTCTAGTTACCAGCTCGTTGATCAACAGATGATCACGGTTTCCTCATCATGGACATGTGATGTCGGTGATAACGGGATCACATCATTAGGAGAATGATGTGATGGACAAGACCCAATCCTGAGCATAGCACGAGATCGTATAGTTCGTAATGCATAAGCTTTTCGGTGTCAAGTATTTATTCCTTAGACCATGAGGTTGTACAACTCCCGGATGCCGTAGGAATACTTTGGGTGTGCCAAACGTCACAACGTAACTGGGTGGCTATAAAGGTACGCATTGGGTATCTCTGAAAGTGTCTGTTGAGTTGGTACGAACCGAGACTGGGATGTTGTCACTACGTATGACAGAGAGGTACCTCTGGGCCCACTTGGTAAGGCATCATCATAATGAGCTCAAGGTGACTAAGGAGTTAGTCACGGGATGATGGATTACGAATCGAGTAAAGAGACTTGCCATGACGAGATTGAACAAGGTATCGGGAATACCGACGATCGAATCTCGGGCAAGTACCGTACCGATGGACAAAGGGAATAACATACGGGATTGAATGAATCCTTGACACAGTGGTTCATCCGATGAATATCATCGAGGAACATGTGGGAACCAACATGGGTATCCAGATCCCGTTGTTGGTTATTGGCCGGAGAGTGGTCTCGGTCATGTCTGCGTGTCTCCCGAACCCGTAGGTTCTACACACTTAAGGTTCGGTAACGCTAGGGTCGTAGAGATACATGCACGTGGAAACCCGAAAGTTGTTCGGAGTCCCGGATGAGATCCCGGACGTCACGAGGAGTTCCGGAATGGTCCGGAGGTAAAGAATGATATATAGGAAGTCCAGTTTCGGCCATCGGGTGAACTCCGGGGGTCACCGGGAGCGTCCCGGGACCACCGGAGGGGTCCCGGGGGTCCACCGGGTGGGGCCACCCATCTCGGTGGGGCCCCTAGGCCGCAAGGGGAAGGGGGCCATGTAATGCCCAGGATGGAGTTATACCTCCTACGTGTCGAGGCACGACTTAAAGGCATAAGTCCATCCTAGAATGATCTCAAGTTTGGTAATCTTTGCACATCTCATGTAAAAGAGGGGATTGTAAACATAAATAGTTGGCTTACACTCGCCACGTCACACAATTACATAACATGTCTCAAACATCATACATTAAGAATATCACAACCCTCTAAGGGCAAAATCCAAATGTCAAGATACCAAACTTAGATAAATAAACCACATGCGAATCAAATCCTAGTAGAAGTCTCCACTACTGATCATCCGGATATCGAACATAGTACCGACTACGCTCCTCGTCGTACTCCCAATCCAACTCGGTGCCATCACCTGGATAGCTCATAGTTGGACCTGCATCTGGTGTGGTGAAGTAACTGTGAGCCACAGAGGACTCAGCAATCCCGTTCCCGGGTAACAAGACTATTTAAGCCTTGGGAGAGGATAAAGGCTAAAGAAAAGAATAAGTGTCTGCAGCAGCAACTAGCAACTAGCTTACGTGAGTGAGAGCGAGAAGAGAAAGCCTCGGTCAAGAAGTGATCACGAAGTGATCCTAGCTACAAGCTCATCAAACATAACCCCTCCGTGTTCAACTCCCAAATCCCTATTCGGAAATTGACGATCACGGAACACACGCTGGTAGTGTATTAGAAACATTGTGTCAAGTTATCTACAACCGGATATTAACAAGCTCCCATCTGCCACATAACCGCGGGCACGGCTTCCGAAAGTTCATAACCCTGCAGGGGTGTTCCAACTTGACCCATTACAAGCCCACGATCCGCGGAGTCGCAACTCCAAAGTGGGAAGACCCGAGTATTCTCGGAATCCCGTGCTCAAGATATACCGAACTAAGGTAAGGCTAATCCAGCAAATCCTCCCGGCGTGTCGACACCCTGATAGTAGCCGCGCGTATCTAAGTCTCAGGACACGACCGGATGAGTCATCCTATAGGTGTATGCCAGATACCTCAGGTTGCCCCGAGGCGGCCCCGCAGTCTGCTCGTTTCGGACCAACACTCATGTGGAGCACTGGCCCGGGGTTGTTGATTAAGAAAGAGGTTTAATTACTCCCTATGCAAGTTTAGTTTGTTATTAGGCAAATAGTACCAATGTTGGGACTTGCTGGAAAAGACTTAGCACTTAGCGGTTTATCGAGGGGGTCCCATACACCCCAACCGTGTTAGGAACGCATAATCAAGGAACATAACACCTGTTTATACGGTTCCTAACGGCATGAGTGGAACAAATCACCAAGCAAAAGGCTTAGCCTTCCACCATTGCCAATATATAGATGATTTCATTTTTAAGCATTTATATAGTGTGATAAAACCCAACCAAACTTCAACATGAAGCAAGCATCTTCGATCTTCACCTGCAACTAGCAACGCTATAAGAAGGGTTGAGAGAAGCGTACTTAGCCAAGCAACGGTTTGCATAGGTAGGTTGGTTAAACATGCAATGGTTACAAGTAGGAGGCTGACAAGAAGATCATGGGCATCGAGGCAAAACTATAGAGCGGAACTACTAGTAATAGGCAAGGATAGTAATGTTATCGGGGTTCGGTCATCTTGCCTGAAGAGAAGTCGTTCGGATCGTAAGAAGGGTCCTCGTGCTCGTACTCGAACTCGGACTCTGCTTCCGGCTCTAAACAAAACAATCACACCGAGCACAAATCAACAAGATGCAATGCGCACTCGAAAATGATGGATGCATGATGGATGCACTAAGGATGCACACGAAGCACGTAAAATATCACTCAAGCAAAACACCTCAAACATGATAACAATCTGATATTATTAATCTACACAGAAAATCAATCAAGTTTGATATAAGATTCGCTGAAATCGGAGTTACGGGCTAAAAGTTATGCCCGAAACAAGAAATGAGCGAAAGCTGAAAATTACAGCAACATAGCAACTTCGGAGCACAAAATAATTAAGCTACAGCACTCAAACAACATGGCAAAGACCTAGAACACAAACTAGACATATACTACAGCTACTAAGTCCAAAGGTGCACCCCCAACGGAGCCACGGTTCATTAGCAATGAACTTGGACATATTGAACTTGACAATAAAATTCTGGCAGCAGAATTTTATTGAAACTTTGGAGCAAAAGATAAACATGCTACAGCCACTCAAATAGGCATGTGAGAACATGAATGGAAAGACAACAATATATACTACAAGGAACAATCAAGATCCACTCCAAAACTAACATGGTTTGTCCTAGAGCAGCACACGAACATGGCATCGGAACGTTATAGATTTCAGACTTAGTGAAAATCCACTAAGTCCTAAAACAGCAATTCAACATGGCATCTAAAAGAGCATGTTTAAGTCACCTCGAAACTAAACATGGCAAGCGGTAAGCACCTCATCAAAGTACACATGAAGGTGATTCCGAAACACACAAGCATGCTTCATGGAGATAAACACAATGATAGCAACGAGCTCAACAAGATGGCATTTCATAACAAGTGAAACAACATCACAGCCACATGGCACTTTGCAACGATGATAAACATGGCAAGAATAAATCTATCATGCTACCTAGCACATACAACATGTAGAGCATGGCAAGACGAACACGTGGACTTGTCATTTGCATCATTCGGACAAACGAGCTAGAAGATATCACATGGCAAAGATGGCATAAAAACATCACATAACAGCAGTTTATATCACGATGCACTCTTGCAACAGCAAAACAAGCACCTAGATGATCTCTAACATGCATGACAACAAAAGATAAAACGTAGTGCACGATCCCACGAACATCTGGACATGCTATTTGCGCGAATCGGACAAACACACACAAAGTTATCCACGGTTGAACATTGCACCACAGATTAAGCAAAACAGGGACTAGGGTTGAAATAACCTCAGATCTGAGATCTGGGAAGGTTAACGGGCCCGGGCGGATCTACGGATCTGGTGCGAAGTGGCCTGGCGCGGCCCGTGGTGGCGGCGGCTTCGGCCCGCGGCGGCTGGGACGGCCCAGCTGGCGCGGTGAACGGACGGGCCGGGGCGCGGGCCCGGAGCGGAGGCGGGGCGTCCAGGCGGCCCACGGCGCGAGGCGGTGGCGGCCTGGTCGGAGCGGCGGGAGGCGGCTGGCGCGGCCCACGGAGGAAGGAGGGCCTTGGCGCCTGGCGCCCGGTGGAGACGCGGGAGTGGGCCGGTCGGGGAAGGACGGAGGGCCCAGACGGAGCGCCGGGGAAGTGGTCCCCTGGGCCACTTCGAGCGGTGCGGCCGGCGGGAGGCCTGGGCCGACGCGGAGACTTGCGGGGCTGGCGGCTCGGCGGTCAGATCGAGCGGAGTCCTCGATCGAAGCGGGCGCCCCTGGCGATGCGGAGCGGGCGTTGACTCGCGAGGGAAGGCGGCTCGAGGCTGGCGGATCTGGCTGGTTCCCTCGGGAACTGGCCAGATGGAGAGGAAGGGGATGGCTGGATCTGAGAAGAAAGAAAAAAAAGGGAAAGGAGGTGGAAGAGCTAGAGATGCCAAAATTAGACTAGGGTCTAATATATAGCAGATTTTAGGGTTAGGGGAGATTTAGGTGTGCTAGGAGCCCTCCGATCGCGATCCGACGGATCCGATCGCGGGGGTAGTTTAGAAGGGCCTAGGAGAAGGTAGTGGACTGCTGAGGGGTGTTTCTGGGACACGAAGTGAAGGCACTTTGAACCCACACGAATAACTGATGGGATAGCCAACGGAGTCCAAACGCGACGAGATTTGAGAGGCGGGTTGCACACAACAAAACAACAACACACACAACAACCTCGTGGCACACCGGCAACGTTACACGCCCAAACAACAAAGTAGGCCTACGGGACGTCACGGACACGTGAGGGAGCTCCGGAACGCGAAACGGACAACGGGAAGGAACGCGTGGAACCGGATGCAACCGACAACACAAATGCAATGCACATGTCTACATGATATGAATGAATGCCACACACTCACACAACAAAACGACGAAAACCCGAAAGACAAAGAACCCGGAATGGAAATAGATGAAGCCGGAGATATATTATATACCCAAAAGGGAAAGTATTACATCCGGGGCATTACAGGCCAGGCCCTGGTGGGCTGGCGCACCCTACTGGGCCCTCCCTCATGCGCCTAGGGTTGAAACCCTAGGGGAGGAAGGCGCCCCCTATGCCTTGGGGGGCAAGTCTCCCCCCAGGCCGCCGCGCCCCCTTGCAGATCCCATCTGCAGGGGCTGGCGCACCCCCCCTTGCCCCCTATATATATGTGGGGGGGAGAGGGCTGCCGCACCAAAGTCTCTGGCGCCTCTCCCCCTCCCGTCACACCTTCCTCTTCCTCCGCAGGGCGCTGGCGAAGCCCTGCCCGCTGCATCCATCACCACGCCGTCGTGCTGCTGGATATCCGACGACCTCTCCTCCCCCCTTGCTGGATCAAGAAGGAGGTGACGTTGCTGTATCGGACGTGTGTTGAACGCGGAGGTGCCGTCCGTTCGGCGCTAGATCATCGGTGACGAAGAACGCGAAGAGTACGACTACTTCATCCACGCTTCTTCGAAAGCTTCCGCTCGCAATCTACAAAACGGTATGTAGATGCACTCTCATATGCTCGTTGCTAGATGTCTCCTTAGATGGATCTTAGTGAAAGCGTAGAAAATTTTTGAATTCTGCTACGTTCCCCAACACATCCATGCGCGCCTAACAGCGGAAAGCGAACCATATACTTACGCTGGGGGCTGCTCTGGAGAATAGTTGCCGGGTCCGGCAAGGTCATCTCGGACGCACCCTCTGCTGTCGCGGCAGGTTCGTCCTCGACGATAATCACCTCCCGTCGACGCGCCGGGACCTTGGCTCTCTTCGCCGCTCTCTGGGCCAGAGTCCTAAAGAGGAATAAGTTCAGAGTAAAGCGAATGAGATACAAGACAAAACAGCAAGAATTGAAGAACTACAAGTACAGCAAAGGATCTTAATCTTCTTCTTCCTCGTCGGAGCTGAACGCGGAGAAGTCGAAGTCCGGCTCTCCTCCGGCGCGAGGAGGCGGAGGAGTAGGTTCCCTTGGCCGCTTGGCGGGAGCAGTGGCGGTGGTCCGAGACGACCCCGCTCCGACTGCCGTCGCGGCGTGAGAAGCGGCAGGGGCAGAAGTGGTGGTCCGGGAAGACCCCGCTCCAGTTGCCGCAGCAGCGTGAGGTGCTCCCGCGGCAACAGTGCTTGCCGCGGTGGAGCGTGTCACGCGGCGCGGCGACTGTCGACTCGCCCGCCACTCCGCTACGTCCCTGGCCTTGCGGAGACGCCTTCTTGGTGGAGCTGGGGGCTCTGCTTGCGGCGAGCTATCCGAAGATGAGGAGGAAGAGGAGTTGATCTCCAACGAGCCGCTCGTATCCTCGGCGGGCTCGCTCGACTCGACGTCATGCCCGGCAAGCTCTTCCTCGCCGGCAAGCTCCTCTCGCTCGGCAAGGCTTGCCACCTCTGATGCCTCTGCCTCCTCCACGGTGAAACCAAACTCGCCCGCGGCTGCGGCTGCCGCCGCTTCTTCCAGCCTAGTGGCGATGCGTTTCATCTCCGCATCGGTGGTGGCGCGAGTGAGGCTCTTCTGTTCGTCGGAACGGACCGGCACTTCTACCAAGCCGTCAAAGAACTCCTGGACCACGTCGTTTGCAGGCTATTGCCAAGTTGGGACAATCCCATGTGAGTCGCTCAGCGGCATCATTGCATGGATGCGGTCGAGCGAGGAATTGTTGCACAGCGGAACGACACCCTTCGGCAACCTGAACACTTCGGGATGTTGAGGGTCGTACTTGAACAGCTCCTGGAGCATCGCGTTAAGTTCCAGAACAGTGAAGTTGAATTTGAGGCCCGGGCGCAGCCTCATGATGTCCGCCGCATTCTTGAAGTCCCAGGCGGGTCTCCTCCTCTCCTGCAGGGGGGCGATGCGACGGCGGAGAAAATCTGCGCCAACCGCACCTACAGTGAGCCCGGCAAGCCTAAGGCGTTGGATCCGGGTGACGGCAATCTTCAGCCTATCGTCTTCCGGGGCCACGTTGCTCCAATCGCTGCCGCGCACTACTGGAGCTTGGCGCCTGGCAGTAAACGGCTGCGGGTCCTCCTCGACAATCCAGCACCAGTCTGCTCTCCATTCCTCCCACTTGCCGCGGAACTCTCCCTCCAGATAAGCTTCCTTCTTGCCGGCTCTCGAGATCCAGGCGATTCTGTCGGATAAAGGCTCTCCTCTCTCAACTCGGGGCATAAAGAAGTGGCGAAAAAGGGCTACGTTTGGATATACTCCGACAAAGTTTTCGCAGAGATGTGCGAAAACTGCCATGGTCAGAACAGCATTGGGGGTGAAGTCAAGGAGGCGGAACCCGTAGGTGTTCATAAGATCGCAGAAGAACTCAGAGAAAGGCTGGCAGAGCCCGCAGTAGAAGAACAAAGCGAAGAAGGGATATCCATTTGGAGCCATTCCCGAAGCGACGGCTGGAAGTACCTTCGTGCGCGGATGCGCCCGCGTCTCCGTCGACCAGAAGAGGTAGTAATACTCCCTCAGCTCCCTCGCGGCGAGCTTTGGGGGGAAGATTGCCCGCTCCTTTCGCAGCGCCACGAGCCGCTGCGCCTCGGTCGACTTCACGACCTTCCCCTTGTCGGCTTTCGGAGCCATGGCGGAAGTGGTGGGGGAGGTCGACGACGTTGGTGGTGCTGGTGGCAATGGGGGGCAGAGCGCTGCTCTCTTTCAGCTTTGAGGGGAAGGGGGAGCGGCGGAGGTTTCCGAGATTGGAATAGCAAATGGTGAGTGGGCGAACTGCCCTGTTTCCCCTGCTTATAAGGGGGGAGGGGGCGGACGTTCCGTCTTTCCGAATAAACAAACCACCCACGATCTCTCCCACGACGCCGCATTCAAAGCGTGCCGTTCGGGGAGGGCGCGGTGGATACGGAGAGAGATACGGCGTAACCCAAGCCGCGCGTGCCCGTGCCCTGTTTTGGGCCTGGCCCAACAGCGCTCGGCACCGTGTATGGCCCAGGCCCGGGGGCTCCTGTCGGTGTACTAGAGTAGGGGTACCCTAGTATCCCGAACTTGTGCACGGGCAGTCGCAGCATCCCGCGGAAAGGCTTGCCGGGTGACCGCCAAGGTCCTCCGTGGTTCCTTTGGAGCCATTCAAGAACAAAGTATTCAAGCCAAGGAGACAAGGCCCCGGCAAGAGGAGCTTGCCGGGAAGGCCAACCAAGGCATCTCAAGGAACTTGTCGCGACGCGCCATGCGTCCCGGCAAGGCCCGGTGAGCGACAAGCTCCCGGACGCGACAAGACAACGACCGCGGCAAGGCGCTTGCCGTGGCAAGCTACCACTCTGTACCCGCGCTCCAGCACATCCACCAACATGTCGCTCTAGGACCCTTCTAGGCGTACGTGGCGGGAGGCTGTGCAGCCAGCGATGCGCGGTGGCAAGCGGCGCTGACAAGATTGCCATCGTGGCAAGCGGTGGCGTCCCTGACGGTCCCTTTTTGCACTATTTGGGCGACGGAGATGGGCATTCAATGCCCTTGTCCCCTGCCGTCAGGGTTAGGTATGATACACTGTACAGGTAGTTGTACCAACCACAACACCTTTCCATTTTTACCCTTGTCTACGTTGCCACCTGTCGGTGACCCCTTGAGCATATAAAAGGAGGCCCATGCGCAACGTAGAGGGGGGGAGAAGGAGAACACTCATGCTCGGTCTCGTTAGCTACTGGTGTGTACTGTAGCACTTAGCGCTCCCGAGTAAGAACTCAATACAAACCACAAAGCAGGAGTAGGGTTTTACGCATCCGTGCGGCCCGAACCTGGGTAAACTGCTCGTGTGTTTCGCCTCGATCCGCTCTTCGTGTGATCTTCGCCCCCGCCGAACCGAAAGGGACTCGGTCCGCCGGTCCCATAGGTGCTCGTGGATCAGTTCCCCGACAATCCCCAAGCTTAACTCGTGCTCGTCCTCGAGTAGGTAAGTGATAAAAACAGAATTTTTGATGTGGAATGCTGCCTATCATGTCATATCATATTCTTTTCTTTACAGCATAGACATTTGGACTTTGATATGGTTCAAAGAAATAGTCTAGTTTTGACATAATAATTTAGATACTCAAGCATATCAACAAGCAACCATGTCTTTCAAAATATCAATGCTAAAATAAGTTATCCCTAGCCCATTATGCTCAACCATTGATCCATTCATGAAACACATTCGTATATTAGTTACACCCAATGCTCAAGTACGATCATAGTGTTTCCTAGTTGGTGATTGTAAGAGAAGATGGAGACTCAAATTCAAAAATAAAAATTGCATAAGTAAAAGAAAGGCCCTTCGCAGGGGGAAGTAGGGATTTGTAGAGGTGCCAGAGCTCAAAGCATAAATTGAGAGATAAAAAGTTTGGGGAGGTATACTTTTCCACCAACGAGAACGACTTGAGGTTCCCAACACTTTCCATGCTAGATATATCATAGGCGGTTCCCAAACAGAACATAAAGTTTATTCCTTTTCCACCAAACTTTCACAAGCCATGGCTAGCCGAATCCACGGTTGCCTTCCATACCAACACTTTTCAAGGAATTTATTATTTGACAACATAAAGTAAATTTGTTTTTCATTTCGGGACTAGGCATCCCTAATACCTTTGCCTTACTCTCGTGCAATGACAAGTGAATGAACACTCATCGTGAGAATAACCCATCTGGCATGGAGAATATTGGACACCCCTCACCGCCTCATGAGCGGTACGGGCATACAAAAGGGAAATTTATTTTGAAAATTAGAGATGGCACATACAAATTTACTTGGAACGGCAAGGAAATACCGCATATAGGTAGGTATGGTGGACTCATGTGACAAAACCGGGATAAAGGATTTTGGATGCACAAGTAGAGATCATACATAGTGCAAAATGAAGGCTAGCAAAAGACTGGGAGGGACCAACCATGAAACAAATAATTTCGTAAGCGATCATTGAGCATAAATAACACCGAATAATGCACCACAAGTAGGATATAATTTCGTTGCATAATTATTGACTTTCATGCTTGCATAGGGAATCACAAACTTTAACACTAATATTCTTACTAGAGCACAATTACTCATCAACATAACTCACATATCATATCATCATGTCTCAAAACTATTACAAGGAATCAAGTTTATTTTGTCAAATGGTATTCATGAAAGTTTTCATTACATCCTTCTTCGATATCTATCACTTTGGGACTAATTTTCATGTGTTGCTTTTGATAAGCTCAAACAAATATAAGTGAAGATCATGAGCATAATTTTTATTTCTTTCTCTCAAAATAATTTAAGTGAAGCAAGAGAGAATTTCTTCAAAAATACTAAGCACACCGTGATCAAAAAGATATAAGTGAAGCACTAGAGCAAGTCCTAGCTCATAAAAATTTAAGTGAAGCATAGAGAGCTATTCTAACAAGTCATGGAATAATTTTGGCTCTCTCAAATAGGTGTTTACAACAAGGATTGAAGACTTAAAAAGCAAAATAAAACAAGAAAAGACTCATCTCATACAAGACGCTCCAAGCAAAACACATATCATGTGACGAATAAAAATATAGTTTCAAGTGAAATACTGATAGTTGTTGGAAGAAAGCGGGGATGCCACTTGGGGGAATCCCCAAGCTTAGTTGGTTGCTCATTTTTGTATAATATCATGGGATTTCGGGGCATCCCCAAGCTTAGCCTCTTATATCCTTTCTTCATCCATCGTAAGGTAACCCAAAACTTGAAAACTTCAATCACACAAAACTTCAACAAAACCTTCGTGAGATCCGTTGCTATAAGAAAGCAAACCACTACTATAAGTGATGTATCAAATCAATTCATATTTTGTTTTGTATTATATCTATTGTATTCCAAATTTTCTATGGCAAAAACTCATCAAAGAAAACCATAGAGCCATCAAAATAAGCACACAACACAAAGAAAACAGAATCTGTCAAAAACAGAATAGTCTGTAGTAATCTGGAAGTTTTGAATACTTCTGGAACTCTAAAAATCTTGAAAAACTAGGGCCACGTGGTAAATTTGTATATTAATCTTCTGCAAAAAGAATCAACTAAAGATCACTTTTCTGTTAAAAATGAGAATTTTTCTCGCGAGTGCAAAAGTTTCTGTTTTTTCAGCAAGATCAAATCTACTAACACCCAACGTGTTCCTAAGGCTTTGCTTGCCACAAACCTTTATTCAAACCACAAAAACACATCTCAACAGAGATATTAAAGGTTTTTTTGCACAAGAACAGAAAATAAAAAGAAAAAATATTTTATTCGTTGGGTTGCCTCCCAACAAGCTCTTTCTTTACAGCCATTAAGATAGGCTTGGAATTTTAATGATGCTCACATGAAAGACAAGAATTGAAGCACAAAGAGAGCATCATAAAATATGTGACAAACACATTTAAGTCTAACATACTTCTTATGCATAGGAATTTTATAAGCAAACAAATTATCAAGACAAGAAATGTCTAGCATATGCAAAGGAGAGGAATAAAACATTGAAAATCTCAACATTTACGAGAGGTGATTTAGTAACATAAAAATTTCTCGAACCATATTTTCCTCTCTCATAATAATTACATGTAGGATCATACTCAAATTCAATAATATAGCAATCGTATAAATTTTTCTTTTCATGATCCACATGCATAAAATTCTTATAATCTTCCAAGATAGTGGGACTAACATCAAATAAAGTCATGACCTCTCCAAACCCACTTTCAATATTATCGCAAACATATTCATCATGAGGCTTAAATAAATTTTCAAGATCGTAACAAGAATCACCCCAATCATGATCATTGCAATAAGTAGAGGACATATCAATATTAGCATCGCCAAGCTTGGGGTTTTGCATATTACTAGCATAACTGACATTAATATAATTTATTATAACACCATTGCAACCATGCTTTTCATACAAGGACCTATCATGAATCACTTCATAAATTTATTCTTTGATCACTTCATCACAATTATCAAATTCAAGAATCTCAAGCAAAACTTCATAAAGATAATCTAGTGCGCTCAATTCACTAGCAATTGGTTCAACATAATTGGATCTTTTAAAAAGATTGGCAAGTGGATGAGGATCCATAAACCTTTTCCTTACGATTTCCGATAAAATACCCAATTATACCAAACAACCAAGCAAAGTAACCAAGTAAGACATAAGGGCAAACGAAAACAGATCTCACGAGAAAACAGCAAACGAAAAAGAGAGCGAATAAAAACGACAAATTTCCGTGAAGTGGGGGAGATGAAAACGAGAGGCAAATGGCAAATAATGTAACTGCGAGGAGATGAGATTTCTGATTAGGAACCTGGTATATGTTGAAGGTGCTCCCCGACAACGGCGCCAGAAATTTCCTTTGATGTCGGTTAAAGCTACGTTGGTATTTCCCCAAAAAATAAGGGATGATGCAGCACAACGGCGGTAGGTATTTCACGCATATTTGAAACCAAGGTTATCGAACCAGTAGGAGAACCAAGCAACACAGCGTAAACGGCATCTGCACACAAATAACAAATACTCGCAACCCGGCGTGTAAAAGGGGTTGTCAATCCCTTTCGGGTAACGGATGTGATAGAGTTGTAAATATTGGTAGATTGGATAATAAATAAGATAAATTGCAGCAAGGTATTTTTGGGTTTTTGGTTTAGTAGATCTGAAAATAAAAGCAAAGCCAAATAGATCGCAAATGCAAATATATGAGAAAGAAGACTCGGGGGGCGTAGGTTTCACTAGTGGCTTCTCTCGAGAAAAATAGCAACCGGTGGGTAAACAAATTACTGTTGGGCAATTGATAGAACCTCAAATAATTATGACAATATCCAAGCAAAGATCATTACATAGGCATCACGTCCAAGATTAGTAGACCGACTCTTTTCTGCATCTACTACTATTACTCCACACATCGACCGCTATCCAGCATGCATCTAATGTATTATGTATGGAAAAACGGAGTAATGCATTAAGAATGATGACATGATGTAGACAAGATTCGTTTATCTATGGCGTTAGATATGGATCTCGTCATTTTATCCTTAGTGCCAATGATACATACGTGTCGGTTCCCTTTCTGTCACTGGGATCAAGCATCGTAAGATCGAACCCACTATCGGGCACCTCTGCCCATTGCAAGATAAATAGATCAAGTTGGCCAAACAAAACCCAAATATCGGAGAAGAGATACGAGGCAATAAGAGATCATGCATATAAGAGATCAAAGAAACTCAAATAACTTTCATGGATATCAAAAGATAGATCTGATCATAAACTCAAAGTTCATCGGATCCCAACAAACACACTGCAAAAGAGTTACATCATATGGATCTCCAAGAGACCATTGTATTGATAATCAAAAGAGAGAGAGTAAGCCATCTAGCTACTAACTACGGAACCGTAGATCTACAAAGAACTACTCATGCATCATCGAAGAGGCACCAATGGAAGTGGTGAACCCCTCCGTGATGGTGTCTAGATTGGATCTGGTGGTTCTGGACTCTGCGGCGGCTGGATGAATATTTCGTCGACTCCTCTAGGGTTTCTGAAATATTGTGGTATTTATAGAGCAAAGAGGCGGTGCGGGAGGCCACCGAGGTGGGCACAACCCACCTGGGCGCGCTTGGCGCCTGGCGCGCCCTGGTGGGTTGTGCCCCCCTCGGGGCACTCCCTAGGTGCTGCCTTGGCCCATCAGGTCTCTTATGGCCCATAAAAATTCTCCAAAAAGTTTCACGGTGTTTGGGCTCCGTTTGATATTGATTTCCTTCGATGTAAAAAACATGCAGAAAACAGCAACTGGCACTTGGCACTATGTCAATAGGTTAGTACCAAAAAATGATATAAAATGACTGTAAAATGATTGTAAAACATCCAAGAATGATAATATAACAGCATGGAACAATCAAAAATTATAGATACGTTGGAGACGTATCACCTACCAAGCCACAACTTGGTCGGATCATGACAATGGGATTTGGCTCTAGGTCAAGTAGACCTTGGCCAATAATCAACCATAACCACCACCAGTACCCTAGCCTACTTTATGTACCCCATGAGCAAGTCCTCCTAGAGTACTTGGACAAGTTGGTTGTCATCTTTAATTGGTGACCTACTTGTCTACCCGAAGACGAAAGAAGAGTCATTCAGATGGTTAGGGAACATTTGAAGACCGCCATGTCAAGGAGGAAGAACTATACAAACCACCGTCGTCAAGAAGTGAACTTTCGCGTCGAAGGCCATGTATATATGCAAGCCAGTCCTCTCAAAGGAACCAAGCATTTCCATGTCAAAGAGAAGCTCACACCAAGATTATCGACCCCCTTCAAGATCACTACAAGCCGAAGAGAAGACAATTACCAGCTAGAGTTACACACTGTGCACAACGTACTCCACGAGTCACAACCCTGGAAGTGTTTTCAACTTCCTAACAAGCACGATTCCTACAAGGACATCGATCACCGAGCCATCGACCCCCAGCCGATCTGACCTACAGCAAGGGACCCATTTGCAACCTGGATCAAGAAGAACGTTATACACGAAGCTACACCATCAGGTACTTCAAGGTTCAATGGAGCCCCACTCGGAAGCAGAAACAGTACCAGATCCAAGTTTCCGTAATCCTTTCCACGCCTAGTTTGGGAATCTCGAGGACGAGATTTTTGTAAGGGGGTAGGTCTGTCACACCCTGATTTTCATGCAACAACACTTAAACTAATAATCATGATAAAATGTGGTTTGACAAAAAACTTTTGAGTGTTTTGGACTTTGTTTGATTGATTTTTGTCTTTTGTTTGCAAGTGCTCTAAAAATAAAATAAATCCTCCAACTCTTATACTCCTTCTCCTTGATCCAAAACTTTGCCCAATGATCATGCCATGTGTATAATACATAGTAGTATTTTATTACAAATAATTTGGCCAAAAAGTATTTACTAAATTAGGTTTTCCAAAAAAACTGAATTGAGACTTGAACTACAAGTACTTAATTAAGGGTGTGAAAAATCTTTCAAAAAATATAATTTACTGCTATTAGATATAGGACTCCCATAAACCACAAAAATATTATTTTTAAAGTTATTTTACTATTTTATTCAAAGGCTTTTTCTTAAGGCCAGAAATGGTCTTTAATAGGTTAAAATTATTTTACTATATCACAAATATTTGAGAAAATTTAGGGAATCTCAGTGGACATATATTATCCATATATAAGAGTTTCAACACATGGTCATGTTCAAAATATTGGTCAAATCCATCAAAAACACTTTCTGGATATTTCAAGCTTTTGAAATATCTACCAAGGAAATATTATCTGTAAATTCCAAGAAAATTCTAGCATGTCACAAATGCCCTATTTGGTGATCTTGCCAAACCTCATGTCTTAGAGAGCAATATAACATCATCAAATCCCCTCAAAGCTACTTATGTCCATTTTGAAGTTTGAGCAACTTTACATTGCCAAACATGTCCAAATGCTCTCAAACTTGGTGCACATTCTCAAATTGTCTAATTATGCATCTAGAACAAATTGCACAAGTTGGATAGAAGGATATCTTGATCAAAGTGTCCCAAAATCCTCTATGCCCAGATCCAAGTTTGAACAACTCTACATTGCCAACTTTCTCCTTTTTACCTCAATTTTTGTGGCCATGCTAACATATCCAAATTATGACACTACACCAAGTGGTGCATTAAGGAGAACAGGTTTGCATGACTAAATCTTGGAAAACCCATTTATGTTGATTTCTAGGGTTTACCAAAGTTGCATTGTCAACTTTCTTAAAATGGCCCCAAACTTGGCTAACAACCTCATTTCTATATTTCATTTGATCCTGTTAATTTTCATGTCAATTGGAATCCATTGCTTGCCGAAAACAACATCAAACATCTTCTGGCACTTTGCCAAAACTACCATTTGGACCACTTTCACTATTCCCATTTACCTCAAATTTTGACCACAGCTTATTCTAACCCTCTTCTACCTCCAGTAAGTCTTGCCAGCTCTCAGATCAATCATGGAGTGGGGTAAACCCCACTTTCTCTCTCTGGATAGCACATTTATCTCTCTCAACCCCGCCTCTCTCCCAGTGGTTCAAAAGGGCATCCAAGGCCATCTTCGTGTTGTTTACTCCTCCCTATCACTACTGGACACAAGTGGTCGCGCCCACTTTGCCTTCTTTATGCCATGGAATGCCAAAAGTGTGCTCAAGAGCGCACTACATTGCTCCCACGCACTGTAGTTGCTCACTGCCCAACGCCTCCGACGACCTCAGCCCCTCAGCGTCCGCAACATGCTATGCCCCTTCCCCCTCCTCTCTCTTCCTCCTGCTTCCTCCTCTCGCACGAGCACTGGCCGCCCGAGAGCACCAATGGGCAGCCTCGCACGCGCGACGCCTCTAACCCTCCCCCGCTCCCTCTCTTCTTCCCCTGGTCATAGACCACCTCCACGAACGCCCAAGACACCTCTCCATCGACTCACGTGGCCTCCAACGACGGATACAACCTCGCCGGCGCACGGGCCTATGGTGCATCGTCGTCCTCTCCTATTTAAGCCTCCCAGACTTCTCTCTCACCGCCACTCGCCCTCTCCCACTCCAAATCGACCGCCTGAGCCACCCATTCATCTTCAGAGTGGCCTGAGCTCGAGATCAAGCTCGAGCTCCGCCGCCTCAATCATCTAGCGATCCCCCGGTACGGCCCTTCTCTACCTCTTCTCCCTCTCGGTCTGGAAATAGAAAGCCACCCTGATCACTTCCCCTCTATCTCCCGCATGGATTGCAGGCTGAATCGACCGGAGTGACCTCCCGTAGCACCACCGCTCGACTTCCTCATCGCCAGCGAACCACCACACCCCAGCGAGCACCTCTACCTCCACCCGAATGGCGACACCTCCATGAGCTCCCCGGTGCCCTCAGATCGCCTCACCGTGGACCACATCACCGCCGGTGAGCTCGCCGCCCTCTCTGGCCTGAGGTTGACAACGATGGTTGTGGGGGCCCGTCGATCAGCCTCACATCCTGACTACGGGGCCCACCCGTCAGATTCAAACCTCCCCCACGCGCGAAGTGGTATGCTGCATCGGCTGGGTGCATTCTCTGAATACACCTTTGACATGGCAGCCTCTCGTGGGCTGGATCCGCTCTGGGCCTGCTGCAAAGTGGTCGTTCTGGCCCAGTGGCATAGTGCCCCTTTTCTTTTTCCTTTTCTGTAAACTTCCAAAAAATTCCACATGTTAAAATAATTATCCAAATGCAATAATTCCAACACCTAATTTCTTATAAAAATCCCACCTATTTAAGTGTGTGACTTTCATGCACATCCATACCTCGCATCCTGCCAAAGCGTAATCATATTATTCTCTATCTAGAGTTGGGCTCCTTAAATTCAAATGGATAAAGCCACATGGTGAGTAGGAATAGTTTCGAGTTTCTGTTCTGTTTTCTTTTGAGAATCAAACCTCTAATGGGTTTCTGCTACTAGGATAAGGGAATGGCCTTTTTTGTACTGTTCAGATTTAAATTCAAATTTAAGCATTTAAATCCCTATTTAAAAATCCATTTCTCTTTTTCTATAGCTCCAATTCCAAGACTACAAATTTTTCCATTCTTAGTTTTCATCCTAATATTTAATAAAAATAAGTTGACATTTTTATGAGAACTTTTTCTGTTGGTGCTATTGCCTTATTGTGTGCCTGATACTTTGCGACGTTAGATTGCGAAGTTGACGAAGGAGTTGGACCAGAAGGATT
Organism: Secale cereale; assembly: GCA_902687465.1. Lineage (NCBI taxonomy): Eukaryota > Viridiplantae > Streptophyta > Magnoliopsida > Poales > Poaceae > Secale > Secale cereale. The sequence continues at coordinate 38,854,384 of LR738715.1, forward strand.
TGAAGACCTCGAAGACTTGGTTGAGCCAGGCAAGCAGCCCGTTGACCATGATATACCTCTTTTGCTCATCGATAAATTTCGTATGCATGATGATGGTGTTGATGATGAGCTTGTTGGGCATGTTGCATTGATGCACGGTCCGTTGATAATTGCATGATTCGTAGCTCTATGTTGTGCTTAGAGATACGATGGTGAAACCCTAGTTGTTGATGCATGGACTTACATAAATTCCGTGAAAAAACACCTTGAGAGAAATCTCTCGAAAGCCCAATGGGTGCCACTAATCCCCTTGGGAGATGATGATGAACTAGGTATTGCTTCGTGGAGAAGTAGTGTACCGAGGCTTGATGAAAGTGTTGTTCACAGAGATGGATTAGATTTAAGATTGTCTACCGTCCCAACCAAACATATACAACCACACTACCCCTTATGGGACGGGGCATTATTGATTACCTAGTTTGTGCTAGCATGGATGCCCGCATTACTAGTGAAAGGAGTGGAGTGGTCACTCTTGGGACGGGGTCGTGCTTATATAGGTGGCCATGACTGTTTTCACAGGGCACCGGACACACCGTTGGTACCCCCGTGCTCGCGTTATGTGATAGATATGGGTGCATGGCTCCACTAAACTAAAACATGACTATGGGACGGGGGTTGTTGCCAATCGAGCGGACTCTATATTAGTCACAGCTAGGAAAAGGTAGTGATCGGGTGCTTACCCTGGGTCCCTGAGGTACCGCGGGTCGTGGATGACATTAAAGCTTCCCGGATCTTGTGGGTAAAGTGTGAAACCTATGCAGAGTGTCAAACTATTCGAATAGCCGTGTCCACAGTCAAGGGCAGTTGGGTGGTGCTGCTTAAACTATGTCCATATGTTTCTGACAAACAAAACGGTTTGGTAATATTGATGTTGTGATTCGTGAGGAAGTCACGATGAGCTTGAGCATGATTTGTTTATAACTCTTTCCGATGTTGATGTCCGTAACCTCCTGATACTTGTTGGAGACACATTCATGTCCTTGATAAATGTTGATCATACTTGCATGAGAAAAAATAGCCTCCTACAAAAAATGCCAATTTAGCAGTAGAGCCTTGCATAATTATTCTGTTATCACTCCTGGGTTGCTTGTGAGTACATTCAAAGTACTAATTGGCTTGCCACTAGTTATTTTATTGGCCAGGCATGAAAGAACAGGAGTAAGATAAAGATTTCTTTGGTGACGAACATGCGAGCTAGGACGCTTCCCAGTCAGAATGCCTGTAGGGTTAAGGCAGATGGCGTGGGTCCAAGTTGTCATTGAAGATTTCCGCTGCGATGATACAATCAAGACTTGACCATAATGGCCCTACTTGTGTAAGACGGTATGTATGGATGTAAGACTCTTGTTATTCATCTTCTATGTGTTCATTGAGCAGTGATCTCTGGGATCACTGTACACGTGCATTCGATGATCACGACTTATGAGTCGGGTCCCCACATATTCTTAGGGCCCTCTCGGTGTGACGGCATACATCATCGTCTGGCCAGACACGGGTGACTAGGTCACGGGGGATGCTTGAACACGTCAACAAGAAAGAAGAACGAAACCAGTAATGGGAGAAACGGTATAGTGAGCATGGTGATAATGCACGAGGATACCGATGCACACTGGTTTTTGTAAAGTATTGCGAAGCAAAGGGAACATCACATCATAGGGACCGATATGGATGTCCACGGTTTCGCTATTGGTCATTGAACAAAGGAGTTTTCGTTCATGTATATGATTTACCGAACCTACGGAGTCACAATCTTAAGGTAATCAAGATCTGCTAAGTGTTACTGGTACGTGAGTAATAAGAATATATTTTTGAAATTGTGTTATTAATATCTGGAATAGTTCTGAGAGGTTTCGGAAGCGTTTCGGGGTCACCGAAAGGGTTTCGATGAATATCGGGTAATACTGGGTATTACCGATAAATATATATAGGTAGAAAAAATGTAGAATATTTTATATTTAATTATATATATATATATATATATATATATATATATATATATATATATATATATATATATAATGGTCTGAAAATATTTAGAATATTTTATATTTAATTTAAATATCAATGGGTCTAAAAAAGCCAAGAGGTGGAAGTAGTATGAAGGCCACAAGGGCCCAAGTAGGAAGGCGCCCCCCTTTCCTTGTAGGCGCACTGGACTTGGGGAGGAGTATGGCCAGCGCCCCAAGGGGGACTTCCCCTCCTTGGTGGCTGCCCTCTCCCTCCCCTCCAACCTATATATACTAGGGGATTTTGCTCTATTAGATGTACAAGTTTTGGAGCCTCCTCTAGTTGATCTATTTCTTGTTCTTGTTGGTCCTAGTTAACTACCTAGAGCTAGCAATAGCCACCTCTAATCCTCATAATATGAATCCATGTGTGGTTCTAATATCCTCCCTCTAATTCTCCGGCGACGATTATCTCTGGAAGGTGAAGCGCTGCCGGATCGTGAAGACCATACGCTTGCAACCAAGTAGAGAGGTCATGCTTTCAGTCTTCCTTTCGAGGGATTGTTCAAGGGCGGTTCGAGGGATAGTTCAGGGTCATTTGCGGGATCGGCATCGATGTTCGAGGGACTTCAAGTACGATCTACACTAACTCGTCTACTTTCGTTGCACTCCTGGAGTCGGTAACGATCATTGGTCCAAACCTGTAATGCATCTTCATATTGTTCGTGGGTGATCGTCGGGCAAAAAAACTTTGTTTCCTACTACATTTCCCAACAATGGCACCATGAGTGGTTCTATGAGTAAATGCAGGTTTCGATTTAGATCACATGTGATTGTGAGGGTGATGTTCTTGCTATGCTTCCCTCAAGTGTTGCTTCGGTTTAGTTCATTCACGGCATGGTGTCGCTTTTTACAAGGTTCTGACAATCGTTCGGCTCTGGCTGTCGACGATCTGCTAACATTTCGTTGGGCTTCACCATAGTCAAGAATATATGCAAGAGCACTACTGCGAGATGGTCCTAACGCGACAGTATAATCAGAGACCCTTCAACGAAAATGTGTGCGATGCATTAATCGCAAACGGTGGTGTATAAAAACCGTAAAAAAGATACGAACTATTTGCGATGGCGGAGCCATCAAACACGATTCAGATTATAGTTGTGTGTGCGATGCCTGGCATACAATTAATCCATAAGAACTGTTTGCGGTGAGCCAGAACAACAAAAATGAGCAGCCATATGAAGGTGTGTGCGATATAAGGCATACAGTTCAGTCAGATGAACTGTTTGTGATTAGGCAACACAACAGAAACGGTCAGCGAGATCAAGGTGTGTGTGCGATGGAAATTTGCTACTGCCCTACAAAACTCCGCGATTTGAGGCCCAATACGAGTGTACAAGAAGAAAGGTTGCGTAGTAGACATCATGGCGTCCATGTTGGGTGTGCGTACCACACCCACTACACACTCCACCGCCGCTGCCCGTCGGCAGTTGTTGCCGGCCGCCGTTGTCGGCACCCCATCGACCGCCGCCGTGGCCGCCACACCATCGTGGGCCTAAAAAGGCCAAGAGGTGGAAGGCAACTTGGGCCACAAGGGCCCAAGTAGGAAGGCGCCCCCCCTTTCCTTGTAGGGGGGGATTGGACTTGGGGAGGAGTCCTGCTCCTCCCCCTATGGCCGGTGCCCCTAGGGGGACTTTCCCCCTCGTGGCTGCCCTCTCCCTCCCCTCCAACCTATATATACTAGGGGATTTTGCTCTATTAAATATACAAATTTTAGAGCCTCCTCTAGTTGATCTATTTCTAGTTCTTTTTTATCCTAGTTGGCTAATTAGAGCTAGCCCTAGCCACCTCTAATTCTCGTAATTAAAAGCCCCATGTGGTTCTAATATCCTCCCTCTGATTCTCCGGCGACGATTAGCTTTAGACGATGAAGCGCTGCCAGGTCGTGAAGATCGTGCGCTTGCAAGCAAGTAGAGAGGCCGTGATTTCGGTCTTCTGTTCGAGGGATCGTTCAAGGGCGGTTCGCGGGATCATCATCGACGTTCGAGGGACTCCAAGTACGATCTACGCCGACTCGTCTAGTTCAGCTGCACTTCTGGAGTCGGCAGCGATCGTTATGCATCTTCGTATTGTTCCTAGATGATCATAGGGCGGTTTTTTTTGTTTTCCACTTCGTTTCCCAACAGAGTGCGGGAGTGTTTTTGGGAATGAGATGGAAAGTGGGCGCGGCGTGTCCAAAACGGGCGGGCAGGGAAGGACAAGGGCGCGCATCTCGCCCGTCCGCACGTTGTCCATTTCGACATAAACGCGGCCCAAATTTGGTCCTGGAATGGGCCGACGGTGGACAAAAAACGGACGTTTGTCTGTTTGGTCCCGTGCATTGGGCCGCGATTTGTGTTCGTTTACCCCCAAATGGAAGGTACCGGAGCATTTGGGGTCATGCTTTGGAGTTGACCTTACGAACAATCGGAAAGGTTCACGCTATATTCAGGATTTATAAATGGAACAAAACAAGATGATATGACAATAAGCATTAAACATGTGAATCATGCATACAAAAGATCCAAAAAAAAAAAGCAAATTTTGGACAAGATATAAATGGAGATATCCAGTAAGATCATTATTTTAAGCATGAGTCCAAAATACGTTCAAAACACATGTGTGTGCAAATATATATGCAACACATACAAGCACTTGTAAGTCATAGCACACCCTCTTACCGGATCCATCAAAAACCAAAAAGAAACAAATCAAGTGACCGGCAAGGAATAAGGTTATCAATGAAAGAAAAGCACTTTCTCGCGTGTATAAATTTCTAAGTGGAAAATATTCATCACAATTTGCATCCACAAAGAAGCTCGCGGACATAAGCTAGTTGCTGGAGATAAGAACATGATATCCATGAGTGAACCCATTAGACACATGGCACAAAATGGCCGTGACTTACCAAGCATAAAAAAAAAGACCACAAGTAAAGAGAGTATTTTTTTCAATTTCATCAATATTGCACATGAGAGCACTTTGAGGAATTTTTATGCAAAAATTGCTTATTTTTCATCATATTTGGGATAAATAGATGATTTATAAATGCCCCTGATATGCTTCTTCTCAAATGTCACACATGTTTCGACAACTCAAACGGCACCGGGCTCATCTACGCATGGTAAATAGTGAGTGATTTTTAAAACAATAGAGAAAAAATTCCACAAAAAATAACTAAATTTTGTAGGCATCCAAGATGCTTGTCTGGGCAAAGTGCATGTAAAATTTCGTGATTTTTAGATAACTGAGGAGCCGCATGTTCATCTCGAGGTTTAAAGCCATCGTGAAAAACACAAATTCCCATATATACTTGTATTGGGATCGTGTTGATGTACATGCTATTCTTCTTCCTCCACTCCTCTCTGTTCTCTCCTTCCCCTCATATTAGCTCGGGTGATAAACGGAATTGAAGACTTTAGAGAGAGAAAAGGCAAAGCTAGTTGCAGCACCACCATGAAACGCGTGGTTCCATCAATACCGATATCATCCATGGCGCCACGCTACCCTGCATCTGATATGGCAACAACAAACCTTAGCAGCAAACTTTCTAAACACTGAATTTTGACCTTGTTCCCAAGGAACGAAACCAGTCAAGGTTGACGGCACAGAGCCTCAACAGCTGCTGCACGCAGCGAGGTCGCGACGGCGTCCAAACGATACATGCCGGGTGGTGAAGGTGGGCACAGAAAGAGGTGAAACTTTTAGCATGCCAAAATATGCAAGGAAATCTACTTTGGTCAGATTGTCTGCTTAGATGTGATGGTGAATGGTCAAACTTATGCCACATCACACAAATATGTAGCAGCAAACCTCCCCAGTGACAGTCAAGTATTAACCTAAGCCCTTAACAACAGTATGTATTTCGAGCACATTGGTATCCAGTGACAAAATTGAAACATACACCTCGAGGGATGTATGTATTACACTCTTTCATCCAACACACAAGGCACAGCCACTGCCTCGGCTGCTTGTGTTGCTGACGACGACGAGAGGCCTGCCGAGACGGAGAGAGGCTCACTTCTTCTCCGCTGCTTTATGGTCTGGAATCTTCAGCAGGCCACCGTCGATGAGAGGCTGCACCTCAGATTTCGCAAGATCCTTCACCTTGGAATCCGGAGATTCCAGATAGGCAGCCACCACCTTGGAGCTGCAGTAGCGACCAACAAGTTCAACAGAGTATCAGCACATGATTCCTTCTTTTCATCCTTCAAAATACCAGCTCAGCAGTGCAATGCAGTATGTTAATTGCAACAAATAGCTGCAATTTTATTCATAGCATTTGCATGCTCCACAAATTTGATGAACAGATTAAACAACTGACATATCGATGAGGAGTCATTTTGAGGTACCTGAATCCATCTGCAAATGACTTGCACTTCCCTTTGAGGGCTTTCTTCCATAGGGTAGCGGCAAACGCAGGGCAGTCAAGTATCATCTTTCTGATTACGCGGCTCGAGTGGTAGTTATCAAAGGCGTGCTCAACATCTTCTGTCCTCGGGCGTGCTGCATCAGAAGCTATAGCGTTGTGAAGCACGTGGATCCTGTCGGTGACCCCCTCCAAGACATTATTTTTTCCACCTACAGCAACCTTGGAAAATTGGGAATACAGAATCTCAGCAGGTGCAATCATGAAGCTCTTCAATAGTCAATTGCTCATTTGTATCAAGAGTTAGACCAAGAAAACAGTAGTTAAGGTAGGTTTGTGTGTAGACTAGAGTGCTGTTTTCTTTTACAGGAGGTTGATTCATCATTAAGGAACAGTTAATAACAGTAATACGGAGTATAACGCTAGGGCATATGGACCAGCATATCCCAGAGAAAAGGCTCCATCAACTCATAAGAATATTTCCACATTGTCGAATAATAATAAGGAACAATGCTTGTCTCTTGAGAAGGTCATGCAAGTAAAAGCATATTTATCACAAAGTAGTTCCTGGCTATAGATGAATGAATAATAATATCATAGATGAACGAATATTATCCCAAGAAACTGGAAGGTACATGTAGAAAGGTGAGCATGGACCAAGGAAATTTACCTCATATAATACGTCTTTGCCAAAGTTCGTTCGAAGTAACTCTCCAACATTTTCAATGCAAGTCTCGATGAGAACCTGAAAAGAAAAAAGAACATCTACATTATTGCTGAGATTAGGGGGTACATGACTATCGGAGCATAGTAATGTCGGTTGTAATGTGACTAGTGAGGCGTAGTAATGTTGCGACTAGGTGTTCTTTAACAAATGGTCACCCTTAAATCAGTATATACTACACTACTGCGAATAAATTTAGATCTCTTGAACGGGGAAACTACATGCTCCAAAAGAAATGCCACTGAATAAATAAATAAAAAGTTAAACACATGTTACAAGTATCACCTCAAAAAGCTCGCTTTTCACCAACAGTTCTTGTCGCCGTTTGAATGGGTCCTTCTTGCTATCAGATGCAACCAGTGTGTCTTCGGAACCCCCATGTTCTTTGTCAGCTACATCACCCTCACCCAGCTTACTATCCAAGTTAACGTTAATAGCACTCTCTGATGCCTCATCCTGAAACAAAAAAAGCAAAATTCTAGGAGCCTGTCTCTCTTCAAAGTACTTAACAATTAATAGAGTAGGTCACTTGCCTTTGCAATAAGGGAAGGCACACGGTACTTCAGACAACTCAAATCAGTCGGAGTCAGATAACGTGAGCAAAGTGGGTGAAGTAGCTGCAGCAATGGGCGTCTCCCGTTCTGTTCCAGCAAGGAGATCCATCATAAATATTCTCGTGTGCTTATAACTAACAAACCAAAACAAGCATATCAGAAGCTCGTTATTCCTTTTACCTTGTCAAATATGAGTTCCTTTAACTGCTTTGACAGCTCTTCAATTACAACCTACAAATATTGAAAGTAAGCTATAAGCATTGTCTATTCAGATTGCTTGTAGTGGCAGCATAACACTTGCTTCAAGCAAACGATTGGTGCTGGCTAACCTTAGTAACAAGTTTTGTGTCATCAACAATGGAGAGAAGACAAGCAAGGAACTGGAGGAAAAAAGACATGTTAGTTTAGTTGATTGAAATCACTTGGAAGCAAAAACAATCTGAAATTACTGTATATTGGGGAGGATGTTTTTAAAAGTTAAAACATAAATTCACACAGCAGCATCCTATTTAAACACTAAAATATATTGCATATATAGATATCACTTACAAGGCAACCATAATCACTGAGAGCAAGCTTCATAACCTGCCCCTTCAAGCTTTTGATAATTTTCTTCCTATCCTGAAATGCATTACCATGTTAAATGGCAAAAGCACACTGGAAATAAACAAGAATGAAATGAAATACTACTGAATATGCAGCATGCAGCACTAACAAATGCACGGTTTAATTTGCGTGACTATTTACTATTTCTGAAATCTACAGAAGTTAATAAATAAACATTGGATAAAGCAGATGAGTGAGCAAATATACCAAATGATCGTTCTGAAATCTGCCCTTTTAGATAGAAATAAGAAAACGGAAAGAGAGAGAAAAAAAGACAATGTACCTTCGCACTGCCATGCTTGAGGCAAGCAAGCCCTATTTTTAATCCTTCCCTCGTCTGCATGATCCGAATGAGAAGTGGTTCTGAAGATCTTTTCTTCTTAGCTTTTGATTTCGTTGGTACTTCAGCGACACCTGATAGTTCTTCTCCATCTACGACAGATGACCCTTGAGTAAGATGGGGGGTTAACTGGCGAATCACGTCCGAGGCTGATGTCTACAAAACACATGCATATATTAGATAGTGCGATAAGCTGAAGAAACATTTCAACAAAAAAGGAGAACTTTGTTATGAAGATAGGCCAATCGCGTCAATAAAATACATTTACCTTATCTGCAATTGTTAAGTACTCCAATATGACCGTGTGTACTATGGAATACTCAACAATACCCTTTTCCAAAACTGGCTGGATAACAGTAGTCATATACTGCAGGACAGATGATTTCTGTAGTCCAAGCTTGGAAATTGTTTCTAACAAACTGAAAAGGAAAGTTGAATTTTAGGATATTGAACTAAACAAATAACTGCAGCAACCTATGGCAGGATAAGTGGGTGACTACAAAAACATTTCCCTCCACCCAAGTTAAGTTTTGTACAGAGATGTAACAAAAGTTAACGGGACACTACAAAGCTGATGTATGACAGGACATTATAGCATGCCAACCTGCATGATTTTTGTTCAGTCAAGTCCTTGAACAGCTGAAGCTCGGTGGAGTACAATTCCAACAACAAACTTCTTTTCTGAGGCGGCGTCGCCTGATGAAAGGCGCAATCAACAACTGCAAGAAAGAGTGCATCTCAATGTGAGATTACCGTGTAGCCCTTTACTTGTATAGCAAATAGAAATGCATGAGTACAATGGCATTCAACCATTAACTCCTGCCCCTATACACGACAAGTTCCTACCCCTTATGACAACTAGAGAATACCCCGCGTGTTGCTGCGGGAATCCATTGCAATATATTTCAGTGATTTGATTGTATGAAGCTTCTATAGTTGAATTAATAGTATATGCACTAAATTTAAAAATATATATTGTATTTGATTATTGTGTGGTCAGAAAATATTTTGAATATAAGGGGCATAACGTAATGGAGAACTTTTTTTCATGCATGTTGAGTGGACCTTTGATGTGGTGGCATGTGTGGTGAGGTGAAAGGTGTGCATGAAATGAACTAATAGTGGAAAACTTTTTCTCATGCATGTAGTGGTGGGCCTTTGATGAGGTGGCATGTGTGCATGTGTTGAGATAAATAGGATAGTGGGGATCAACTTCTTATGTATATAGGATAACACATAGCAACACATACCTGCGGCTCCTATCGTGTGACGAAGTAGAGAAGCGACATGACCATGAAGGGAAGAGATGAACAAGGCAAGCTGTTTTTTAGTGGCTGCAGTCAGAAACAAGAGGTATGTTAGTTAATCTAAGGGTAATCAAACAAACGAGCAACATTCTCCCATATGAACCTATACGAGTTTCTGGCGAATCATAAAGAAATTTACCAAGTTTTATGAGCTTCTTCACAAGGAAAACAGCATATTTCTTGCGGGAAAGATGGAGCAAATGTGGCTGCAGGGCAACAAAAACAGCATCCCTCTCTGGCTGTGAGCACCACTTCACACATGTCTGAAAAAGAATGGTGGCTATCAGAATAAGCACCAAAACACCATAAGCAACACGCTGATAAAGAATGAATATCGTCGACTTACTTGAAGAACACGTGCGGTTACATGGGATCCGGCAATTTCGAAATATTTGCCATCCATTTTACGGAGAGCCTCGGTTACTAGCCTGTAGAGATGATGAACCCATCGGCATAAAGAAGTTGAACATAAGTTGCAACTCACAAGACTTTAAGAGTGACACTTACTTGGATCTATTCTCCTTGCTCACATCACGACATCTCATCTTCTCCCATAGTACTGCCAGTTCCTGTCAATATTAGGTGTTGACAGCACACCAAGTCAGAGTTATGGTGCTGAATCATCATAAACAGAGGAGATGGTGCAAGCAGGCGCTGCTACTATCTATTAGTGGGATCAAAGCCAGTTCTTGGTTCACCTTTAAAACAAAATTAAGTAATGCTACCACCAGAGCTCAAGTCCAATCCAATCCAAAACTAAAAATCATATAACAGAGGTGACGGTTGAAGCAGGCACTGCTACTACTATCTATTACTGGGACCAAAGCCAGTTTTTGCTTCACTGTCAAAATTAAGCAATGCACCAGAATTCAAGCCCAAAACTAAAAATCCAGAGGACTCGGAGGTCTGTTACTTTGGTTCAGGCTACAAGCATTATTACATGAATTTATTACTATGTACTCCGTATGCAGCAAGTGCAATCTGAAGGTTGAACATACAACTATACAAGGGTTGAGCAGAGGGCGCTGAAAGCAAAATTACCTTCTCGAGGTTGTAATTGGGCTTCCTCTTCATCTTCCTCGACTCGGACATTTCCTGCCACGGACAGTCAACAGCATTCTGGTGTCAGCTCAAACTCAAGCAGCAGCCCATACTCTAAACCGGCACCCAGGCCCCAAACGACCTCACAGCAGGAAAGGGGCATCGATGTCCGTACCTTGGCGGCGACCCGCTTGTCCTTGGCGGTGACGGGCTGCGGCTTGGCCTTGGCGGCGGCGGGGGCGTCGTAGGTCTTCTTCCGCTTGGCGGCGTCGCCGGCCCCCTTGGACGGCGCCTTGGGCCTCCCCGCGGCCTCGCGCTTCCGCTTGTTGGCGCCCGGGTGGTCGCCGCCGCCGGCCATGGCTGCGTGGGGCGGTGTCGGCGAACGGAGGAGCGGCGGGCGAGCGAGGGTTTACCTGGTAGCGTCGGAGGAAGAGGCCGGGACAGGTTGGTTCGTTCGAGCTAGGGTTTATTGTACGCATTCCCGGCGCGAGTGGGCTTGCGGCACGGCCTGGCCCGCGGATTGCAGCCCATCATCACGCGGCAACGCATTGGGCCTGCGACATTTATCGGCGGTGGCTGCTACCCGTCATCATCCGACTGATCCCTGTGTCTCGAAAAAAAACGACTGATCCCTGCGCGGGATAAGTCGCTTTGCAAGCCGTCCGATGCAAACGACCACACCCGTTGGATCGTTTTTACCACACAACGCACGCGGCACGCCCCCGCAGTACCCATACCTTGCGGTACTGCTACTGCGTACTCCTCCAGCGCCGCCATGTTCGTAGGTGCGCCGTTGTCACTCGCAACAGCTCGCCATCGTAAGCATGAGCGGCCTATCGGTGCTCCATTACAACACCGGCTAGGCTCCATCACGTCACCACGCCCCGGAGGCGCTCCATTGCAGCTCTCATCGCAGCATGGACGACCCGGCGGCGCTCCATTGCAGCTCCCATCACACCATCAACGACCTCGGCGGCTCTCATTTGCAGCTCCATCACAAGTTCGCAACATCAACGGCCTTGGTGATGCTCCATTGCAGCTCCCATCGCAGCATTGACGACCACGACGGCGTCCATTGCAGCCATGTCGCAGCACGTGCGCCCCAACGATGCTCCATTGCGGCACTGTGCGCCTCGGCGATACCATCCATCGCAGCGCACCATCAGCTATGCTCCATCGCAGCAGCCGTGAGCGTCGACGATCAGCTCGCCCGCAACGCCAACACGTAGCAAACAGCTCGCCTTGTAAACCATGGCTAATGCAGGGCAGACGAGAGGCGACGCGGTATCCACCGGTTGGCCTCGTAGCACATGTGCTCCCGGCCAGCGACAAGCTTGGTAGCACCCGTCGGAGCACTGGTCTCCAACACCAGGGCGACATGCAGCTTCGATGGTGCCGCGGCGAAGCCCTGCCCCCTTTGATGCACGGGATGCGTCCTTCCCTTACAACGGGTCGCAGTCGATCTCGAAGCAGCGAGCCATCGTCCCGTAGCAACCACGGGTGGTCAGTGCATCATCCCCACTTTGCAGCAGCTACGCCTTGCAGTGCATCGAAGCGCGGCGGGGAAGAGCGAAAAAGGCAATGAGGATTGAGTCACCGGGAAGACGATGCAAGAGGATAGGAGAGAAATGCAAGAGGATAGGTGTCGGTGTCAAAACTGGCGGATCTCGGGTAGGGGGTCCCGAACTATGCGTTGATACGTCTCCAACGTATCTATAATTTTTTATTATTCCATGCTATTATTTATGAAGTCTTGGATGTTTAATGGGCTTTATCATACACTTTTATATCATTTTTGGGACTAACCTACTAACCCAAAGGCCCAGTCCAGATTGCTGTTTTTTTTTGCCCGTTTCAGGGTTTTGCAGAAAAAGAATATCAAACGGAGTCCAAACGAAATGAAACCTTCGCGAGAGATGTTTTTGGAGAAAATCACGCACGCGGAGCTTGAGAACCACGTCAGGGGATCGAGGGCTGGCCACGAGGGTGGGGGCGTGCCCCCCTTCCCAGGGCGCGCCCCCTGCCTCGTGGCCCCCTCGAGCATCCCCCGGATCCCTCCTTCTTCCTATATAAGTCTACGTACCCTAGAAACTCCGTGAACAGAGAGAAAACCCTAATTCCACCGCCGTACCTTCTGTTCCCGTGAAGATCATGTTGGGGAACGTAGTATTTTAAAATTTTCCTACGATCACGCAAGATCTATCTACCAGATGCATAGCAACGAGAGGGAGAGTGTGTCTACGTACCCTCGTAGACCGGGAGCGGAAGCGTCAAGTGATGCGGTTGATATAGTCGAACTTCTTCGCGATCCAATGATGACCCTCAACCGTAAGGAATCGAGATAGTCTTCGCGGGTAAGAATAACCCAATTTATTGATTCGACACACGGGGAGCCAAAGAGTATTTATAAGCTTTGACAGTTGAGTTGTCAATTCAACCGCACCTGAAATATACTTACTTGCAACAAAAGATAAGTGGTAACAGTGATATGATAGTGATAATAGTGATAGTAAAAGTAAACGGCAAAAGTAAATAGTGAAGGTAAATGGCAAAAGTAGCAACTAGTGACAAGCAGGGTTTAAAACACTGTAGGCTAGGGAGATGGATGGTTGGGCGCTGCATGGATGAGATAGATTCTAACTTGGGGCACGGCACACGGAAAAGTAATGATCATCTAGGCAAATATCAAACATTAGGCATGTATCCCGTAGGTAGTTGTACGTGCTTGCAATAAGAACTTGCACAACATCTTTTGTCCTACCATCCCGCTACAAACGGGGCCAAAAGGAACTTATGGAGATTAAGGTGCTCCTGTCAAAGAGCACCGGAACAAAGCAATGAACTCAATGGATACATGTAATCCTCAAACTACGGACCATCCCCTTTGGTGTCCCAAGCTGTCACTTTTGGGATCGCCGGTTCCGAACCGTAATAGGTGCAAACAACTCATAGATAGGATCACGAACACAAATATATTCCTGCAAACACATATGATTCAGATCTGAGATCATGGCACTCGGGCCCTAAGTGTCAAGCATTAAGAATAACAAGTTGAAGCAAAGATGATAAACACCATAGTAGATGATAGGCAACATGCCCCTAACGATCTGACAAACTATTACATGATCTAACTCATCCAATCCCTACCATCCCCTTCGCCTACAGCAGGGGAATTACTCACACATGGAGGAAGAAGTCATGGAGGGATGATGGAGTGGTGATGATGATGACGATGGCGACGATCTCCCCTCTCCGGAGGCCAATTCAGCCTCCAGATTAGCCCTCCCGAGGAAGAACAGAGGGTGGCGGCGGCTCCGCGACGGAAAACTGCGAAAGGAACTTCTGATCTGGGGTTTCCGCGTCTTGACTAAAAATATGAGGCAAAGTAGGGCACCAGGGGGTGTGGGCCCCACCCAGGCGACCCCCCGGCGCGGCCCTGGGGGGGCGCGCCCACAGGGCGCCTGGGCACCCCCTGGCCCCCCTCTGGCCCCTCTTCTGGCCCCTGGTTCCTTCGAGTGCGTGGATTTTCTGTGATTTTTCGTGGATTTTTCTGAGATACCTAAAAATCCGTTTTCCTGCACACAATAAAACCATACAGGCAGCTCTAATGAAAACAGCGTCAGTCCGGGTTAGTTTAGTTCAAATCATGCAAGAATAAGGTCAAAACAATATCAAAAGTGTTTGGAAAAGTAGATACGTTTGAGACGTATCAACTCCCCCAAGCTTAGCATATTGCTTGTCCTCAAGCAATTCAGTTCAACGAACTGGACGCGACAAAGAAAACTTTGACAAACTCTTTTGCTTCATTAGATGTATATAAGCATGTACTACGAAAAGAGTCTAGCAAGTATTAAAACAGTACTATGAGGACAATGCAAGGAGCAATCCTTCTTTCAAGTGACTAGTCACAAATACTTAAAAGTAAATAATGTACTACTGAAAATCAAGACAAGATTACATTGCACATAGCTTGAGCATACTAGGGTGGTATCTCGCTAGTCTCCATGAGTGAAGCAAAACATAAATGCAGAAACTCCTCCAGAGTTTTAAAGGAGACTAGAACTAAGAATTTCAGAATAAATCATATCACAAGTATGCAGAAGACAATGTAATACTTTGGGACAATGCACATTACACTCAGAATGACAATTATGCTCTCCTAGTTAGTGCTTTGAAGAAAGAAGGTGAAGACTCTCGAACCGTGGCTTTTGTTGGCAAAGTTGAAAACCCGTGATCGGAAACAAAAACTAAACATGTACCAGAGCTCTTGGTTTTTTAGAAACAGAGGTAAAAACGTTTTTGAGAGGTGCATATTTCGTCAACGAATGCTAGTAGATAACTCAATCACTTTTTGAGTGGACAAGTCTCGAGGAACGGCTCCCGCATGAGGACGATCACATCCTCTTAATCTCCTTTGTTTATCACTGCCAAAGTTTTCTGATTTCTCATGAACAAAGCGTGAAGGAGGGTTTGTTTGTTATATTATCTTTTTGAGCCGGGAGCACTCGATGCCGGTTCCTTCTCGTATTAAGGGTTTGCACATTAGACATGCAATCCAGGGGTGAAACTTGTCCAACTTAAAAAGATCATGAACTAACTACTACTTCCTCATGAGCTAAAACATAGGCACAAAAAGAGAAATGCTTTTGATTAATTTCGAGATGGTACACGAAAGTCTTCGTTAGGAATGGCAGGTAAATACCATGTATAGGAAGGTATAGTGGACTCATATGGCATAACTGGTTTTAAGGATTTTGGATGCACAAGCAGGCAGTCCGCTTAGTACAGGTGGAAGTTTAGCAAAAGACTGGGAAGCGACCAACTAGAGAGCAATAACGGTCATAATCATGCAGAGCGACAAAGCAACATTGAATCAGGCATGAAAGTGATATAACTATTCTGAAACTCAAAGATCATCAAGGCAGAGTAGACTTTTTAGTCTTAACATGTGTAAGCATGTGCCAAGTCAATCCAAAAATTCTCTAAAGGGAAATACCACCTTAGTATACCGGACTATGAACAGTGCAATGCATGTAGATCATTTCAATAACACATTATATACTCTAGTTATTCGAGACTAGCCACAAGGAAAGCATGAACCACTGAAAGAGCATTGTAAACATAGCACTATGTCGCTACAAGCTGGTCTCTAGATCATAAGTACAGGCATATGTACAAAAGTAGAAACAAAAAGAGTTCATACCGGTCTTCCTTGTTGCTTCCCTTCAGTCGATCTTCGTCATTACTGCTTGTCACTTGCACGATCGAACGTAGGAAATATAATTAAATGCCATCACGGACTCGAGCTGAACTCTGAAAACAAAGCAAACTAAAGAGAGAAAGGAAATCTTTTTGGATTTTTCAAAGGTTGGATAAAAGCAAAAGAAAGAGAAAATCTTTTTGTTGTTTTTGCAAAGAGAGAAATAAAGAAGAACGGGCAAAAACTTCGAAAAGATCAAAGTGAATAAAACGGATAATACAATGGAAAAGTGAGAGGGGCACGTACTCCCCCAAGCTTAGGCTTTTGGCCTAAGTTGGTAGCAGCTACTGCCCCCAGGAGCCTCCTGCTCCGGGGGTATGGTGGTGAGTCCAAGGGTCGTAGAAGGATGCTGGCGTGTACACCGAACTCCTCGGAGTCTCCCACGAGGAAGGTTCCGAGCGCCAAACAGAGGAAGAACCTTCACCAAACTCGGTGGCGGTCTCTTCCTGAAAATGTGGTAACTCACCGTGCTTCTCCTCGTCGGGCACAACCCCCTCCATGGGGTTATGAAACTGATGCTGGACCATGAACTCATCGAACTGGACAACATCAAAGGACCATCCGTTCCTGCGAGAAAAATCAAACAAAAGAGGTGCAGGTAGACGGATCTCGCGTTCCGCGGTAGTTCCGAAATGCAAGATATAAACAAGATTATCAAGCTTAGAACCCATGGTGACAAACTTATGCCTTTTCGTAGCAGCAAGATCAAAGCTTAAATAAGTAAAAGGATTATCATCAGGGTGTGGGGTGCCTCCAAGATGTTCTAAGATAAGTGTGGCATAAACGCCACCATATAAGTCCCCCTTGTTACCGTTCATAGCAAGGCATCGAGCAATTAAGGCTCCCAGATTATAATCAGACCTCCCTGAGAGGGCTGCTGCCAGGATAGCAATATCTGGAGCAGAAATGTTGCTCGTGTTGTCACGAGCTAACACCCCTCTGGCAATATAATATGCAAAATACCTGAGGTGAGGAAATAAGATGCTGGAGATCTTCGACCGATGAATATCCCTCGTACCCATGCTGCAGAGAGAGTTGATGACGGTTTTCAGCTCGGAGGGCTGAGTGGCCATCCTAGCCGTCCTCCCTACGTTCGGCACACCTATTATTTCACAAAAATTTCCCAAAGTCATGGTGATAAGATCATTGTAAATTTTAAACTCAATAGCACCTGAATCAGGATTATATCTAAAACTGTTAATGAAACTGGAGGTGAGTTTTTGATACTGGGTAACACGGCTCGTGACGAGTCGTGTCAAACCTGCATTAGCACAAAGATTATAAAACTCATCCTTGATTCCCGCAGCTTTGAGGAATTCATCACATGGAAATGTCATCGCACGTGCTGGACTTGTGTCTTCCAACAACTCCAGGGGCACATGATCTTCATTATAGCTCACCCTAGCAGTCGATGGTGAAGCTGCGGCTCTAGTAACTCGATCGGAGTGTGCGGGCCTCCTCTTCTCAAGCCACCCTTTTGCCCTTCCTAACAAACTCATTTCTGAATTTTTTTTGCAATTTACAAAAATGAGGATTAAAACAAGATGAGTTAAGGCAGACTACTCAACTCACTTGCCCAAGGCATAAACTTGCATCAAAACTTGGAAAATAACTTTCTACACATGCATGCAAGCTCATCTCTACAGCACCAAGAACTATTAAATACTCACAAATGAGGCCACCAATCAAAAATCTAATTGGAGGGGTGGAGGAGTCACATACCAGGGAGTATTTGCTCAAAATTTTAGCTCAAATGAGGGGCTGTAGAGAGAGATCGAAGAATCGCCTCCAAGAACAGCAAGAACACAAGAACAAGTGCAGAACTCGCGTTTTTGGAGAAAGAGAGAGAGAGAGAGGAAGAAGACATACCTGGAGGGGGGTCCTGTGGGCCCCAGGCGCCCTGTGGGCGCGGCCAGGGGCTGGGCCGCGCCAGCTGGCCGCCTGGGCCACTGGTGGGTCCCCCTGGCTGGCCCGAGGACTTTCTGGGTCTCTCCCGACGTGGAAATTTTTATTTAAATTTTTCTGGAATTTTTCTGAAAACTTCACTGTTGAAATTTTTTCGAAGTTCAAAAAGCTGCGGAACTCTCTGAAAACTTGAAGTAGTGAGTAGTATTGTGAAGCTTCAAAACATAAATACTTGGTACAGCAAGTAGGACAAAAACTAAAAACAAATGAAAACATAACAAGCTCAACTTTTTTTATCTATATAAGCATGTTCACTAGTAAGGTTGATCAAGTCTTACCAACAAACAGGCGATATATAGAGCAAAAAGTCTCACCTCCTACGAAGTAGTTACTAAACCTTTAATTTGATGGACATTGTCCCCACCATGATAGTTTTATATTTGTGAGGCACATGTAGTGGACAGTCCCATTCTCTAATTTTCACGGTCTCGATATTCTCTATAGAGTTGAGGGCATGCCTCCTGTCGATCTTCTTCGGAAAATATACCGTGTGTTCTTTATCATTCACATGGAAGGTAACCTTCCCTTTATTGCAATCAATAATAGCACCTGCGGTGTTAAGGAAAGGTCTACCAAGAATAATGAACATGCTCCCATCCTCGGGCATGTCAAGCACAACAAAATCAGTAAGAATTAAACAATTAGCAACCTCTACGGGAACATCCTCACAAATACCTATCGGAACAGCGGTTGACTTGTCAGCCATCTGAAGGGAGATATCTGTAGGAATTAGTTTCTCTAAACAAAGCCTCTCGTAAAGAGAGAGAGGCATAACACTTACTCCTGCTCCAAGATCACATAAAGCAGTTTTGACATAATTATTCATTATGGAGCAAGGAATGGTGGGTATACCTGGATCACCGAGCTTCTCAGGAATCTTGCCACTGAAAGAGTAGTTAGCAAGCATAGTAGATATTGCATCATTAGGAACTTTTCTTTTATTAGTGACAATATCTTTCATATATTTTGAATAAGGAAGTAACTTAATAGCATCAGTCAAAGGGATTTGAAGAAAAAGATGTTTAATCCACTCACAAAACTTATTGTAATGCTCTTCTTCTTTAGATTTGATGGACTTACCTGGAAAGGGCATGGGTTTCTGTACCCATGGTTCTCTTTCTTTCCCATGTTTTCTTGCGATGAAGTCTTCTTTAGTGTACCTCTTACGTTTGTCAGGTGCTTCTTCCTCTCGAACTTCAGGCGGATCATTCTTCTCACTATCCTTACCTTCAGGTTCAGCACCATCTTCAGTCTCAGCATCGGATATAGATACACTATTGGGATCAACAGCTGGCTCTTCATCTGCAATAGGATCATTAGAATTGTCAGTCTCCTTATGTTTCTTCTTTTTCTTTGGAGAGCCAACAATTTCTTCTTCCCGCATTTGAGAATCCTGCTCGATTCTCTTCGGATGTCCCTCTGGATAGAGAGGATCTTGAGTGCTAGTTCCTCCTCGGGTCTTAATCCCGAAAGCCTGCAAATTATCTTGTTTGGCATTGTTAGCAAGCAGATCTCTTTGCACATTAGAAATTTGGTCAAGCTGAGTTTGAACCATATGAAAATGCTTCACAAGACATTGAACATCATTAGCTGTTCTATCTAAAACATCAAGCAGTTTTTTGATAGCAAGAGAATTATCATGCAATTGACTTTGTATCCTCTCATTAAAATGGTTTTGTTTCATAATAAAATTATCAAACTCATCTAAACATTGATCAGGAGGCTTACCATGAGGGATGTCACTTGCGTTGAAATCTAAAAGAGAGTGTACCTCTACCATAGGAGGGTGAGTAGTAGGCTCACACAGCTTCTCAATAGGGGGTAGATTCTTCACGTCTTCAGCTTTAATACCTTTCTCTTTAATAGACTTCTTTGCTTCTCGCATATCTTCGGGGCTTAGAACAAATATGCCCCTCTTCTTTGGTGGTGGAGGTGGTTCAGGGACGGACCAATCTTCATGGTTTTTGGCAATCCTGCCCATCAAATCCTCCGCATCGTCCGGTGTTCTTTTCCTGAAAACACAACCAGCACAACTGTCCAAATAGGACCTGGATTCATCAGTTAAACCAGCATAGAATATATCGATTAATTCATTCTTAGGAATTTCATGTCCTGGTCTAGCCCGAATCAGACCGCAGTACCTCCCCCAAGCTTTAGGGAGGGACTCATCCTGCAACTGTTTAAAGTTATAAATTCTTTGTAAAGCAGCATGTTGCATGTGAGCAGGAAAGTACTTATCAACAAAAGAGTGAGCTAAGTCTTGAGGACTCTTAATGGAACCGCATGGGAGTGAATCATACCATGCTTTAGCACCTTCCTTCAAGGAGAAAGGAAGAAGCTTGGTGATATAAAAGTATCGTATCTTCTCATCTGTGGTAAACAGGCCACCTAACTCACCGAGTTTAGTCAGGTGTGCAATAGCATCATCATTTTCTCTGCCATAAAAGGGGTCAGCTTCAACCATAGGTATAAGTGAAAGATCAACAGAGAAATCATAATCAAGATCATCAATGCATATAGGAGATGTAGCAAATTCAGGATCAGGAACGGTTTTGTTCTTCAAAGAGTGTTTTTCGAATAGTTTCTTAATAACTTCAGGGTCAGAGCCAGAAAACTCTGTCAGTTCCCTGCATAAATCTTCATCAAGCATATAGTAATCATCATCAAGGAGCCTCTCTTTGAGTTTACTCAAATCAGGATAATCATAAGTTTCACCAATAGGGTAGCGAGTAACAGGAAGTTCAATTCCAGACTTTTTAGCAGCAACAGCAATTTGTTTCTCAAGAGCATAACCAAGCGAACTAATATCATCAAAAGTAGTAGAGGCATCATCAAGAGTATCGGACATAGTAACAGATTCAGTCGGAGCATCATGTGGTGGTGGTGAGGCAAACTTACTCATAACAGAAGGTGAATCAAGTGTAGCACTAGTGCTCAGAGCAGTACCTCTTCTTGTAGTGGATAGTAAGATCGGAACCTTGGGGTCTCCTTTCTTACCCATAGTGGATGAAGTGCAGCAGGTAGGATACCCCAAGTAGACTTGTAAATATTGCTATGCTCCCCGGCAACGGCGCCAGAAAACGGTACTTGATGACCCTCAACCGTAAGGGATCGAGATAGTCTTCGCGGGTAAGAATAACCCAATTTATTGATTCGACACACGGGGAGCCAAAGAGTATTTATAAGCTTTGACAGTTGAGTTGTCAATTCAACCGCACCTGAAATATACTTACTTGCAACAAAAGATAAGTGGTAATAGTGATATGATAGTGATAATAGTGATAGTAAAAGTAAACGGCAAAAGTAAATAGTGAAGGTAAATGGCAAAAGTAGCAACTAGTGACAAGCATGGTTTAAAACACTGTAGGCTAGGGAGATGGATGGTTGGGCGCTGCATGGATGAGATAGATTCTAACTTGGGGCACGGCACACGGAAAAGTAATGATCATCTAGGCAAATATCAAACATTAGGCATGTATCCCGTAGGTAGTTGTACGTGCTTGCAATAAGAACTTGCACAACATCTTTTGTCCTACCATCCCGCTACGAACGGGGCCAAAAGGAACTTATGGAGATTAAGGTGCTCCTGTCAAAGAGCACCGGAACAAAGCAATGAACTCAATGGATACATGTAATCCTCAAACTATGGACCATCCCCTTTGGTGTCCCAAGCTGTCACTTTTGGGATCGCCGGTTTCGAACCGTAATAGGTGCAAACAACTCATAGATAGGATCACGAACACAAATATATTCATGCAAACACATATGGTTCAGATCTGAGATCATGGCACTCGGGCCCTAAGTGTCAAGCATTAAGAATAACAAGTTGAAGCAAAGATGATAAACACCATAGTAGATGATAGGCAACATGCCCCCAACGATCTGACAAACTATTACATGATCTAACTCATCCAATCCCTACCATCCCCTTCGCCTACAGCAGGGGAATTACTCACACATGGAGGGAGAAGTCATGGAGGGATGATGGAGTGGTGATGATGATGACGATGGCGACGATCTCCCCTCTCCGGAGGCCAATTCAGCCTCCAGATTAGCCCTCCTGAGGAAGAACAGAGGGTGGCGGCGGCTCCGCGACGGAAAACTGCGAAAGGAACTTCTGATCTGGGGTTTCCGCGTCGTGAGTAAAAATACGAGGCAAAGTAGGGCACCAGGGGGTGTGGGCCCCACCTAGGCGACCCCCCGGCGCGGCCCAGGGGGGGCGCCCACAGGGCGCCTGGGCACCCCCTGGCCCCCCTCTGGCCCCTCTTCTGGCCCCTGGTTCCTTCGGGTGCGTGGATTTTCTGTGATTTTTCGTGGATTTTTCTGAGATACCTAAAAATCCGTTTTCCTGCACACAATAAAACCATACAGGCAGCTCTACTGAAAACAGCGTCAGTCCGGGTTAGTTTAGTTCAAATCATGCAAGAATAAGGTCAAAACAATATCAAAAGTGTTTGGAAAAGTAGATACGTTTGAGACGTATCATCCAACCGATCAAGCACCGAACGTACGGCACCTCCGCGTTCAGCACACGTTTAGCTTGATGACGTCCCATAAGCTCTTGATCCAGTTGAGCTTCACGGGAGAGTTTCGTCAGCACGACGGCGTGGTGACGAATATAATGATGTTACCGGCGCAGGGCTTCGCCTAAGCACTGCGACAGTATGACCGAGGTGTGTTTCTGTGGAGGGGGGCACCGCACACGGCTAAAACAATTCAACTTGTGTGTCCTAGGGTGCCCCCTGCCCCCGTATATAAAGGAGCAAGGGGGAACATATTATGTTGATCATATCTACTATATGATTCACGCTCGACCTTTCGGTCTCTAGTGTTCCGAGGCCATATCTGCATATGCTAGGCTCGTCAAGTTTAACCCGAGTATTCTGCGTGTGCAAAACTGGCTTACACCCGTTGTATTTGAACGTAGAGCTTATCACACCCGATCATCACGTGGTGTCTCGGCACGACGAACTTTCGCAACGGTGCATACTCAGGGAGAACACTTATACCTTGAAATTTTGTAAGGGATCATCTTATAATGCTACCGTCGTACTAAGCAAAATAAGAAGCATAATAAGATAAACATCACATGCAATCAAAATATGTGACATGATATGGCCATCATCATCTTGTGCTTTTGATCTATATCTCCAAAGCACCTTCATGATCACCTTCGTCACCGACGCTAGACCTTCATCTCCATCGTAGTATCGTTGTCGTCTCGCCAACTATTGTTTCTACGACTATCGCTACCGCTTAGTGATAAAGTAAGGCAATTACATGGCGATTGCATTTCATACAATAAAGCGACAACCATATGGCTCCTGCCAGTTGCCGATAACTTTACAAAACATGATTATCTCATACAAAACCGTATATCTCATCATGTCTTGACCATATCACGTCACAACATGCCCTGCAAAAACAAGTTAGACGTCCTCTACTTTGTTGTTGCAAGTTTTACGTGGCTGCTACGGGCTTAGCAAGAACCGTTCTTACCTACGCATACAAAAACCACAACGATGTTTCGTCAAGTATGTGATGTTTTAACCTTCACAAGGACCGAGCGTAGTCACACTTGATTCAGCTAAAGTGAGAGAGACAGACACCCGCCAGTCACCTTTAAGCAACGAGTGCTCATAACGGTGAAACCAGTCTCGCGTAAGCGTACGCGTAATGTCGGTCCGGGCCGCTTCATCTCACAATACCGCCGAAGCAAAGTATGACATGTTGGGAAGCAGTATGACTAGTATCGTCCACAACTCACTTGTGTTCTACTCGTGCATATCATCTACACATAGACCTGGCTCATGATGCCACTGTTGGGAAACGTAGTATTTTAAAATTTTCCTACGATCACACAAGGTCTATCTACCAGATGCATAGCAATGAGAGGGAGAGTGTGTCTACGTACCCTCGTAGACCGGGAGCGGAAGCGTCAAGTGACGCGGTTGATGTAGTCGAACTTCTTCGCGATCCAACCGATCAAGCACCGAACGTACGGCACCTCCGCGTTCAGCACACGTTCAGCTTGATGACGTCCCACGAGCTCTTGATCCAGTTGAGATTCACGGGAGAGTTTCGTCAACACGACGGCGTGGTGACGGATATAATGATGTTACCGGCGCAGGGCTTCGCCTAAGCACTGCGACAGTATGACCGAGGTGTGTTTCTATGGAGGGGGGCACCGCACACGGCTAAAACAATTCAACTTGTGTGTCCTAGGGTGCCCCCTGCCCCCGTATATAAAGGAGCAAGGGGGAGGCCGACCGGCCCCTATTGGCACACCAAGGAGGAGCAATCCTACTAGGAATAGGATTGCAATCCTATTCCTAGTAGGAACTACCAAAAGGGAGAAGGGGGAAAGGAAGGAGAGGGAGAAGGAGAAGGAAAGGGGCGTCGGCCCCCCTCCTTCCTTGTCCAATTCGGACCAAGGGGTGGGGGGGCGCGGCCCAGCCTTGGCCCTCCTTCCCTCTTTCTCCTACGGCCCATAGCTTCCCCAGGGGGTTCCGGTAACCCCCCCGGTACTCCGGTTAATTTCGAAACTTTACGGAACACTTTCGGTGTCCGAATATAGTCGTCCAATATATCAATCTTTACGTCTCGGACATTTCGAGACTCCTCGTCATGTTCGTGATCTCATCCGGGACTCCGAACTACCTTCAGTACATCAAAAACCATAAACTCATAATACCGATCGTCATCAAACGTTAAGCGTGCGGACCCTACGGGTTCGAGAACTATGTAGACATGACCGAGACTCATCTCTGGTCAATAACCAATAGCAGAACCTGGATGCTCATATTGGCTCCTACATATTCTACGAAGATCTTTATCGGTCAAACCGCATAACAACATACGTTGTTCCTTTTGTCATCGGTATGTTACTTGTCCGAGATTCGATCGTCGGTATCACCATACCTAGTTAATCTCGTTACCGGCAAGTCTCTTTACTCGTTCCGTAATACATCATCTCGTGACTAAATCATTAGTCATTTGCTTGCAAGGCTTATTATGATGTGTATTACCGAGAGGGCCCAGAGATACCTCTCCGACACTCGGAGTGACAAATCTTATTCTTGAGCCAACACCACGAACACCTTCGGAGACACCTGTAGAGCATCTTTATAATCACCCAGTTACGTTGTGATGTTTGACAACACACAAGGTGTTCCTCCGGTATTTGGGAGTTGCATAATCTCATAGTCATAGGAACATGTATAAGTCATGAAGAAAGCAATAGCAATAAAACTAAACGATCAAGTTGCTAAGCTAACGGGTGGGTCTTGTCCATCACATCATTCTCCTAATTATGTGATCCCTTGATCAAATGACAACTGATGTCTATGGTTAGGAAACATAACCATCTTTGATCAATGAGCTAGTCTAGTAGAGGCATACTAGGGACACTCTGTTTTGTCTATGTATTCACACATGTACTAAGTTTCCGGTTAATACAATTCTAGCATGAATAATAAACATTTATCATGATATAAGGAAATAAAAATAACAACTTTATTATTGCCTCTAGGGCATATTTCCTTCAGTATCCCACTTGCACTAGAGTCAATAATCTAGATCACATCACCATGTGATTAACACCAATAGTTCACATCACCATGTGACTAACACCCATAGTTCTCATTGCCATGTGACCAATACCCAAAGGGTTTACTAGAGTCACAATCTAGTTCACATCGCCATGTGATTAACACCCAAAGAGTACTAAGGTGTGATCATGTTTTGCTTCGTGAGAAAAGTTTAGTCAGCGGGTCTGTTACATTCAGATCCGTATGTATTTTGCAAATTTCTATGTCTACAATGCTCTACATGGAGCTACTCTAGCTAATTGCTCCCACTTTTAATACGCATCCAGATTGATACTTAGAGTCATCTGGATTAGTGTCAAAGCTTGCATCGGCGTAACCCTTTACGACGAACTCTTTATCAGCTCCATAATCGAGAAACATTTCCTTAGTCATCCAGTTACTAAGGATAATTTTGACCGTTGTCCAGTGATCTACTCCTGGATCACTTTTGTACCTCCTTGCCAAACTCATGGTAAGGTACACAACAGGTTTGGTACACAGCATGGCATACTTTATAGAACCTATGGCTAGGGCATAGGGAATGACTTTCATTCTTTCTCTATCTTCTGCCGTGGTCGGGCTTTGAGTCTTACTCAACTTCATACCTTACAACCCAGGCAAGAACTCCTTCTTTGACTGATCTATTTTGAACTACTTCAAAATCTTATCAATGTATGTACTCATCGAAAGTCTTATCAAGCATCTTGATCTATCTCTATAGATCTTGATGCCCAATATGTAAGCAGCTTCACCGAGGTCTTTCTTTAAAAAACTCCTTTCAAACACTCCTTTATGCTTTCCAGAATATTCTACATTATTTCTGATCAACAATATGTCATACACATATACTTATCAGAAATGTTGTAGTGCTCCCACTCACTTTCTTGTAAATACAGGCTTCACCGTAAGTCTGTATAAAACCATATGCTTTGATCACCTCATCAAAGCGTATATTCCAACTTCGAGATGCTTGCACAAGTCCATAGATGGATCACTGGAGCTTGCATACTTTGTTAGCTCCTTTTAGATCGACAAAACCTTCTGGTTGCATCATATACAACTCTTCTTTGAGATATCCATTCAGGAATGCAGTTTTGACATCCATTTGCCAGATTTCATAATCATAAAATGCGGCAATTGCTAACATGATTCGGACAGACTTAAGCATTGCTACAGGTGAGAAAGTCTCATCGTAGTCAACCCCTTGAACTTGTCGAAACCCTTTCGCAACAAGTCGAGCTTTGTAAACAGTAACATTACCGTCTGCGTCAGTCTTCCTCTTGAAGATCCATTTATTTTCGATGACTTGCCGATCATCGGGTAAGTCAACCATAGTCCACACTTTGTTCTCATAACTGGATCCCATCTCAGATTTCATGGCCTCAAGCCATTTTGCGGAATCTGGGCTCATCATCGCTTCCTCATAGTTCGTAGGTTCATCATGGTCTAGTAACATGACTTCCAGAACTGGGTTGTCGTACCACTCTGGTGCGGAACGTACTCTGGTTGATCTACGATGTTCAGCAGAAAACTTGATCTGAAGTTTCATGATCATCATCATTAGCTTCCTCACTAATTGGTGTAGGAATCACTGGAACTAGTTTCTGTGATGTTCCACTTTCCAATCCGGGAGAAGGTACAATTACCTCATCAAGTTCTACTTTCCTCCCACTCACTTCTTTTGAGAGAAACTCCTTCTCTAGAAAGGATCCATTCTTAGCAACGAATATATTGCCTTCGGATCTGTGATAGAAGGTGTACCCAACAGTCTCCTTTGGGTATCCTATGAAGACACATTTCTCCGACTTGGGTTCGAGCTTATCAGTTTGAAGCTTTTTCACATAAGCATCGCAGCCCCAAACTTTAAGAAACGACAACTTTGGTTTCCTGCCAAACCACAGTTCATAAGGCGCCGTCTCAACGGATTTTGATGGTGCCCTTATTTAACGTGAATGCAGCTATCTCTAATCACTACAAGAAATCTGTTAATACGTGACAGATCTTGTCCGTCACAGATCAACGAAAAACTGTCATGGGTGCCCATCCTTGACGGATCCGAAATCCTTCATGTATATCGTGTCATAATTTGATATGGCACCTTCGATGACGGCGCTTGGCCGTCATGGATCTGCCCCAAGCCCGCCCAGGCCCAAACCATTGTGACGGAAAAATCCGTCATGGAGTAACGCCACGTAGGATTTTCAGTTGACCAATTCGAATGATGTGGCAGCATACGTGGATACTATTTTTTGTCACATGAATCGTCATGTATTTTGGCACAATTTAAAGGGCGATTTAGATTTGGCTGGGCCTATTTCCTTCGGACAAAATTTGACCCAGTACGTTGTTAGAATTATGCTTTACCCAAATCTTGCCAATTTTGGCCCAACAAAAAGTATTTGCGAAGTGTCAAACATTACACAGTTTATGCTGCCATATGCATGTATCTACAAAATAGCAGTTTCTTTGAAATGATAACTTGTAGCATAGATTGACAAATTACATCACAACATATATTGACAATATATATCACAACAGGGTTGGGAACCGGTACATCCATTTTACATCAATCGAGCACATAAACTACTATTATTCAAGCTCTTGCGGTCGGCGCCCTTGATGGCAACTATCATGTCATAGTGGATTGTGATGGGCAGCACCAAGTAGCCCACCATCCGATCTTACCTAGCATATTTACAAGAATATCAGACGTTTGTAATCATGAATAGATAGTGGAAATAAGAGAATTGCAACAAATATAAAAATGAATTACATGTTGTCCAAAATTCTTCAATCTTATAGAGCCTACAAATGAGAATAACATTCTATCTACTATAAAACAAGAGTGAACATGAGGTTGCTTAAAATTAATCCAAAGAAAAGTGTGTAAAATGACAAAGTAACAAAACACACATCACAGAACTCCAAGTACACCGATCACAGAACTCCAAGTACTATAGCAGCAGTAGTTGAGACCATATAAACCCGGTAACAACAATGTAATGAACTGAACCAGTATATATTTATACAAGGTGACAACAGTAGCAAACCACATCAACTTGCACAAGAACTATAAATTTAGTATATACATGGCTTAAAAATCACTTCACGGTTATTAAGGTACAAGCCGAGTCAGAACACATGAACAACAGGTGCTGGCCACTCTAGTAGTGTATCGAAGCAATGCAAGGTTGTTAAAGTACAAGCCAAAGTCTGAAGTTTATTTTTTTATTGGTTC
The DNA here is from genome assembly GCA_902687465.1 of Secale cereale. NCBI lineage: Eukaryota > Viridiplantae > Streptophyta > Magnoliopsida > Poales > Poaceae > Secale > Secale cereale. The sequence goes on from LR738715.1 coordinate 38,883,401, forward strand.
ATCTTGTACAAATCACCATGAAACAAAAAAACACTACTTAACTATAAAATCCTAGCACATATCCTACAACAATTTCATATTTAACATCTTTATTGCAAATGGGAGGCATGTATATTTTTCTTGTGATTTTTGTTAGTGTTACGCAAGCTTGAACAACTACACGCATATACATAATGGTAAGAAGTTACCTTAGCTTATGCAAGCTAGGATACTTAATGCACATAATTAATTAAGTAGGATGTGGGATCTCGAGGGACTTACATGTGCACCATGCAGCAGCAATCACAAAGCTATTCTGATGGAATTGCATAAGAGCAGATTTTTTGTTTTGACGTGATCAAACATCTCAGCAAACATGTGAAAGGCACACCTACAGTAGGAAGATTTCAGCATCTGCACCTACATACAACAAGTTGTGTATGAGGAAATCAGAGAAAAAGAGTCAAGTCATAGTGAAATCGAGGACATAAGCAAGATAAATTGGATTGTTTTTATATCAAATCAAGGTTAGAAATGTGCAGCGATATTCAGGGAATAATCTGATCTTGTCAGTTAGTTTATCCTCGTGTATCTTTATGTTAGTTTATATTGCATACATGAATTTGTTCGAATTAACGATTTATCTAGTCATTTTATTTGTTCCATCCTGTCATGTGCATCCCATCTTTCCTCTGCTTTGTTAGTCCACACAATGGTGGTAGAGGAGGAACACCAAGTGACAATACTTGCATCTGATTCTGAAGATAAAAGAGAGTAACAAAAATCACACTGACGATTAACAGCAGATTAAGGACAGAAGTAGGTGCATGATAACAACTAGCTAAGGAGACCATGCCAGCTAGTCCTGTGCACTGAATACATATAGTGTGTCACATTAATCCTATCAAATTTGATTAGAACAAAGTATATGCCTAATAAGAGTAGCAGTAATATACTTGCACCAATTGCATATTTGAATTTGATTTGACATGAATCAAAACCAGAAATCCAAAAAAACTTAATCATGAATGCATCCGCTGAAGGAATGTGTGTCGATTAACTGAACTAAAAAGGATAGACAATGGCATCGACAACTTGGGTAAACATTTTATACACATGACCTGCAGGCAATCTTTGACAAACAAATGTATTATTATTCACATGACCATCCAGTGTGTGAATATAAGCAAGCATCAAATGAAAAGGCACAATTTTCTAAATCTCCTTCACGTCTTGTTGGATCAAAAGAGATTGATTAATCAAAGGAATGTGCTCATATTTGTTTAAGTTGGCTGATGATTCTCCTAGCTCATTAACAGAACAGAGAGAGAGACCTTCAGTGGCGTAGGGGTCGGCCCTCCTCTCTTGCATGCCATTGCAGCTGCTCCATGATATGGCCATCTTCCCTTCCATTGACACAACCCAACCAGATGAGATGGCAGCAAAGTTCCTGCACAATTGAAAAGAACAAAGGTTTTGCTTCAGACTATTGCATTAGCAAAAATTTCCAAATCACTAGATAAGCTGATGATATTGTATCGAAATTGTCAAAATCATATTAGCAACCAAAAATTTCAGGTATTGCAGCAGCAAGATAGCAGAAACTGATGGGTTGGGAATAGAACTGAATTTGCGCCGCCAGCCCAACGCAGGCGAGCACATCGAGTAGGGGCAGCCATCCAGGAGGGGAAGAGGGTGCGAGGGGGCATAGCGTGCGATGGAGAGGGGCCGCTGGAGACGCGTCGGCGACGGACGCGACGCTGCAGCCGAAACCCTAGCCACGGGCTAGGGGTTGCTGATGGAGAGGGGCTGCTGGAGTCGCGTCGGCGACGGACACCGGGAGCGGCATCCAGCCGGACTGGACGGCAGAGTGTTGGAGACCCGCTGGAATCTGGACGGGCACTGGTCGCGGCGTGAGGGGTCGCACATGAGAGAGAGATGGGTTGTGAGAGGGGTGGATGGGTGGGGGATTTGGTGGATCTGGCAGTTGCCGATGCTGCGAGGTGACATGATGGGAGGTGGAGGGCCGGCGACGAGCTGTCGATGAGCTAGGCGAACAGGGGTGGGTGGCGGCGCTGTGATATGAGGGGGGATGGGAGTGCGCTGCGGGGGGGAGGGGGCCGAGCAGGAGGGTGTTAGGGTTAGGTTTTTATACAGGAAACAGTTAGTCGGGCTTTAGTGGGCTGTGGCGGGCTTGCGGGGGTGTGCCGGCCCATCCATGACAGTTTCCGAAAATGTCATCAGAAATCCGTCATGGACTAACAGGTTTCTTGTAGTGAATGCATAACCCAAACCATAGTGGTAAATCGCTAAGAGACATCATAGATCGCACCATATCCAATAAAGTATGGTTACGACGTTTGGACACACCATTACGCTATGGTGTTCCGGGTGGCGTGAGTTGTGAAACTATTCCACATTGTTTCAAATGAAGACCAAACTCGTAACTCAAATATTCACCTCCAAGATCAGATCGCAGAAACTTTATTTTCTTGTTACGATGATTCTCTACTTCACTCTGAAATTCTTTGAACTTTTCGAATGTTTCACACTTGTGCTTCGTTAAGTAGATATACCCATATCTGCTCAAATCATCAGTGAAGGTCAGAAAATAACGATACCCGCCGCGAGCTTCAACACTCATTGGTCCGCATACATCAGTATGAATGATTTCCAACAAATCTGTTGCTCGCTCCATAGTTCCGGAGAACGGAGTTTTAGTCATCTTGCCCATGAGGCATGGTTCGCAAGCACCAAGTGATTCATAATCAAGTGATTCCAAAAGTCCATCACTATGGAGTTTCTTCATGCGCTTTACACCAATATGACCTAAACGGCAGTGCCACAAATAAGTTGCACTATCATTATTAACCTTGCATCTTTTGGCTTCAATATTATGAATATGTGCATCACTACGATCGAGATCCAACAAACTATTTTCATTGGGTGTACGACCATCGAAGGCTTTATTCATGTAAACAGAATAATAATTATTCTATGACTTTAAATGAATAACCGTATTGCAACAAACATGATCAAATCATATTCATGCTTAACGCAAATGCCAAATAACATTTATTTAGGTTCTACACTAATCTCGAAAGTATAGGGAGTGTGCGATGATGATCATATCAATCTTGGAACCACTTCCAACACACATCGTCACTTCACCTTTAACTAGTCTCTTTTCATTCTACAACTCTTGTTTCGAGTTACTAATTTTAGCAACTGAACTGGTATCAAATACACAGGGGTTGCTATGAACACTAGTAAAGTACACATTAATAATCTGTATATCAAATATACCTTTGTTCACTTTGCCATCCTTCCACTAGTAGAAAACAGGGCTTTGGTCCAGGCCTGTCCAGCCCATTAGCCCCGGTTCAATCTAGAACCGGGTCCAATGGGGGCACTGGACCCGGTTCGTGAGCCCAGGGGGCCGGCCGGGCCACGTGGGCCATTGGTCCCGGTTCGTCTGGACCTTTTGGTCCCGGTTGGTGCGACGAACCGAGACCAATGGGTCTTGCTCCTGGCCCACCACCATTGGTCCCGGTTGGTGGCATGAACCGGGACCAAAGGCACCCCTTTAGCCCCGGTTCGTAGCACCAACCGGGACCAATGAGGTGCCTATATATACCCCCTCGCGCAAGAGCAGAGCACACTGCTCTGTTTTTTTTTCTGGCCGAGGGGGAGAGGGGTTAGTGGTGCTCTAGCTCACCTCCTATGCACACAACGTGTTCGATGGAATGCCCAAGCCACACTAGTTAAGCTTTTCTCCTCTCGAAGCTCTATTTTCTCCGAGATTTGTCTAGGTTTAGCGGTCCGTCACGTCCCGTCCCCGTCTTCGCCGCCGTCGATCGCCCCCGCCGATCTCGTCACCGGCACCACCGTGGTGAGCCTCTTGTTATGTCCATGCTTTTCTTACTTTTATTATTGCTTGTTATTATTGCTTTAGATAGATATTTGTCTAATTTTCTTACATTTATTATTGCTTGTTATTATATAGTGCGATTGTTTTGATATCTGCCCACGTGGGCCCTCGTCCTGTCTACGATTCGGATGTGGTATATTATCTTTAATTTATAACTATTTGTTTTAGTGTTTATGATAGTTATGCTGACCAACCTGACATGCATAGATGTTTTATTATGTCTAGGAGGTAGTTGAACCGGAAATTCCAACCGACCCTCTTGTGAAGAGGTTAAATTTAGTTGAAGAGGAAAACATTTCCTTAAAGAAAAAATTGGAAAAAATGGAGGAGGAGAAGATGGAATTGGAGTTGCATGTTGCGGAAGTCGTCGATGATCACAAGATTAAGATGGACCCTATTGTCGTGAGGTTAAATTTAGTTGAAGTAGAAAACAAATTCTTGAAGGAAAAAATAAAAAAAATTGAGGACGAGAAGATGATATTGGAGTTGCATGTTGCGGATGTCGTCGATGATCACAAGATCAAGATGGATGCAATGCGGTTGAAGATTAGAAAGATTAGAAAATATGCCATTCATACCGAGGCTTGGTATCATTATGCCGTTGGATCAATTGTTACCTTGGTTGCGATTATGATCGCATTTGTTTTCGCATTGAAATGTTTTACATAGTTTCGATGTGTATGGAGAGCTATATGTTGTTAGATGAGAATTATATATGTATGTACTTTGGTTTTAATGTGATGATGAACTTCTATTAATTTGGTCACTTAATTATCTATTTATGATGTTCTGTAATGGTTTTTGACACACTTAATTATATATAATGCACGCAGATAAACCGACAATGGATGTACGGTGACAGACACACCTCCGAGTACATTAAGGGTGTGCATGAGTTTCTAAATGCGGCTGAGGCAAACAAGCAGAATGGTTTTATGTGTTGTCCATGCACTAAATGTGGGAATACGATGTCTTACTCTAACCGGAAAATCCTTCATTCCCACCTGGTTTACAAGGGTTTCATGCCACACTATAATGTTTGGACGAGGCACGGAGAAATAGGGGTTATGATGGAAGACGGCGAAGAAGAAGAGTATGATGACAACTATGTGCCCCCCTGAATACGGTGATGCTGCAATGGGGGGAGCTGGTGAAGATCAAGAGGAACCAGACGATGGGCCCAATGATGCTGCAACGGGTGAAGCTGCTGAAGATCAAGAGGAACCAAATGATGATCTCCGCCGGGTCATTGTCGATGCAAGGACACAATGCGAAAGTCAAAAGGAGAAGCTGAAGTTCGATCGCATGTTAGAGGATCACAAAAAAGGGTTGTACCCCAATTGCGAAGATGGCAACACAAAGCTCGGTACCGTACTGGAATTGCTGCAGTGGAAGGCAGAGAATGCTGTGGCTGACAAAGGATTTGAGAAGCTACTGAAAATATTGAAGAAGAAGCTTCCGAAGGATAACGAATTGCCCGACAGTACATACGCAACAAAGAAGGTCGTATGCCCTCTAGGATTGGAGGTGCAGAAGATACATGCATGCCCTAATGACTGCATCCTCTACCGCGGTGCATACAAGGATCTGAACGCATGCCCGGTATGCGGTGCATTGCGGTATAAGATGAGACGAGATGACCCTGGTGATGTTGATGGCGAGCCCGCCAGGAAGAGGGTTCCTGCGAAGGTGATGTGGTATGCTCCTATAATACCACGGTTGAAATGTTTGTTTAGAAACAGAGAGCATGCCAAGTTGATGCGATGGCACAGTGAGGACCGTAAGAAAGACGGGAAGTTGAGAGCACCCGCTGACGGGTCGCAGTGGAGAAAAATCGAGAGAAAGTACTGGAAGGAGTTTGCAAAGGACCCAAGGAACGTATGGTTTGCTTTAAGCGCGGATGGCATTAATCCTTTCGGGGAGCAGAGCAGCAATCACAGCACCTGGCCCGTGACTCTATGTATGTATAACCTTCCTCCTTGGATGTGCATGAAGCGGAAGTTCATTATGATGCCAGTTCTCATCCAAGGCCCTAAGCAACCCGGCAACGACATTGATGTGTACCTAAGGCCATTAGTTGAAGAACTTTTACAGCTGTGGAATGGAAATGGTGTACGTGCGTGGGATGAGCACAGACAGGAGGAATTTGACCTAAAGGCGTTGCTGTTCGTGACCATCAACGATTGGCCCGCTCTCAGTAACCTTTCAGGACATACAAACAAAGGATACCACGCATGCATGCACTGTTTAGATGACACTGAAAGTATATACCTGGACAAATGCAGGAATAATGTGTACCTGGGCCATCGTCGATTTCTTCCGACCAACCATCAATGTCGAAAGAAAGGCAAGCATTTCAAAGGCGAGGCAGATCACCGAAAGAAGCCCGCCATGCGTACCGGTGATCACGTACTTGCTATGGTCAATGATTTACACGTAATCTTTGGAAAGGGCCCCGGCGCACTAGCTGTTCCGAATGACGCTGAGGGACACGCACCCATGTGGAAGAAGAAATCTATATTTTGGGACCTACCCTACTAGAAAGACCTAGAGGTCCGCTCTTCAATCGACGTGATGCACGTGACGAAGAACCTTTGCGTGAACCTGCTAGGCTTCTTAGGCGTGTATGGAAAGACAAAAGATACAGCTGAGACACGGGAGGACCTGCAACATTTGCACGAAAAAGACGACATCCCTCCGAAGCAGTATGAAGGTCCTGCCAGCTATGCTCTTACGAAAGAAGAGAAAGAAATCTTCTTTGAATGCCTGCTCAGTATGAAGGTCCCGACTGGCTTCTCGTCGAATATAAAGGTAATAAATATGCCAGAGAAAAAGTTCCAGAACCTAAAGTCTCATGACTGCCACGTGATTATGACGCAACTGCTTCCGGTTGCATTGAGGGGGCTGATACGTCCAAAATGCATCACTATTTTGTATCATAATTTATCCTTATTCATTGATATATTTCACGTTACGGTGATGTTCTTATGTTGTTTTGGTCTATTTTACACAGTTTGCAAACTTTCCGATGCCGAAGCAGCAGACGCAGAATTCAGCAGTAAAAAGTGGACGCTGAGTTGCTGAAGAAGAATACCTCCAAATTACCTGAAAATTGACGGGAGATATTTTTCAGACGGATCACGAAGGCACGCGAAAGGGCAACCAGAGGGGGGCCACAGGGTGCCCAGG
>LR738715.1:38890542-38904204 GCA_902687465.1 Secale cereale
GGGGGGGGGGGGGCGCCAGGAGCCCCTGGCCCACCTCTGGCCGCCCCCTTTTGCATATATGCTCTCCGTTATCCAAAACCCTAAGGACGGGAATTTTTACGGAGTTCCGCCGCCGCTCTGTGGCGGAAACCTACAGAGAAGAAAAAGCCATCTCCGGCGGGCAGATTCCGCCGGGGAGATCACCTCCCAGAAGGGGAGATCGTCGCCATCGTCATCACCATCGTCACGTGCATCATCGAGATCATCATCAACATCATCCCCAACACCAGCACCATCTCCATCTTCATCCAAATCTCATCTTACAATCGCAACTTGTGTTGTAACTCGTACTACCTATCCTCTCTACTCCATCGGTGTTGATTACTACTTTGTGGTGAATGCTATTGAGTTTTGTTGGAGAAATATTATTATGTCCAGATTGTTTATCACCTATTTATCCCCACTGATCATGATCTCCTTTATGTCTCGCGAGTAGTTACCTTAGTTCTTGAGGACATGGGGAAAGTCTTGTTGTTAGTAGTCATATGCTGTTGAAGTAATATGTGTTGTTTGATACTTAAGTTGCGTTGTCATTCTACTAGTGGTGTTGTGTGAGTCGAACACCCAACACTTCGCCTTATTAAGGACCTAGGAGAATACATTGTGTATAAAGAATGCTTATGGTGGGTTGCCGGAGTGACAGAAACCTGAACCCCAGTTCGCACGCTTTTGCATAAGGGAATAATGGATCCTCGATCGTATTGCTATGGTTAGGCTTTTGCCTTAAATTCTATCTTGTATTTGCGGATGCTTGCAATGTGTTTAATCATAAGAGTGCACTCATCTTAGTCTAGAGAGTGTACTAGCATAGATCCACCCACTCAACACTTATCAACACATAACATAGTATCGATACGGAATATGGTGAAAGCACATGACTACCTCTCCCGTGTGTCCTCAGGAACGCTTTAGTCGTTATAAGTTCAGCTGCTAGGCCTCTCCTTTGCTAAGAAAGGATTGGGCCACTTGCTACTCTCAGTGCCTTTTACATTGCTTGCTTTTACTTTCCTGTTACTTATATTGAGAAACCCCTAAAAAGTTATCTTTCAGTGCTTGCAGTGATTTCTTGCTCAGAATCGCTTATCAATACCTTCTGCTCCTCGTTGGGTTCGACACTCTTACTTATCGAAAACGCTGCAATAGATCCCTTACGGTTGAGGGTCATCAAGTACCGTTTTCTGGCGCCGTTGCCGGGGAGCGTAGCGCTATTGGTAAAGTGAAACTGGTAAGGAAGTTTTTGTAATTCTGTTTTTGTTTTTGCTATTGCTGCTCTTTGTCCTTATGGATAACCCTGTTATTGGAGCGTTGCTTGCGGGAAGACGCCCCACACCTGTGGTGGTTGATCCTCCCCCTACTGAAATTGTGCCTTATAAAATACCAGCTGGCATTATCGATTATGTTTTGGCTAATCGTTATGCAGGAGACAGACATCCCGGTGAACACTTGCTATATCTGTCACAACTAAGTTCATTATTTAAGCTTGCAGGTGTATCGAGGGAGTTTGTCATGAGAAAATTGTTTGCCGTATCACTTATAGATAAAGCTTCGGATTGGTATAGGCTTCTCGATAACTCACACTTGCTTGACTGGCAGGAGCTTATGTCTCTCTTTTATACTAAGTTTTATCCTCTTCATGAAATTCATCGAGACAGGAACTATATCTATAACTTAGGTCTCGTGACGGAGAAAGCATTGCTCAAGCTTGGGGGAGATTGAAGTCCCTAATGCTCAAATGCCCTATTCATAAGCTTCCCAAGGAAATTATACTTACAAATTTTTATGCCAGGCTTTCTCGTCAGGATAAGGAGATGCTAGATGCTTCCTCTAGTGGGGTATTTCAGAAGAAGAGTGTTGAAGAAAGGTGGGATCTCATTGAAAGGATCCAGAGGAATACCGAAGATTGGGAAATTGATAAAGGTATTGAACCCGCTATAAATTATGAACATGATTATATTGAGAGCTATGTGAAAGCTGATTACTTCAATACTTTTTGCTCTAAGATTGGTCTTGATTCCCATCTAGTGATTGATTTCTGTAAGAATTTTGCCTCTCACGTTGATTCTTTTAAAAAGAAGAGAGACCAGCACCATGAACCTTTTAAAGAGCCACCTATTGATATTTATGTTGCTGACCCTATTTTGCCTGCAGTTATATATGAACAGCCTCCTTTTCCCACGAGGATAAGGGGGCACTCTCTTGTGACAGGCATAATAAATAAAAGTGAGAGAAGAGTTGATGAGCCTGAGGAACAGATCAGGGTCTATCCTCAAGTTGCATTGATTAAAGACCTTGCTACTAATGATGTTTTGGATTCCAATATAAATTTTTGTGCTGTTTCCACTAACCTTGTCACAGCCAAGAATAAAGGCCCAATTTCAGGTACTCCAGTGGTATCTGTTAAAATAGGAGATCACAATTATTATGGGCTATGCGATTTGGGATCGAGTGCAAGCGCTATCCCCTATTCACTTTATGAAGAAATCATCGGTGAGATTTCCCCTTGTGAACTTGAAGAAGTTGATATTACCATTCATCTTGCAAACAGAACAACTATCTCTCCTATCGGGATTGTGAGGGACGTTGAAGTCCTATGTGGAAAGGTAAAATACCCTACCGACTTTCTAGTACTTGGTTCAGAGAGGGACAATTTTTGTCCAATTATTTTTGGTAGACCTTTTCTTAGAACTTGTGGAGCTATAATAGATTGCAAGAAATGTAAAGTTTCTGTTGAATTCGATGGTGAGCCATATGAATTTAATTTTTCTAAGTTCTCTAAGCAGCCTCGTGGTACTGATTTACCTAGTGATGATAAAATTATTGAAAGTATTGCCTCTATTGCTATTCCCCCTAATGATCCTTTGCAGCAATACATGGAGGACCACGAGAATGATTTGCATATGCAGGAAAGAAATGAACTAGATGAAATATTCTTGAGGCAGCCTGCTATCCTGAAGCACAACCTTCCGGTTGAACCTTTGGGAATTTTTTCAAAACCGAAGGAAGACCCGGTGTTCGATCTTAAACCTCTTCCCGATACGCTCAAGTATGCTTATTTAGATGAAAAGAAAGTATATCCTGTTATTATCAATTCTAACCTTTCAGGATATGAAGAAGAGCGATTATTGGAAGTACTTCGTAAACACCGAGGCGCAATTGGCTATACCCTTGATGACCTTAAGGGGATTAGTCCATCTATCTGTCAACATACTATCAACCTTGAGCCTGATGCTAAACCAGTTGTTGATCATCAACGACGGTTGAACCCGAAGATGATGGATGTTGTGAGAACTGAGATTCTCAAGCTTCTGGCCGTAGGTATTATCTACCCTATAGCTGATAGTAAGTGGGTAAGTCCGGTACATTGTGTTCCTAAGAAAGGAGGTACAACTGTGGTTCCTAATGATAAAAATGAATTAATACCTCAGAGAATTATTATTGGATATAGAATGTGTATTGATTACAGGAAGTTGAACAAGGCAACTAGGAAGGATCACTACCCGTTGCCGTTCATCGACCAAATGCTTGAAAGGTTATCCAAAAATACCCACTTTTGTTATCTCGATGGTTATTCTGGCTTCTCTCAAATTCATGTTAACACTGCCGATCAAGAGAAGACCACTTTTACTTGTCCCTTTGGTACTTATGCTTACAGGCGTATGCCTTTTGGTTTATGTAATGCTCCTGCTACTTTTCAAAGGTGTATGTCTGCTATCTTTCATGGTTTCTGCGGGGATATTATGGAAGTCTTCATGGAGGATTTCTCCGTCTATGGAACTTCTTTTGACCATTGTCTTCACAACCTTAATAAAGTTTTGCAGAGATGCGAGGAGACAAATTTGGTACTCAACTGGGAAAAGTGCCACTTCATGGTTAATGAAGGATTTGTTCTTGGTCACAAGATTTCCGAAAGGGGAATTGAAGTGGACAAAGCCAATATCGAAGCTATTGAGAGGATGCCCTATCCAAGGGACATCAAAGGTATTCGGAGTTTCCTCGGTCATGCAGGTTTTTATAGAAGATTTATTAAAGAATTTTCTAAAACCTCAAGACCCCTCACTAATCTTCTCCAGAAGGACGTTCCTTTTGTATTTGATGAAAATTGTAAGGAAGCCTTTGAAGTCCTTAAGAAAGCTTTAATAACCGCTCCTATAGTACAACCACCTGACTGGAATTTACCTTTTGAGATTATGTGTGATGCAAGTGATTTTGCTGTTGGAGCTGTTTTAGGACAAAGAGTTGATAAGAAATTGAATGTTATACATTATGCTAGCAAAACTCTTGATAGTGCTCATAGGAATTATGCTACTACTGAGAAGGAATTCTTAGCTGTAGTTTTTGCTTGTGATAAATTTAGACAGTATATTGTTGATTCCAAAGTTATTATTCATACTGATCATGCTGCCATTAAGTACCTTATGACAAAGAAGGATGCCAAGCCAAGGCTTATCAGATGGGTACTCCTTCTTCAAGAATTTGATTTGCAGATTGTTGATAGGAAAGGAGAAGACAATCCGGTAGCGGACAATCTTTCAAGGATGGAAGATATACCGCATGATCCCATCCCAGTCAACGATAGTTTTCCAGACGAGCAACTTGCCGTTGTAAAAGTACAATCTCTTTCCGACCATTGGTATGCAGATTATGCTAATTTTATTGTTGCAAAGTATTTGCCTCCAGGTTTAACACTTCAGCAAAGGAAGAAGTTCTTTCATGATTTGAGGCACTACTTCTGGGACGACCCACATCTTTTCAAAGAAGGTCCCGACGGGATCGTGAGGAGATGCATTCCGGAACATGAGCAGAAGGACATTCTCAGACGGTGTCATGATAGTCCCTATGGAGGACATCATGCCGGTGAGAGGACTGCACATAAGGTTCTTCAATCAGGTTTTTATTGGCCTACTCTCTTTAAAGATGCTAGAAATTATGTTTTAGCCTGTGATAAATGTCAGAGAGTTGGTAACATTAGTAGAAGGAATGAGATGCCTATGAATTACTCACTAGTGATTGAACCTTTCGATTGTTGGGGTTTTGATTTTATGGGTCCTTTTCCTTCTTCGCACAAGTACACTCACATTTTAGTAGCTGTTGATTATGTGACCAAGTGGGTTGAAGCAATCCCCACTGAAAGTGCTGATCACAAGACATATTTGAAAATGCTTAAAGATGTAATTTTTCCTAGGTTTGGTGTACCAAGGTATCTCATGACCGATGGAGGATCACACTTCACGCACGGAGCTTTTAGAAAAGCTTTGGCCAAATACGATGTTAATCATAGAATTGCTTCACCATATCATCCTCAAACTAGTGGGCAAGTTGAGCTCACCAATAGAGAGATTAAGTTGATCTTGCAGAAGACAGTAAACAGAAATAGAAAGGACTGGTCAAATAAGTTAGGAGATGCTTTGTGGGCATATGGAACTGCTTACAAAAACCCCATGGGCATGTCCCCCTATAAGATGGTGTATGGCAAGGCTTGCCATTTGCCATTAGAGTTAGAGCACAAAGCTTTCTGGGCTGTTAGAGAGCTTAATGCTGATCCAAAATTAGCTAGTGAGAAGCGTCTCATGAACTTGACTTCTCTAGATGAATGGAGAAGTGAAGCTTACGAGAGCGCTAAAATGTTCAAGGAAAAGGTAAAAAGTGGCATGATAGGAAGATTCTGAAACGTGAATTTAATGTTGGTGATAAAGTTTTGTTGTTTAGATCCCGTTTCAGGTTTTCTCCAGGTAAACTACTTTCCAGGTGGGAAGGACCATTTCATATTGAAGAAGTTTATTGGTCTGGTGCAATTAAGATTAATAATTTTGAAGGCACCAAACCTCAAGTTGTGAATGGGCAAAGACTTAAACATTACATAGCAGGAGACCCTGTCAATGTTGATGTGAATATAATATACACAACAACTCACGAAGAACATGTTGCAGCCCTGTTTCAGACGCCAGCAGAAGCAGAATAAAGAAAAGGTATGTAGTACGGTAAGGAAACATCGCGAACCGCCATAAAAGTTCCGTATTACGAGTTTTTGCAAAATTAGTAAAATTTTGAGCCCAAGTGGAGCCGGAGACGACCTCCAGGGGGTCCAGGCGCCCCACTGGCGCGCCCCACCTCCTGGCCGCGCCGGGAGGCTGCCTGGACACCCGGGAGTCCGTCTTCGACCCCGCTTTGGTCCGTTACCTTCCTTTCTGTGCATAAATTTTTCCTATATATTTTCCCGGATTGTTCCGGCAACGTATCTTACGATCTCGCGTGTTTTCTCTTCGATCTGTTTCTGCTAGGGAATCTTTCAGCTGAATTTAGGTGCCATGGCTTCTCCAAGCTCCCTCAAGGACGAGTTCGTCGTCAACGTCATCAACCCTTACCTCGCTGAGGTGAAGAAGCACCCTCAGGTTGTTCGAATGGAGGACGGTGTCCTTCATCAAGAAGATCTGAAGGGACCTATCAAGGAGGGGAGCGTCCAGGCCAGGCTGGAAGGAGTGGAGCAAGAAGTCTTCGAGTACAAGAAGATGATCGAGCGTGGTGTTGAAGCTAACTTTGACATCATCAACGAGCTGAAGAACTACTTCCTGAAGGAGATGAAGGAGATGTGGAAAAGCATCACCGCGTCTGAAGAAAGAATTATAGAGCTCCAAGGGCAAATTAATGATCTACATAACCAGAACTGTGAGTATGAACTAAGGTTTATGCGCATGAGTTTGGGTGCTGAATGCAGGATTCAGGAGACGAGCTTCTCATATGAGACTGGAGAACCCCTTCCATGGAAGCGTTTCGCCAAGGACTACGTGATCAACGCCAACAAGGATGATGAGTGAAATCTCCTGGGGTAATGGCATTCCCTTGGCTTGTTCCAAGCTTGGGGGAGTGCCCGGTATCATTATCTTTACCTTTTGTCTTTTAGAGTCAAGTAGAGTCGTATCATGTCTAGGGAGGTTGTTATATGAGATAGGTGTGTGCATTGAGGTCTATCACTCCTTCGGTGAAGAATTGTATCCGTGAGTGTGGAGTCGTCTATGATGGAATATTAATGAGAAGTTTATTGGTTCCTTTTGCTGCACTCGGTATTCTCTTCACGCAATCGACCTTATATGATGACTCTTATGTGGAGTATTGACCTTATGTCAGGTATGGCTGTGAAAACTTTATTTAATCTTGGCAAACATAGCTTTGGTCATAACAACAAGCATGATTTTCTTAAAGTATCAACATAGCCAAAACCTTTATGTTATTATGATTGAAGTGTTATGCTGACAAGGAAGACAACTTGATGTGCTATGCTTATTCCAATGTTCATGCTTTATATTGCTTTGCATCTTAGTCATCATCAATTGTCTGTTCTTTCAAAACCTTTGCTAGCCTAACTCTGTACTAAGCGGAATTCTGCTTGTGCATCCATACCCTTAAGCCAATACCTTCCATATGAGTCCACCATACCTTCCTACTCGTGGTATTCCACTACCACCTCCTAAAGTACAGAATTTATGTGTTATCCTCAAATGTTCAAAATCTTTTATTTTGTGCCTCTGTTTTAGCTCATGAGGAAGTAATAGCTAATCCATGATCTTTTTGAGTTGGACAAGCTTCACCCCGGGATTGCATGTCTAATGTGCAAACCCATAATACGAGAAGGAACTGGCAAAGAGTGCGCCCAGCTCGAAAATAATATAACAAACAAACCCTCCTTCACGCTTTGTTCATGAGAAATCAGAAAACTTTGACAGTGATTAACAAAGGAGAATAAGAGGATGTGATCGTCCTCGTGCGGGAGCCGTTCCTCGAAACTTGTCCAACTCAAGAAGTAGTTGAGTTATCTATTAGCATTCGTTGACAAATCATGCACCTCTCAAAACTTGTTTTCATTCTGTTTGATTTAAGGATAGCACATGAGTTTTCCCTACTACCCTAGAGCAGGGCCCATCTTTTAATTTTAAGTTGAGTCAGTTATTCCTACTCCCTTCTATTCTTAAAGAGAGCAGACATTTGATGTTGATAAGGATTCATTCATATAAAGTTGCATTAAGATTTGTCATATCATATCCTTGTTGACATTATCATTTGATAAGTAAGTTGTTTGTCAAGCCCAGCTAAGGCAAATATCTTCCTTTGTGTTAACACTTTCACTTCTTGCCTGATGACATGTTCTTTCAAAAGCTTCAATTAGTCTCATCAAAACATAAAGAAAGAGCAAAAGTAAAAGCTATTAGTTGTTCTTTGACCAAAGGACATGTTTGCCATGATTCAATAAGTTTCCTTAGCCCTACTTTCGAATATAAGTGTTACCACTCTTTTATAAAGGCCTTATGAGTTGAAGATTGCTGTTGAGGATATTTGAGTTGGTGAGGAAACTGTGATGCTTCTTGTTCGTATACTGTTTATCGACACTTCACTCTCTAAACTTGTGGACAGGTTTACCGAGCTCAGTATTCGCTTGGGGACAAGCGAGGTCTAAGCTTGGGGGTGTTGATACGTCCAAAATGCATCACTATTTTGTATCATAATTTATCCTTATTCATTGATATATTTCATGTTACGGTGATGTTCTTATGTTGTTTTGGTCTATTTTACACAGTTTGCAAACTTTCCGATGCCGAAGCAGCAGACGCAGAATTCAGCAGTAAAAAGTGGACGCTGAGTTGCTGAAGAAGAATACCTCCAAATTAACTGAAAATTGACGGGAGATATTTTTCAGACGGATCACGAAGGCACGCGAAAGGGCAACCAGAGGGGGGCCACAGGGTGCCCAGGCGCCCTGGGGGCGCGCCCCCCCTGGCCGCGCCGGGGGGCGCCTGGAGCCCCTGGCCCACCTCTGGCCGCCCCCTTTTGCATATATGCTCTCCGTTATCCAAAAACCCTAAGGACGGGAATTTTTACGGAGTTCCGCCGCCGCTCCGTGGCGGAAACCTACAAAGAAGAAAAAGCCATCTCCGGCGGGCAGATTCCGCCGGGGAGATCACCTCCCGGAAGGGGAGATCATCGCCATCGTCATCACCATCGTCACGGGCATCATCGAGATCATCATCAACATCATCCCCAACACCAGCACCATCTCCATCTTCATCCAAATCTCATCTTACAATCGCAACTTTTGTTGTAACTCGTACTACCTATCCTCTCTACTCCATCGGTGTTGATTACTACTTTGTGGTGAATGCTATTGAGTTTTGTTGGAGAAATATTATTATGTCCAGATTGTTTATCACCTATTTATCCCCACTGATCATGGTCTCCTTAATGTCTCGTGAGTAGTTACCTTAGTTCTTGAGGACATGGGGAAAGTCTTGTTGTTAGTAGTCATATGCTGTTGAAGTAATATGTGTTGTTTGATACTTAAGTTGCGTTGTCATTCTACTAGTGGTGTTGTGTGAGTCGAACACCCAACACTTCGCCTTATTAAGGACCTAGGAGAATACATTGTGTATAAAGAATGCTTATGGTGGGTTGCCGGAGTGACAGAAACCTGAACCCCAGTTCGCACGCTTTTGCATAAGGGAATAATGGATCCTCGATCGTATTGCTATGGTTAGGCTTTTGCCTTAAATTCTATCTTGTATTTGTGGATGCTTGCAAGGTGTTTAATCATAAGAGTGCACTCATCTTAGTCTAGAGAGTGTACTAGCATAGATCCACCCACTCAACACTTATCAACACATAACATAGTATCGATACGGAATGTGGTGAAAGCACATGACTACCTCTCCCGTGTGTCCTCAGGAATGCTTTAGTCTTTATAAGTTCAGCTGCTAGGCCTCTCCTTTGCTAAGAAAGGATTGGGCCACTTGCTACTCTCAGTGCCTTTTACATTGCTTGCTTTTACTTTCCTGTTACTTATATCGAGAAACCCCTAAAAAGTTATCTTTCAGTGCTTGCAGTGATTTCTTGCTCAGAATCTCTTATCAATACCTTCTGCTCCTCGTTGGGTTCGACACTCTTACTTATCAAAAACGCTGCAATAGATCCCTTACGGTTGAGGGTCATCAGGGGCTTCTACCGGAAAACGTCCGATTAGCCATTGTGAAGCTATGTGCATTCCTCAATGCAATCTCTCAGAAGGTGATCGATCCAGAAATCGTACCAAGGCTAAGGAGTGATGTGGCGCAATGTCTTGGCAGTTTCGAGCTTGTGTTCCCACCATCCTTCTTCAATATCATGACACACGTCCTAGTTCATCTAGTCGACGAGATTGTCATTCTGGGGCCCGTATTTCTACACAATATGTTCCCCTTTGAGAGGTTCATGGGAGTCCTAAAGAAATATGTCCGTAACCGTGCTAGGCCAGAAGGAAGCATCTCCATGGGCCATCAAATAGAGGATGTCATCGGGTTTTGTGTTGACTTCATTCCTGGCCTTAATAAGATAGGCCTCCCTAAATCGTGGTACGAGGGGACACTGACTGGAAAAGGCACGCTTGGAAGGGACTCAATAATATGCAGGGACGGATATTCTTGGTCTCAAGCACACTACACAGTTCTACAGAACTCTACATTGGTGACCCCGTATGTCGATGAACACAAGAACAGTCTGCGCTCCAAACACCCGGAGCAGTGCGACGACTGGATTACATGTGAACACATCAGGATTTTCAGCAGTTGGTTGGAAACACGTCTCAGAGGTGACAACACTGTTTGTGATGAGTTGTACTTGTTGTCCAGGGGACCATCTTCGACTGTATTGATTTACAAAGGATACGAGATAAATGGGAATACATTTTACACGATTGTCCACGATCAAAAGAGCACCAACCAAAACAGCGGTGTCCGCTTTGATGCAACAACCGAGAGGGGAAAGGACACATATTATGGTTACATAGTGGACATATGGGAACTTGACTATGGACATGATTTTAAGGTCCCTTTGTTTAAGTGCAAATGGGTCAATCTGTCAGGAGGCGGGGTACAGGTAGACCCACAGTACGGAATGACAACAGTGGATCTGAAAAATCTTGGATACACTGACGAACCGTTCGTCCTAGCCAATGATGTGGCACAGGTTATCTATGTGAAGGACATGTCTACCAGACCGAGAAAAAGAAAAGATAAGGAAGCGAATACATCATACGATGAGCCAAAGCGCCACATAGTTCTTTCAGGAAAAAGGGACATCCTGGGAGTGGAGGGCAAGACAGACATATCCGAAGATTATGAAAAGTTTCATGAAATTCCTCCCTTCAAAGTCAAGGCTGACCCAAGCATCCTGATAAACGATGAAGATTATCCATGGTTACGGCGCAATAAGCAAATGACACAAGCGAAGAAAAAGTGAAGACTTTTTTCCGCAACTATTATGATGATACCATGCCAACTTTGTAACAGACGAGTATGATACCATTGTCCGTTTGTACTATTCAAATTTCAATACTACTTGCACTAACAGAAAGTTTGTAATTGGTTTTACCAGAAAGAATTAAAAAATAAAGCAAAAAACAAAAAAATAATAATGCAGAAAACAAAACAAAAAAACTTGCAAAAAAATAAAAATAGCAACAATAAGTATTTCGTTGTAAGTAGAAACAAAATAAAATAAATAAAGCAACAAAGAAAACAAATAATTTCAAATTTAAACTATTCAAATTTGAATACTACTTGCACTAACAGAAAGTTTGTAATTGGTTTTACCAGAAAGAATTAAAAAATAAAGCAAAAAACAAAAGAAAATAAATAATGCAGAAAACAAAAAAAAAACTTGCAAAAAAATAAAAATATCAACAATAAGTATTTTGTTGTAAGTAGAAACAAAACAAAATAAATAAAGCAACAAAGAAAACAAAGAAAGTTTATAATTTTTGTGACCTAAAAGAAAAAAGAAATCACTAAAAAACTATAAGTATTTAGTTCTAAGTAGAAATGAAAAAAAAATAGAAAAAAGAAAAAAAATGCCACCTACTGGGCCAGCACGGCCTGAATACGACTAGAAACCCAATCATGGGCCAGGATTCAGGCCCGCAGCAGGCCTAGTAGGCCCACATGCATTGCAGTGTCCAATTAGGCCCGTAAGCCTGCATTTCAGAGGAGTTAGAGAGGAAAGAGGCAGCACGGCTTATAAACAGGTGCTGGCCACTCTCAACTAGCGAGGTGGGACTAAACTCCCACCGCAGCGCCAGCGCAAGGCCATTGGTCCCGGTTGGTGCCACCAACCGGGACCAAAGCCCCCTTCTTCCCGCCCTTTGGGCTGCCGAAAAGGGACCTTTAGTCCCGGTTGGTGGCACCAACCGGGACTAAAGGGGGGTATTAGTCCCGGTTTGTGCCACGAACCGGGACTAATACGCCTCCTATATAAACAACACTTGTAAAAATTTCGTTCAGTTTCTTGTTCCCCGCCCCCGACGCCGCCTTGCTCTCGAGCTCGCCGTCGCCCCGCGCCGTCGTGCCGTCGCCCCGCCCCGCCCCGCGCCGTCGCGCCGTCCCCCCGTCGCGCCGCCCGTCGCCGGCGCCCTCTGCCCCCGCGCTCCTCGTCGCCGGCGCCCTCTGCCTACCCCGCGATGTGAGGAGATTTTTTTTTCATATGTGATATAATATATATATATATATATATATATATATATATATATATATATATGTATATATATGTATATATTTTGTATGTGTATATATATTATTGCATATATGTGTATATGTTTATGTGTATAGTTGCTGTATGTGATGTGTATGTGATGTATATGTGTATGTGGCTATATATTTTTTATTTTTCTTAGGAATTTGCTAAATATATATGTTAAAGATGTTTTTTTTCATAGAATGTTTTTTGTTTATATATAGAAAGTTACAATTGTGATGTATAGTTGCTGTATGTGATGTGTGTGTGATGTATATGTGTATGTGGCTATATAGTTTTTTGTTTATATATGCTAAATATATATAGAAAGTTTTATATATGCAAAAGTTACAAATTTAGAAGAAGAAGGATAGGAAAGAAGAAAATAAGAAGAGGAAAGAAAGAAGAAGAGGAGAGGAAGAAGAGGAGAAATAAATAAGAAGAAGAAAAAAGAAGAAAAAAAAGAGGAGAAGAAGAAAGGAATAGAGGAGAAGAAGAGAAAATTTCTCTTCTTCTCCTCTATTCCTTTCTTCTTCTCCTTTTTTTTTCTTTTTTTCTTCGATCTTCTCCTCTAGCAGTTCCTTTTTTCTTCTTCTTCCTTTTTTTATCGGATATGTCGTTGTCGATATACACCCTCCCCGATAACTTCGACATTAGGGGGGGGGGTCGAGGGTCGTCGAGGGACCGAGGGTCGTCAAGGGTCGAGAGATCGCCGAGGGGTCGAGAGACCAAGGGTCGTCAAGGGTCGAGAGATCGCCTAATGATGAAGTATTGGTTTTGTTGAATGCTTTGACACTAGACAAAATGTGATATGATGGGGTATAGGGTTGTGGATCGCCGAGCAGTCGAGGGTCGAGGGGTCGAGAGGTTGACTAGCTAGTGTCAAAGTATTGAAGAAATCCAGGACTTCATCATTTGCCAGAAGTAACCGGGGCATGTTGGTACGGAGTTTTGCAAAGTTATTTTGGAACGGAGTTCCTGATAGGATAATCCGTCTTTTGTTACAAATTATCCTTTCTGGGACTCCGTTCCAAAATAACTTTGGAGAGCTTCGTACCATCATGCGACTGTTACTTTCGCCTAATGATGAAGTATTGG
>LR738715.1:38904922-38935287 GCA_902687465.1 Secale cereale
GGGTCGAGAGGTTGCCTAGCTAGTGTCAAAGTATTGAAGAAATCCATGACTTCATCATTTGCCAGAAGTAACCGGGGCATGTTGGTACGAAGTTCTACAAAGTTGTTTTGGAACGGAGTTCCTGATAGGATAATCCGTCTTTTGTTACGAATTATCCTATCTGGGACTCCGTTCCAAAATAACTTTGGAGAGCTTCGTACCATCATGCGACTGTTACTTTCGCCTAATGATGAAGTATTGGTTTTGTTGAATCCTTTGACACTAGACAAAATGTGACATGAGGGGGTCTAGGGTTGTGGATCGCCGAGCAGTCGAGGGTCGTCCAGGGGTTGGGGGTCGAAGCTAGTTCTACGTTTGCCATTAATATATCCATCTGTCATGTTTGAATAATAATTGGCATGTTGTAAATATTTGTAGAAACTATGGACGACAACACCCGAGACCTAGCACAAGAAGCGATGTTGATGGACATAATCGCAGACGGACAAGAAGCCGTCTTGTCGTTTCTCAACGACACCAATGAGCTGGTGGAAAGAGAGCTGTTGGAAGATCTAGGCTATGCTATTGATGGCTCCGGTGACCCAATGCACATGGAAGAAGTAGACCGTGAGGACGGCTCCGGTGACCCAATGCCGGTGCAAGAAGGAGACCGTGATGCTGGCTCCGGTGACCGAACCGAGTCCGGCCAGGAGGTATATATGTTAGTTAAGCCTGTGCTGACTAGTTAATTGATGCATTCATTAACTCTCATCTTTGTTCCTTTTTCTAGCCCTCCGGATCGAGCAAATCTTCGGTAAAGAGACGAGGCGCGAAGAAAAAGTTGAGGCCGGATGAAAAGTTTGAGATCTCAGAAATCTCGCGCTCCGGCGAACCGATTGAACCCATCCGGACAAAGAACACATTTGTTAATCAGTACGGGGTTGTGGTTAGGGACAAGATCCCGATCAGCATCCATCAATGGTTAAAGCCGGCTGCAAAAGACGCTCAGGTGTCTTGTGTCACTGATATGCAGAAAGAAGATCTTTGGACTGAGCTGAAGTCAAATTTCATCCTACCGCCAGAGGATGATCTGGCGAATCCAGTTAAAGAGGAATTAATCAAGTCTGCTGCTCTTACGAAGATGGCAGACCAATTCAGGGCATGGAAGAAAAAACTGAATAAGTTTGTCCGCGATAAAGAGACTCCAGAATTCGTGGGCATATATGAGAAGATCAAAGATGACTGGCCCGCATTTGTGGCCTATAAGACATCGGAAAAGAGTAAGAAGATGTCGGCGACAAACCAGATAAATGCTGCGAAGAAGAAGCATCACCATCGCACGGGGTCAGGTGGCTACCTCAGAGCCCGGCCTAAGTGGGCCAAGGCTGAGAATGATCTGCTTCAGAAAGGGATCGAACCAGAGACAATGCAATGGCCAGACCGTTGCCGGACTTGGTTCTTCGGGGCTGGCGGAACCTTGGACCCTGTATCAGGGAGGTGCATTTGGACGGACAAGCAATTGGAAATACCACTCAGGAAGCTTCGGCACTATATCAAAGCAGCGCAAGAAGGGACGTTCTTCCCCGACAGAGAGAACGACGAGCTGACAATGGCCCTCGGGAATCCTGAGCACCCTGGACGGACACGAGGCACGCCAGGCTCCCTTCCGTGGAGTGCTGGGTTTCCGGACGCAGGCGGCTACAAATGCCACGAGAGGAGGAAGAAAATGCAGCAGATCGAACTGCAGGCGCTGCGGGCCAGAATACAAGCGATAGAGGAACGAGAAGCAAATCGGGACAAAAGAATTGCCGAAGCTTCCCCCGAAGCTACCCCACCATCTCAGCGGAGAAGTAGCGTGGCTTCCACCGAGCTGCTTCAGCCGGAGCATGTCTTGACGGCTACTGCCAGGTATCCCGTGGATGCTATCACGGAGGTACAAAATTGCCACCTTATGACGCAGTTGATAAATATGAAGGTCAAGGCGGCTGCTGGCTCTGTTTATCCTACTGGACCCGGCGACACTTTTCACTGCAGGCCGATTCCAGAAGGATATGCTAGGGTGATGGTGGATGAAATTACGGAGGGATTTGAGGAGCTCCAGCTTGACCACCCTACCGGTGAAGGGGAGACTCGGCCGGGTTCTTCACTGAAGACTCCATGCCTATGGCGGAAGGCCTCATCAACATTCTCAACTGGACGCCTCTGCCTCCTCCTCCGGCGAGTCAGGGCACTCTGCCTCCTCCACCG
Source organism: Secale cereale (assembly GCA_902687465.1). Taxonomy (NCBI): domain Eukaryota; kingdom Viridiplantae; phylum Streptophyta; class Magnoliopsida; order Poales; family Poaceae; genus Secale; species Secale cereale. The sequence goes on from LR738715.1 coordinate 38,907,149, forward strand.
CCTCCTTCTCCGGTGAGTGACGATCAGGGCACTCCGGCTCCTTCTCCGGCGCGTGGCGGCACTCCGCCTCCTTCTCCGCCTACGCCGGCGCGCCCGAGCAGCCAGCCTCCTCCTTCTCCGCCTGCGCCGGCGCGCCCGAGCAGCCAGCCTGCTCCTCCTTCTCCACCTAGTCAGCAAGGGCGGAAGAGACCTGCCGCCGCTCCGGCTGCTCCTGCTCCGGCGCGTAACCAAGGAAAGAAGATAGCCGGTTCGTCTGGTCTGCCGACGTCTAGCAGTACAACCAGAGGCGGGAGGCAATGCAGATTCGGTCCTTCTCTCACGCCTCTAGAGAAGTTACCATACGAGAGGTCCGACGAGGAAAACACGAAGATTGCTCAAGGCGAAGTGAAGGACTGGCTTGAAGGGTTGAAAGCACAGAGACATCCACCTCCGGAGGAGAAGATAGATCCGATGAAAGCAAAGCGCACTCTTGCTGCCCTGAAGAAACCAGCGAAAAGTAAGCCGAAGGACAACTATGACCGCATGATTGAAAAGTCATTTCACGAAGCGAAGCGGTCGGGAAGTACTAAAAGTGATCAAAGGTTAGCAGAAGGACAAGCTGGGAAACAAATTGCCCAGCTTGGCGAACAAGCGGACCAATCATGCCCCCCGCTCAAGGTGTCTAGCGACATGGTCACTAATGATCCGAGGATGGTGCCCGGTTATAGCAATCTTGGAGATTACCTGTCCGATGATGTACATTATGATTTCTTGGAGGTGCAGATGCAAAGATACAAGTACGGGAAGCCTCTCGTCAAAAATGAAAGATCTCTATCAACGAATATGTGAAGATTGCATGATTGGTACTTGAAAATCTGCAGAGAGTATGGGGGGAGGGATAGTTTGTATGTGAGAGTTAAACCGGAGCATGACCTCATTGGAATTGAACTGTTGCCTATTCCATTTAAGGAGTTCTATCAGTTTTTTAATCAATTGGCCCTCGATAAAGAAATGGTCACCTGCTACTGTCTGTAAGTAGTACTACTTATGTCATTAAGTCTCTCTATATAGCTCAGCTCTTTCATTGCATGTATTTATAATTATCCTCACTATATTATGCAGATTGAAGATCGTCGAATTTAAGAAAAGACAAGTCGGTTATATTGGGTCCATTAACACATACCTCATAGATGCAACCGAGGTTAAATGGCGTCCCTCAGATACCGAGACCAACTTGCTACGATCGTTGGTGGTAAATGAAAACAAAGATATAATACTCTTTCCTTACAACTTCAAGTGAGTGTTACTGTCTTGTGCATATTTGGTTTCCCTTATATATCAGTCAAGGTTATAGTAATGTAATTGATGAGTTCATGCATGCGTGCGCAGCTTCCACTATATTCTCTTAGAGATTAAGCTTGAGAAGGGAGTAGTAACTGTCTTGGACTCTAAACGTAAAGATCCCGAGGAGTATGCAGACATGACTCAAATGCTCGACAGGTAAGTTAAATCGATCAATATTATCCACCATGCATATCAGCAACTTTGTTCATTTCTGATATCAAGTAATTGTTTTCTTTGTCTGGCAGGGTTTGGAGAAAATTCACCAAAAAAGCTCCGGGACTGCCGAAGAAGCTAGAATTTAGACACCCGAAAGTAAGTACTATATAGTAGCATGTTCCGCGCATCTCCTATATCTTGATTCAAGCGCTAGTTTCATCAATACCATTTGGCATTCTTGCTTATCAGTTTGATTGACCTCTATTTCTTGTAAAGTGGTTGTGGCAGGAACCCGGGAATGATTATTGTGGATACTACATTTGCGAGTCCATCCGCCACACGACCTGTGAGCGGGGCTACTCTAAAGCACAATTTGAAGTGCGTAAGCAATTAACAATATTCACAATTTTATTTCATTACAATCATTTGAAGTGCGTAAGCAATTAATTAATAATATTCACAATTTTATAGCATCATTTCATGTATTGACCCCCTTCTTCAAATTAGATGTTTCGGATGCGGGATGAACTCCTAACACCAGATCGTCTGCGAGCAATTCAAGAGGAATTAGCGGCATTCTTCCTTGAACACGTGATCGCGCCAGACGGAGAATACTATGTGGACCATGCGTCCATCGTATAGGTGATTGTATTTGTAAGAGATAATTATTGTATATATGTACCCGGTAGTGTCGGATAGATATACGAGAACTTGTTGTTCAACCAATCTCTCGGAGAAGGACAGGTGGTCGATATTACTTCTCTCTGTATGCATATATATATATATATGTTGATTACGATCTTCTGTTTCCTTCGTTTTCTTACTAGCTAGCTAGCTAGCGTGTCTAGTCCTCTCTATACGTATGTGTAGTATGTAGCGTCGACCAAGCACGGACATAAGAGAGGACACTTCTCTCTATTGATTAGCTATCTAACACAATATGAAACACCTAAATTAACCCCCCAAAACCTCCAACCCCCCTCCCCTTTCAAAAAAAAAACAAAAACCACAGCCACAGAAATGCTAACGCGTGGATGCCTTTTGGTCCCAGTTGGTGCCACCAACCGGGACCAAAGCCCCTCCTGCCTGGGCTCGGCGCACAGGCCACATGGACACCCATCTGCCCCAGTTCTGGATCGAACCGGGACTAAAGGGTCAGGGCATTAGTACCGACACTTTTGTCCCGGTTCAGGAACCGGGGCTAAAGGCCCTAACGAACCGGGTCTGATGTCCCTTTATCTACTAGTGTTCTTATCCACCAAGTATCTAGGGCAGTTCCACTTCCAGTGACCATTTCCTTTGTAGTAGAAGCACTTAGTTTCAGGCTTGAGTTTAGCTTTGGGTTTCTTCACGCGAGTGACAACTTGCTTGTCATTCTTCTTGAAGTTCCCCTTCTATCCCTTTGCCTTTACTTGAAACAAGTGGTCTTGTTAACCATCAACACTTGATGCTCTTTCTTGATTTCCACCTTCGCCAATTTCAGCATCGCGAAGAGCTCGGGAATTACTTTCGTCATCCCTTGCATATTATAGTTCATCACGAAGTTCTACTAACTTGGTGATAGTGACTAGAGCTCTTTGTCAATTACCATCTTATCTGGAAGATTAACTCCCACTGGATTCAAGTAATTGTAGTACCCAGACAATCTGAGCACATGCTCACTGGTTGAGCTATTCTCCTCCATCTTGTAGGCAACTGTGAGAGGTCTTACACCTCTTGACACGGGCATGAGTATGAAATACTAATTTCAACTCTTGGAACATCTCATATGCTCCGTGGTGTTCAAAACATTTTTGAAGTCCCGGTTATAGGCCGTAAAGCATGGCGCACTAAACTATCAAGTAGTCATCATACCGAGCTTGTCAAACGTTCATAACGTCTGTATCTGCTCCTGCAATAGGTTCGTCACCTAGCGGTGCATCAAGGACATAATACTTCTGTGCAGCAATGAGGATAATCCTCAAGTTATGGACCCAGTCCGTGTAATTGCTGCCATCATCTTTCAACTTAGCTTTCTCTAGGAACATATAATCAATAAACGGGGAGCAACATCGCGAGCTATTGATCTACAACATAGATATGCTAATACTACCAGGACTAAGTTCATGATAAATTAAAGTTCAATTAATCATATTACTTAAGAACTCCCACTTAGATAGACATCCCTCCGGTCATCTAAATGATCACGTGATCCAAATCAACTAAACCATGTCCGATCATCACGTGAGATGGAGTAGTTTCAATGGTGAACATCTTATGTTGATCATATCTACTATATGATTCACGCTCGACCTTTCGGTCTCTAGTGTTCCGAGGCCATATCTACATATGCTAGGCTCGTCAAGTTTAACCCGAGTATTCTGCGTGTGCAAAACTGGCTTACACCCATTGTATTTGAACGTAGAGCTTATCACACCCGATCATCACGTGGTGTCTCGACACGACGAACTTTCGCAACGGTGCATACTCAGGGAGAACACTTATACCTTGAAATTTTGTAAGGGATCATCTTATAATGCTACCGTCGTACTAAGCAAAATAAGAAGCATAATAAGATAAACATCACATGCAATCAAAATATATGACATGATATGGCCATCATCATCTTGTGCTTTTGACCTCCATCTCCAAAGCACCTTCATGATCACCTTCGTCACCGATGCGACACCTTGATCTCCATCGTAGTATCGTTGTCGTCTCGCCAACTATTGCTTCTATGACTATCGCTACCGCTTAGTGATAAAGTAAAGCAATTACATGGCGATTGCATTTCAGACAATAAAGCGACAACCATATGGCTCCTGCCAGTTGCCGATAACTTTACAAAACATGATCATCTCATACAAAACCGTATATCTCATCTTGTCTTGACCATATCACATCACAACATGCCCTGCAAAAACAAGTTAGACGTCCTCTACTTTGTTGTTGCAAGTTTTACGTGGCTGCTATGGGCTTAGCAAGAACCGTTCTTACCTACGCATACAAAAACCACAATGATGTTTCGTCAAGTATGTGCTGTTTTAACCTTCACAAGGACCGGGCGTAGTCACACTTGATTCAGCTAAAGTGAGAGAGACAGACACCCGCCAGTCACCTTTAAGCAACGAGTGCTCATAACGGTGAAACCAGTCTCGCGTGAGAGTACGCGTAATGTCGGCCCGGGTCGCTTCATCTCACAATACTGCCGAAGCAAAGTATGACATGCTGGTAAGCAGTACGACTAGTATCGTCCACAACTCACTTGTGTTCTACTCGTGCATGTCATCTACGCATAGACCTGGCTCATGATGCCACTGTTGGGGAACGTAGTATTTTAAAATTTTCCTACGATCACGCAAGATCTATCTACCAGATGCATAGCAACGAGAGGGAGAGTGTGTCTACGTACCCTCGTAGACCGGGGGCGGAAGCATCAAGTGACGCGGTTGATGTAGTCGAACTTCTTCGCGATCCAACCGATCTAGCACCGAACGTACGGCACCTCCGCGTTCAGCACACGTTCAGCTTGATGATGTCCCACAAGCTCTTGATCCAGTTGAGCTTCACGGGAGAGTTTCATCAGCACGACGGCATGGTGACAGATATAATGATGTTACCGACGCAGGGCTTCGCCTAAGCACTGCGACAGTATGACCGATGTGTGTTTCTGTGGAGGGGGCACCGCACATGGCTAAAACAATTCAACTTGTGTGTCCTAGGGTGCCCCCTGCCCCCGTATATAAAGGAGCAATGGGGGGAGGCTGGCCGGCCCCTATTGGCGTGCCAAGGAGGAGCAATCCTACTAGGAATAGGATTGCAATCCTATTCCTAGTAGGAACTACCAAAAGGGAGAAGGGGGAAAGGAAGGAGAGGGAGAAGGAGAAGGAAAGGGGCGCCGGCTCCCCCTCCTTCCTTGTCCAATTCGGAACAAGGGGTGGGGGCGCGCGGCCCAGCCCTGGCCCTCCTTCCCTCTTTCTCCTACGGCCCATAGCTTCCCCAGGGGGTTCCGGTAACCCCCCCGGTACTCTGGTTAATTCCGAAACTTTACGGAACACTTCCGGTGTCCGAATATAGTCGTCCAATATATCAATCTTTACGTCTCGGACATTCCGAGACTCCTCGTCATGTCCGTGATCTCATCCGGGACTCCGAACTACCTTCGGTACATCAAAACTCATAAACTCATAATACTAATCGTCATCAAACGTTAAGCGTGCGGACCCTACGGGTTCGACAACTATGTAGACATGACCGAGACTCATCTCCGGTCAATAACCAATAGCGGAACCTGGATTCTCATATTGGCTCCTACATATTCTACGAAGATCTTTATCGGTCAAACCGCATAACAACATACGTTGTTCCTTTTGTCATCGGTATGTTACTTGTCTGAGATTCGATCGTCGGTATCACCATACCTAGTTAATCTCGTTACCGACAAGTCTCTTTACTCGTTCCGTAATACATCATCTCGTGACTAAATCATTAGTCATTTGCTTGCAAGGCTTATTATGATGTGTATTACCGAGAGGGCCCAGAGATACCTCTCCGACACTCGGAGTGACAAATCATATTCTTGATCTATGCCAACACCACGAACACCTTCGGAGACACCTGTAGAGCATCTTTATAATCACCCAGTCACGTTGTGATGTTTGACAACACACAAGGTGTTCCTCCGGTATTTGGGAGTTGCATAATCTCATAGTCATAGGAACATGTATAAGTCATGAAGAAAGCAATAGCATTAAAACTAAACGATCAAGTTGCTAAGCTAACGGATGGGTCTTGTCCATCACATCATTCTCCTAATGATGTGATCCCATTGATCAAATGACAACTCATGTCTATGGTTAGGAAACATAACCATCTTTGATCAATGAGCTAGTCTAGTAGAGGCATACTAGGGACACTCTATTTTGTCTATGTATTCACACATGTACTAAGTTTCCGGTTAATACAATTCTAGCATGAATAATAAACATTTATCATGATATAAGGAAATATAAATAACAACTTTATTATTGCCTCTAGGGCATATTTCCTTCAGATCCCATCTTGGAGCCTGTTCCGGAGCTCCACCGGAGGGGGGTCCATCACGGAGGTCTTCATCATCATCATCGCCCTCACCATGAGTTGTGTGTAGTTTACCATAGACCTTCGGGTCCATAGCTAGTATCTAGATGGCTTCTTCTCTCTCTCTCTCTGGATCTCAATACAAAGTTCTCCTCGGTCTTAGAGGAGATCTATTCAATGTAATCTCTTTTTGCAGTGTGTTTGTCGAGATCCGATGAATTGTGAGTTTATGATCAAGGTTATCTATGAAAGATATTTGGTTCTTCTCTGAACTTTTTATGTGTGCTCATAATATCCTTGCAAGTCTCTTTGAATTATTGGTTTGGTTTGGCCTACTAGATCTATAGTTCTTGCAATGGGAGAAGTGCTTGGCTTTGGGTTCAATCTTGCGGTGTCCTTTCCCAGTGACGGTAGGGGCAGCAAGGCATGTATTGTATTGTTGCCATCGAGGATAAAAAGATGGGGTTTATATCATATTGCTTGAGTTTATCCCTCTACATCATGTCATCTTGCTTAAGGCGTTACTATGTTCTTATGAACTCAATACACTAGATGCATGCTAGATAGCGGTCGATGTGTGGAGTAATAGTTGTAGATGCACGCAGGAGTCGGTCTACTTGTCTCGGACGTGATGCCTATATACAATGATCATGCCTAGATAGTCTCATAATTTCTATCAATTGGTTGACAGTAATTTGTTTACCCGCCGTAGAATATCGCTACCATGAGAGAAGCCACTAGAGAACACTATGGCCCCCAGGTCTATTCTCAACATATCATTCTACATCTACTTTACTTTTATCGCTTTTATTTGCTGTTCTTATAAACTAAAAATACCAAAATTATAAACTATCATCTCTATCAGATCTCACTTTCGTAAGTGACCGTAAAGGGATTGACAACCCCTTATCGTGTTGGCTGCGAAGTTCTTATTTGTTTGTGCGGGTGCGAGGGACTGGCGCGTGGTCTCCTACTGGTTTGATACCTCGGTTCTCAAAAACTGAGGGAAATACTTACGCTACTGTGATGCATCTCCCTTTCCTCTGCGAAGGAATACAACGCAAGCTCGAGAAGTAGCATGCGTCTAAGGATCGATGGTAACAGGAGACTGGGGACACGATGTTTACCCAGGTTTGGGCCCTCTCGATCGAGGTAATACCCTACTTCCTGCTATATTAGTATGGATGAATATGAATACAAGAATTGATCTACCTCGAGATCGTAATGGCTAAACCCTAAGTCTAGCCTATGGAGATATTGTGGTTCTCCTCTGTTCTAGCCTCTACGGACTAAACCCTCCGGTTTATATACACACCTGAAGGGCCCGGGGTTTGTACATGTCATCTTGCAAAGGAAGGAAAATCTACACCCGAACCTAAAACTTACCATTACATGAATACATGAGTCCTATCCGGATACGAGAGTTGATCTTTGATTATATTCTTCATGGTCCACCAGTCTGGCCCACCAGGAGTTTATCCGGCCACATGAGGACCCCCCGATCCAGGACTCCCTCAGTAGCCCCTGAACCTGTCTTCGATGACGATGAGTTCGGCTTCCGTATTATCTTCGGCATTGCAAGGCGGGTTCCTTCTTCCGAATACATCTTCTGCAAAAAGGTGTATTGTGTTCGGCTCTGCAAGATTAGTACAACCGTTAGCCTCGAAGGCAAGGCTCTTAAAAGAAAATGAATAGTGTGTCTCTACTGACAACTTTTGGGTGAAGCGTCGCGTCCAACCTACGAACACATCGAACCATTTTATTTGGTCCTATTTTCGCGTTTCGAGGTATATCCTCAGTGACACGTCCCATTAGAATAGAGATCATGCCCGCTTATTGTGGGATTCTTATCAACATGACATGAGCACCCACGTCGCGCATTACGCACGACTGCTCTGGGAACCGGAGAGGTTTATGGCTAAAGTGGGGGGATGCTCTATATTCACATCATTATAAAAGGACACCGATCCCTTTCATCAGCCCCACGCCTTCCTCAAGCTCGAGCTCTCCAATCTCCCTAGCCCTAGTATTCTCACCTCATGTGACCTCCGCTCCTCGTTCCTCAACCTCCACTCTCCTTCCCAGCTATGGCTGGATCTGGCGCCAGAGGCAAGTGGGAGGCTTCCACGGTCACTGGAAAGACCGTGGCGGACCTAAGGAGCGCGGGATATCTCGATGGTAACATGGCACACCAAGTTCCCACTAAGGGCCAGATGATTCTGTCCCAAAGGCGGGTGAGAGGGTAGTTTTTACCTCTCACTTTGTTATGGGGCTAGGGTTTCCACTCCACCCGTTTGTTCGGGGTATTTTGTTCTTCTACGGGCTAGATTTCCATGATCTAGCCCAAACTCAATCCTTCACATATCCTCTTTTATAGTGGTATGCGAAGCCTTTCTCCGCATCCCTCCACACTTCAGCCTGTGGCTTAAGACCTTCAACGTGAAGCCGAAGGTGGTGGACGAGGAACACGCGGAGTGCGGGGCGCTATGATTAGCAAGCTCTCGAATGCAACTTGGCTCAAGGGCTCATTTGTGGAGATGAATAAGGTCTGGCATCAGGAGTGGTTCTACATCACCGAACCCCGCGATATCAAGTGGGCGGTGGAGCCTACTTTCAGATCCGGACCCCTAGAGAGGCTGACCTCTTGGACCAAAAAGGGTCTAGACTGGGGGTCGCATACTGAAGTGACGGCTCTCGTGAGCCGTGTGTCCGGGTGATCTCCAAGGGGCAACTGCTCTCCCCCGTGGTCCAGGTGATGCTGACCCGACTTGTACTCCCTTACCAAAGCCGGAGCTCCTCCCTATGGGAGTTCGATCTGGCAGGAGACAAGCTGCTGAAGCATCTCTTTGGCTTTACGCACAAGGAGATCTGGAAGCATCTCTTCAAGAGCTAGAAGGAATGGCCCAAAGAGACCGAGGATGCAGGCTACTGCATTGTGGCCTCCGCCCCAGAGGTAATAGAAATCCTCGCCGAACACATACCCTTTCCCTTATTTGACGATAATAGGAATTAAAATTTGTACGTGATATACAGGGCTGGACGAAGAAGGCGATCCGGATTAAGAGTCCGACACCTTTGCCCGAAGACCCGGAATCGCCTCTGGTGACGGCGATGCTGGTCCCGGCGCCATACAAGGCGCCGACCAAGAAGCCCAATAAGACGACAAGCAAGGGGGCCGGAGACGGCCCCCATCCTACGGGCAAGAAGCCCGAGGACCTCCACATCCTCTCCCCCGACGATGTGGAGGAATATGACGAGGAGGAAGAGGAAGAAGAAGAAGAAGAAGAAGAAGAGCCCCCTGCGCAAGGCAGGGGGAAGAAGAGGGGGGCCGTTGCTGACGCGGGTACGGCCGCGCCCCGGAGGAAACTGAACATTGGAGCTAGTTCGGATTCGTCCGAACATAACTTTGTGGTGAAGCCTAGGGTGAAACCCCTGCCCGAATCGTAAGTTTGTCCGGATTGGTATTTCACCTTTATTCGTCTGGTATTTTTTATGCTTTACTTAGCATTTTTCTCCTGCTGACCTACAGCCCTCCCGAAGGACTCCCCGACGCTTCCTTATTGAAGGGGAACTCTCTGGCGCCTGGAGAGACGAAGAGTGACCCACCAGCCCGGGCTCCATCGCCCGTGCTCAGCGGGGACACCGAAGTGTCTTCCCAGCGGGTGTCCTCTGCCCTAGGAGATGAGGGCAGGGCAGGTGATGTGGTGGCCGGAGGTAATACCTCGGCCGCCACTGACCATGGGGAAACAACCCCCATGGAGACCGAAGACGTGGGGCCCAAACAATCCGGGGCCCTGCCGAATACTGTCCCGGAGCCTAGTGCGGCTCCGAAGACCCGACTCCTCAAGCGGAGGAGGATACGGCGGCGCCCGGAGTTAATCCGGAAGTGCCGGACTCTATGGAGGGAGCACTGCAGGGTGCTCTCATCATTGAAGAACACCGCACCATGATGGGTGCGGTGATGAAGAAGATTTAGTCCGTCAAGGGCGGACTGAATGAAGCCTTCAACTGCCTTTTAACAGGCTTTGGGGTAAGCAATGTAATGCTTTTTATAGAATTTTTACTTTTAATGCACATACATAGCCAGTAGCCCCTGATGCTTTGTGTGACTCTGAAAAGAATCGGGCGAAGTACCCGTAGTATAGCATGCTTACAGAGCTGAACTGTTGTGCAAGCTTCACTAGTTACAGCAACTACGCGAGACACAGAGGTTGCCAAACTAAACCGGAAGCTTGAGTTGGCCAATGCGGACCTCGACCGCGTCAATCGGTATTTGGATGAAACGCAAGGTATGCGGATTTTTGAAATGTCGATAAGACTTAATTAATTGAGTATATTTATAAACTCTAATATTGTATTCTGTTTTACACAGTTGGCGCCACTGAGCTCGAGGCCCTCAAGGGCGAGGTTGCCAAGGCCAGGAAGGAGGCCGAGGCGAACAAGGTGGCCGCTGACAAAGCGGCTGCCTACTTAGAGGCCGAAAAGGCTGAGTGCGAGAAGCACCGGGATCGGTTGTCCGAAGTCGAGGTCGAACTGAACGACGCTATCCTTAAATGTGAGGCATTGGAGAAGAAGACTTCGGCACAAGCGACTGAGCTGTCTGCGGCAGTGAAATCTGCCCAGGATGCACGAGGCGAGTCATGCAGCGCTCGTCAGGAAATCGAGCAGGCACGACAGATAGCATGTGGTAAGATATTTCTCTTACAGAGCATCTTTGGAGGATAGAAGTATATTGGGCTGACACGATTATGGAGTTCTCCAGGCGTGTTTGCTTATCTTCTGAGGAGCAGCACAGATGCTGCTCAATACTTCCGAGCCCTGGAGGGGAACAACACGGAGAAGCTGTTTTGGTCGCAGTTCTATGCGTCAAAACATCCAGTGCCCCTCAGCGACCAGATGAAGCAGCTGGTCGAGCTGCACAACATGGTGGGCTCGGCCATGAAGGAATTAATAGTCCGGCTATGGCCCGTTGAGCCAATCCCAAGTAGCTACTTCGGATTGGTGCAGCGGCTCGTCGAGGCGAGTCCTCGGGTCGATGGACTAACGCGTTCGGCCTGCATAGAAGGTGCTCAGATGGCCTTCGCTCGTGTCAAAGTGCACTGGGCGAAGATGAACACAGTGCATATAGCTACTGCTGGCCCGCCCGCAGGCAAGGAGCACCGCAAGCCGAAGTGGTACTTCGAGGACGTCATCGAGGGCGCCCGCCTTGTAGAAGGCCAGTGTTCGAAGGATGTTGTTTTCGACTAATTGTATATGGATGTAAAGACTATGCTTATGAATCCAGTGTATATAACTTTGTGCGCTATTATAATATCAGCGTCTTTTACCTCCTGTGTGACTGTTTATCTAAATCTGAAAGTTTTCAGTCATCGGCTTCAGCCCCCATGTACATAGTACTGGGGTGTTCGGTCATATGCATGTACACTCTTTATCCAACGTCTTGGTCCGTATAGGAGGTGTATGCGGAGCGAACCAGGCAATCAGACTATGCGGCGTTAGTGCTTTCACTTAGTCATAGGAGTTTGACATGTGGGGCTAGGTACTAGCCCCTGGTGCAGATATAATATTCCTTACTTAAGGCATCAATTGCACCTGGCTGGGTGAAGAACCAGCCCTTCGTATAACACGGGGTAGATCTCTATCGGTCATAGTATAAAACTAAGTCACCGGATTGCAGACCAAGTTCTCGCTTATCATGACAGCCAGTTTTCGGCTTTCTCTACTGAGGTACTTGACCGGAATAGCCAGAAGTACAATCGGAGTAGTTCTCCCTTTACACCCTAGCTGAACAATCGGGAACGTAGGGGTAAGCACAGGAGCCGGGCAACCCAACTATTGACCCAAGACATGATTCAGAGCTGATGCATATAAGGCAAACATCCAGGACGCCAAACACTCCCTATAGGTGTTCGGTCTTTTCGACATATATCAGAGCTGAGTACAGCCCCAGGTAATATACCCTTGTTGACAAGGCACATATGGCAATCTGATGCGGGAAGAGAACATTTAATGATGAGTGAATAAAACTCCGGACATATTGCGAATAAAACTGCTCTATTAATATCCCTCTATAACGCGGCTAGCCGCGAACTTACAGACAATGCCGAGAACATTTTTGGACATTTTACATGCCAAGAAGGTATATAACAAGAAAGAGTAAAAAGGTTTACACATGGTCTTAATCTAAAAAGAAACCTTAGTGCGGGTCCCTGCTGCACGTCTGCGCCGTTTCCTCCTCTGTAATGTGTCCTTGAAGGTGTGAGTATGATGGCCCCCTGTAGAAAAAAGAAAGGAAAATAAACCTGGAAAAGAAGAAATCGATCCGGTGTGGCCATAACAAGTCCGGTTCATTTAACGAACCTAAATAAGATAAGTTTAGAGTCCGAATAGGGTCTAGCCGAATTATGGACTATATGCAGGTGCCCCTGGTCGCCGCCCAAGGAATTTTTAAGGCATAATTATGTACTCGAGGCACATATGCGATCCTTATGGGGCAGTCGACGGGGGCGTAGCTGTCAATCTAGCTCAGGTTCATCTGAGCTGCCGCATTGAGGCGTGTGCCAGACACGTTTAGTTGTGTCCGTTATTGATAGATTATTCGACTTGAGTAGGCCGCATTGCACTTCGGCTGCTATGGCCGCAGTGTCGTCCTCCGTGCGGAGGGGGCGCTCCATATTTCCATTGACTGTGATAACGCCCCATTGTCGAGGCATCTTAAGCTTTAAATAGGCATAATGCGGGACTGCATTGAAGCGGTTGAAGGCCGTTCTTCCGAGTAGAGCATGATAGCCACTTCGGAACAGAACTATGTCGAAGATTAGTTCTTGATACGTCCATTTTGCATCATGCGTTTATGTTGATATTTATTGCACTATGGGCTGTTATTACACGTTATGTCACAATACTTATGCCTTTTCTCTGTTATTTTACAAGGTTTACATGAAGAGGGAGAATGCCGGCAGCTGGAATTCTGGGCTGGAAAAGGAGCAAACATTGGAGACCTATTCTGCACAACCCAAAAAGATCCGAAACTCCACGAAACACCATTTCAGTAAATATAAAAAATATCTGGTGAAAGAGATCTACCAGGGGGGCCACCACGTGTCCATGAGGGTAGGGGCGCCCCCCGGGTGCGCCCCCTACCTCGTGGGCCAGCCGGTGACCTCCCGATGCCCATCTTCTCCTATATGAGGTGTTTTGACCTGGAAATAATCATGAGGAGGCTTTCGGGACCAGACACCACCGTCTCGAGGCGGAACCTTGGCGGAACCAATCTAGGGCTCCGGCGAAGCTGTTCTGCCGGGGATACTTCCCTCGAGGAGGGGGAAATCGTCACCACCGTCATCACCAACAACTCTCCCATCTTGGGGAGGGTTATCTTCATCAACATCTTCACCAGCACCATCTCCTCTCAAACCCTAGTTCATCTCTTGTATCCAATCTTTGTATCAAAACCTCAGATTGGTACCTGTAGGTTGCTAGTAGTGTTGATTACTCCTTGTAGTTGATGCTAGTTGGTTTACTTGGTGGAAGATTATATGTTCAGATCCATTATGCATATTAATACTCCTCTGATTATGAACATGAATATGCTTTGTGAATAGTTACGTTTGTTCCTGAGGACATGGGAGAAGTCTTGCTATAAGTAGTCATGTGAATTTGGTATTCGTTCGATATTTTGATGAGATGTATGTTGTCTTTCCTCTAGTGTTGTCATGTGAACGTCGACTACATGACACTTCACCATTGTTTGGGCCTAGAGGAAGGCATTGTGAAGTAATAAGTATATGATGGGTTGCTAGAGTAACAGAAGCTTAAACCCTAGTTTATGCGTTGCTTCGTAAGGGGCTCATTTGGATCCACATGTTTCATGCTATGGTTAGGTTTACCTTAATACTTCTTTTGTAGTTGCGGATGCTTGCAATAGAGGTTAATCATAAGTGGGATGCTTGTCCAAGTAAGGGCAGCACCCAAGCACCGGTCCACCCACATACCAAATTATCAAAGTAACGAACGCGAATCATATGAACGTGATGAAAACTAGCTTGACGATAATTCCCATGTGTCCTCGGGAGCGCTTTCCTTCATATAAGAGTTTGTCCAGGCTTGTCCTTTGCTACAAAAAGGATTGGGTCATCTTGCTGCACCTTCTTTACTTTTACTATTTGTCACTTGCTACCAATTACCTTATCACAAAACTATCTGCTACCGATAATTTCAGTGCTTGCAGAAAATACCTTACTGAAAACTGCCTATCATTTCCTTATGCTCCTCGTTGGGTTCGACACTCTTACTTATCGAAAGGACTACGATAGATCCCCTACACTTGTGGGACATCAGTTCTTCGCTTCGAAAGTTGTCGGGAGAACCGAATAGAACTTCCAATGTTAACGAGCCTGTGCAGCGAGCTTCGACGCGCGGTATCACCACTTTAAAGGTCATGCTGCTTGGCTTGATTCTTGATGGGTCGATCCCCATCTTGCGGATAGTATCCTAATATATCAGATTGAGACTTCTGCCGCCGTCCATAAGGACTCGGGTTAGATGGTATCCATCTATTATTGGGTCGAGCACTAGGGCAGCCGAACCCCCATGCCGAATACTAGTCGGATGATCCCTGCGATCGAAATTGATCGGACAGGCTCACCATGGGTTGAATTTGGGGGCGACAGGCTCAACGGCGTAGACGTCTCGGAGTGCGCGCTTGTGCTCCCTCTTTGGGATATGAGTGGCATATATCATGTTCACTGTTTTGACCTCCAGTGGAAATTTCTTCTGTCCCCCTATATTCGACTGGCGAGATTCATCCTCGTCTTCGCTCTGAGGCTCATTCCCCTTGTGTTCGGCGTTTAGCTTGCCGGCCTGCTTGAAAACCCAATAGTTATGGTTGGTATGGTTGGCAGGTTTTTCTGGGATGCCATGGATTTGGCAGGGCCTGCCTAATATTCTGTCCAAACTTGATGGACCATCTTTGTTGCATTTAAATGGCTTCTTTCGATGGCCAGGCCTGGAGCCACTGAATCCGGCGTTTACCGCTGTATCATCTGGGCTTCCAACATTGTTTCGACATTTGTTTTTTTTACGTCGTGGCTTTCCATTGCCATCCCTAACTTCAGATGTTCCAGGGTCACTGGTACTCCTACGAGCTAACCAGCTATCCTCACCCGCGGAAAAGCGAGTCATGAGTGTAGTTAAGGCTGCCATTGTCCTCGGCTTTTCCTGTCTAAGGTGCCTGGCTAGCCATTCGTCCCAGATACTATGTTTGAATGCCGCTAAGGCTTCAGCGTCCGTACAGTCGACGATTTGGTTCTTCTTGGTAAGAAACCAATTCCAAAGCTTGCTGGCTGACTCCCCAGGTTGTTGGATGATGTGACTTAGATCGTCAGCGTCTGGGGGCCGGACATAAGTCCCTTGAAAATTGGCCCGAAAAGCATCTTCAAGTTCTTCCCAACTCCCAATGGAGTTCTTTGGGAGGCTGTTTAGCCAGTGCCGAGCTGGTCCTTTCAGCTTGAGGGGTAAGTATTTGATGGCGCGGAGATCATCTCCTCCAGCCATGTGGATGTGAAGAATAAAGTCTTCTATCCAGATGGCGGGATCCGTCGTTCCATCGTACGCTTTGATGTTCACGGGTTTAAACCCTTCTGGGAAATCATGACCCAGCACCTCATCGGTGAAGCACAAAGGGTGTGCAGCTCCTCTGTATCTTGCTATATCGTGGCGTATGTCCGATGGTTGTGGTGTTCGATATTGACCCTGAACTGGTATGTCACCGGCGCGACTGGCTTGATAGCCATCGTCTCGTGCGGGAGCCCGGTCCCTAGGTCCGTATATAGACCTGGTCTTGCTAGCTTTTTTGTTCAGGTCCTCACGCAGATCGTGTTTTCGGACTTGAGCCGCACCCTCCTTTCCTTTACAGAGTGGTGGTGCGGGCTTGTGTACGCCATTGCTAGCGACTTTGTCCCGTCCGCGAGGTGGTCGGTCCAGCTTGTCGGCGGTGTTATTCTTCGGCGGGACGGGCGCGGCGGCCTCGTCGTCGAATTCAGGCAGCAACTTACGCTTGGGATAGCCTTTGGTTTGGCCGTTATAGCCATATTTCTGTTCAGCGTCTAGCACCTCATTCCATCTATGATTGAGTGTGTCCTATGCGGCCCGAAGCCGTCTCTGCTGCTTTTTCAGGCTCCTTGAGATGGCAATAAGCCTCCGGTGGAAGCGCTTTTGTTCTGAGGGTTCTTCTGGGACGATGAATTCGTAGTCGCCCAGGCTATCCTCTTCTTCGGAGACCAGTTCATACGTACCATCTTCGGCATCGCTGTCATCGGACTGCGGTTTTGGACTGTGTTCGCCGTCCTCTTGCTCCTCGTGCTCCATCGCTGGGTCTGCGGGGTCTTCGGCTTGTTCCGGAATATCATCGTCATTAGTCGCAGTGTTGCTATCCTTTCCTTTACGGGATTTAGTTCGGCGTTTTGGACGCCGACGTTTGGGAAGTTCTTCAACGGGATTGTCCTCTACGGGATTGTTTTTGCCGTCGCCCTCCGCCTCTTTAGGTGTGTCCACCATGTATATGTCGTACGAAGACGTAGCTGTCCACCGCCCGGTTACAGGCCGGCCTTCATCTGGATCCGCTTCAGTTTCGAAGTCCATCCCTTCGAAGTCTTCGGAAGCATAGTCAAGTAGATCGGTTAGATCTTCAACCGTTGCTACCAAGTGGCTGGTGGGTGGGTAACAAAATTCTTCATCAGCCTCCAGTTCGAACTGGATATAGTGCGATTGTGTGTTCTCATCTAAGGAGAGAGACTTAACGACTTCAATATGTCGCCAAAGGGTGAGTGTTGAAAGATATCTGCAGCACATAATTCGGTCACGGACACCTGATTGGGTTTGAAGGGCGCGGATGCGCGTGATTCGGAATCTGGGGCCGGAGTTGAGTCCGGGGTTCCGGTAACACAGACCCCGCTTGTAGGTGGGTCCGTGTGCGGCTCCAACGTCGTAGATTCTACGGCTCGCGTGGTGGGGTTGAGCTTCCCGTCCTTGGGTGACGCGATCTGTTCTGGATCTAGGGCCAGAACTATTGCAGGTGCTATATCCTGATCCAATGAGAGAGTTATGTCATGCTCATCGTGGTGGCAGAGAGAGGATGCCGCTATCTCGAATCCGGCGAAGATCAAGTCTCCGCGGATATCAGCAACGTAGTTCAAGCTCCAGAATCTGACTTGATGGCCAGGGGCGTAGCTCTCAATCTGCTCGAGGTGGCCTTCGGTGTTGGCACGGAGGGCAAAGCCGCCGAACACGAAAAGTTGGCCTGGAGGGAAAATTCCCTCGGTGTCGCTGTTGCGGTTGATGACGCGATCCATTAATCCTTCCATCAACGACATAGTGGAACTCTCAATGAAAGCACCAATGTCGGTGTCAAAACCGGCGGATCTCGGGTAGGGGGTCCCAAACTATGCGTCTGAGGATCGATGGTAACAGGAGACTGGGGACACGATGTTTACCCAGGTTCGGGCCATCTCGGTCGAGGTAATACCCTACTTCCTGCTATATTAGTATGGATGAATATGAATACAAGAGTTGATCTACCTCGAGATCGTAATGGCTAAACCCTAAGTCTAGCCTATGGAGATATTGTGTTTCTCCTCTGTTCTAGCCTCTACGGACTAAACCCTTCGGTTTATATACACACCGGAGGGGCCCAGGGTTTGAACATGTCATCTTGTAGAGGAAGGAAAATCTACACCCGAACCTAAAACTTGCCATTACATGAATACATGAGTCCTATCCGGATACGAGAGTTGATCTTTGATTATAGTCTTCATGGTCCACCAGTCCGGTCCACCAGGAGTTTATCCGGCTGCACTCCCCCCCCAATCCAGGACTCCCTCAATAGGAAAAGACGAGGAAAGAGGTCGTGGGCCCGCAACGGACAAGTCATGGGCCACGACGCGTGTCACATGCAGGACGTGGTTTATTCCAGCGATAGATCGGTTGGTTGAAATAAAGAGTTCTCCTTTATCGTCCCGCGCAGCGTAATCTGGCCCTGGTTACTCCTTTCTAGACGCTTAGAGCATCTCCAATAGAAGATGCAAATTTGAAGATGTAAAATAGGAGATGCAAAAATTTACATCTTCAAAAAGTGCTTTTTGCATCTCCAAAAAAGTGCCAAGTTCAACAGATGATGCAAAAAAAGATAAAAAGAGCAACTCCAACAAAGCGGCGGCAGGTGCTGTCAGGGATATTACTAGCAGGTATAAACCGGCTAGGGAGATCCGGATTACGGTAATGTAGCTGTGTTGTTATAAGTTCAGTAGAGATTACGGCCCATGAAAGCTTAGGGCCCATGTGTAAAGTTTACGGTTTATAAACCGTCTTATCATGTAACTTGAGATGCAAGGAAGAAAGAGTAGAGACCGAGGCGGACATGATTATGAGCCGGCCTCGGGACTCTGTAAACCGGACCGGGCGTTGCCTCCTATATAAAGGGACGGCCCGGCAACGGTTCAGGGACAGGCAACGACCCGTCGAGAGATAGGCAAGCAATCTGCTCCCTGTTCGTCGACGCCCAAGCAATACCAAACCAAACTAGACATAGGCTTTTACCTTCATCGAAGGGGCCGAACTAGTATAAACCCTTCGTGTCCTTTGTGTGCTTTAACCTCTTCAAGCTAACCCGCGCGATGGCTCCACACCTAAGTCCTCTAAACCGGACATCTGCCGTACTAATTCCACGACAGTTGGTGCCCACCGTGGGGCTATCGCCCGATGGTTTCGAGTTCTTGAAGGGCAGCTTTGAAGGACTCAAGGGTTACGCGGTCGGCCGGATGACCAAGAGTCGCCGCGGCCGGATCTACATCGATGACGCAGGCTGGGGCCCGGAGGCTGATTCCATCGAATACGGGTACCGGGTCCCCTTCGGCGGCATCCATGTCTTCATCGGCATGATTGGTGAACCGGGACCTGAGCCGGACATCTTCCCCAACATCGTCGAGCCGGCTCAGCGTGCGAGATCGGCCCGGATTCAGCCAGCCATGAAACGTGTCTTCGTTGGAGCAATACATGGAGCCCAAGCCGAGGACGGATCGGATTCTGGTGGCGAGACAATTGTATACTCCGATGATGAATCTTCATCCGGAGAGACCGAATCTTTGTATCTGTTGCAGGACGGTCGATCCGGGGGTGTATCCGATGGCGACAGTATTCCGGACCCCTTTGATCCGCCAAACCGAGTGGCTGTCTTCTTGGCCGGATCACAATCTGCGCCGCAGCCCACAGTGACTGGGGCGTTCATAGCAGAGGTAGCTGGTGCAGGGACGAGCAACCAAGCCCCCTCGCCATCTGGCGCTCTATCCACCTTGGTTGAGGAGTTGACAGCCCGAGCAACAGCAGTGGTGGCTCCTGCAGACAAGGCGCAACATGATGCAGAAATCCTTCAGTTGAAGGGTCGGATCGAACAAGCCAGACTGGATCTAAATGCAGAGAAAGCTACGATAGCAACAAGGCAAGCAGAGCTGGATTCTCAGGCTTTCCGGCTCAGGATGGATCAGGTCTCTGCGCAGGGAGTAAGGAACAGAAGGTATCAGACTCCTCTACCGCCGGTCTATGAGGCGATGAATCTCTTTGGCACACCAGGAGCGGGAGCCAGCAATAATCTAGAAGTAAACTGTCAGGGATATGGTTAGTAAGTATAAACCGGATATTGTAAACCGGCTTAGTTATATCATACTTGGTTTTATTATTTTAGTAGAGATTACGGCCCGTGAGATTTCAAGGCCCATGTATAGAAATACGGTTTGTAATCCGTCAAAGAGATGTAACTTGAGAGATAAGAAAGAAAGGGCAGAGACCGAGGCGGAGACGATTATGAGCCGGCCTCGGGACTCTGTAAACCGGACCAGGCGTCACCTCTATATAAAGGGACGACCCGGTACCGGTTCAGGGACAAGCAACAATCAATCCGTCGAGACGCAGGCAAGCGAATTCGCTCCCTGTAAACCGACGCCCAAGCAATATCAAACCAACTAGACGTAGGCTTTTACCTTCTCGAAGGGGCCGAACTAGTATAAATCCTTTGTGTTCTTTGTGTGCCATGAACCCTTTCAAGCTAACCCGTGCGATGGTTCCATCATCAAGTCCGCTAAACCGGACA
This sequence comes from Secale cereale, assembly GCA_902687465.1. NCBI lineage: Eukaryota > Viridiplantae > Streptophyta > Magnoliopsida > Poales > Poaceae > Secale > Secale cereale. Next base: position 38,927,826 of record LR738715.1, read on the forward strand.
TCTGCCGTGTTAATTCCACGACAGTTGGCGCCCACCGTGGGGCTTGCGCATGATGGTTTCGAGTTCTTGAAAGGCGGCTTCGAAGGGTTAAAGGGTTACGCGGTCGGCCGGATGACCAAGAGTCGTCGCGGCCGGATCTACATCGACGACGCGGGTTGGGGACCGGAGGCCGATTCAATCGAATACGGGTACCGGGTCCCCTTCGGCAGCATCCAAGTCTTCATCGGCAAAATTGGCGAACCGGGACCTGAGCCGGACACCCTCCCCAACATCGTCGAGCCGGCTCAGCGTGCGAGATCGGCCCGGATTCAGCCTGCCATGAGGCATGTGTTCGTTGGAGCAGTTCACGGAGGCCGAACCGAGGACGGATCGGAATCTGATGGTGCAACAGTCGTCTACTCAGATGACGAATCTTCATCCGGGGAAACTGAATCTCTGTATCAGTTGCGGGACGGCCAGTCTGAGGGCGAGTCCGATGGAAACAGTATTCCGGACCCCTTTGACCCGCCAAACCGGGTGGCGGTCTTCATGGCCGGTTCACAACCCCCGGTGAACGGAACAACAGCAGAAGCCGGTGCAGGGGGAAGCGGTTCAAATCCCCCCCTTACGGAAGTTCTATCCACCTTGATCGAGGAGTTTGCGGTTAAAGCGGTGGAGGTCGTAGCTCCAGCAGACAAGGCGCAACATGATGCAGCGCTTCTTCAGTTGAAAGCCCGGATCGATCAATTAAAGGAGGATTTAAAAGCGGAAGGAGAGATGTTAGCCATAAGACAAGCAGAGTTGGATGATCAAGCTTTTCACTTGAGGATGGAGCAGGCTTCGGTGGAAGCAGTCAGGGGGCGAAAGTATCGATCCCGCCTACCGCCGGGTTACGAATCTGCAAATTTGTTCAAAACGCCTGGGGCTGGGGCCAGTAACAATCCGGTCCTAAACCGGAGAAGCCCACCAGCTCGGGAGGAGCCGGTTCAGCAGCCCGCCGCCGAACGGGAGCGACGGATTACATCGGTGCCTTATGTGCCCGTCCCTCCGGGACACTACTCAAACCCTGTGGATAATATTGCTGCAGCGGCAGCACGGTTGGCCGCTTTACCTGTGGAAGAAACATCTCCGGTGGCGATAGAGGCGCGCAGGGCCCAGAAGCTGCTTAATACGGCGTTAATACAGCATCAAGCGTACTCTCATAGCAGGGAAAGGTTACATTCAACACCACGTCCCAACCGAAGTTACTCTAGACATTGGGAGGAGCCCGAAGTGTCTAGCAGTGAACGTAGGAGACATCAGCACAGGCAAGATAATCCGGCAAGGGCGGAGATGCCAGCCCCGGATCGAAACCGGCCTAGATCGGAGGCCAGGGAGGAAGTTCGTCAGTCGACGCCGGTTCACACAGGCACTACAGGGACAGGAGCGACAGCGAGCGGTTTTGGGATACAATGTCTCGTCCCCGCCCTGCGGAGCGTTAAGTTGCCCAAGGATTTCAAAGGACCTCGCAAGGTGCCTAATTACACAGCCGATTTACCGCCCGAAGCTTGGGTGGAAAGTTACGAGATGGCCATGGAGATGCTGGACGTGGATGAACCAGCTTGTGCCAAATATTTCACTATGATGCTTGAAGGCACGGCCCGGACTTGGTTAAAGGCACTACCTCCGAATTCTATCGGATCATGGGGGGAGCTGCGCAGTCAGTTCATCAAAAACTTTAAGGATACGTGCAAGCAACCTATGTCGGTGATAGATTTAGCAGCATGCGTGCAAGGAGAGCAGGAGTCTACAGCAGCTTGGGTACGCAGAGTGGCAGAGATCTTGCACTCCTCAAACGGCATTAATCCGAGCACAGCAATTGTAACATTGGAGAACAATTGCCGGTTTGAATCTTTGAAATTAAAACTCGGACGGCTCAAACGGGAGTGCAATGACATGGGGACTTTGATGAGCGCCTTGGTGAAGTACGGAGACTCAGATAACACCAAGTATCCGGAGCCAGAAGGAGATAAAGCAGGAAAGGCCACCAAGACTGGCAAACCGGCGCCGGCTAATCCGGTTACGTCAAGTTTTTTGGGCAAACGGAAACCGGAAACCAGCTCCGATTTTGTAGCTAATACACAGGTTCAAGGCGGTTTTCAGGGTAGTCAGCAAGGGCCTACTCGCCAAACCGGTGGAGGGAACCCGGGATGGGAGCAGGATTTGGATCAACCCTGTCTAAAGCATAGCGGAAAAAAGGGACCTGCACGGCACACTGCAAGAGAATGCCTGTACCCTGGGATAGCAGGGAACGGCCGTTTTAATCCCCTTAGCCGGCCCCCAAATGGCGGTTCAGGGCCCGGGTTTTATGGTCCGGGTTACCAAGGGAACAACTCCGGTTCAGGATATAGGGGCAACAACGGTTATCAAGGGAACAACGGTGGTTATCAACCCCGGCCAGGCGGCCAAGGTACTCAAGGAAACTACAATGGTCAAGGAAATCAGTCACATTATCAAGGTGGTTATCATGGTCAGGGAAATCAATCGTATCATCAAGGTGGTTACAACAACCAGAATAATCAGCAGCAGGGCCAAGGGAATCACAATAACCAAGGAAATCAGCAGCAGCAGCGTCCGCAGCAACAACAGCAATCCGGATACCAGAGTAATCCGAAGGAGTTGAGCAGCGGTCAATATCATGTTTTCACCACGAGTTTATGCAAGAGAGACCAGAAAGTTTTAAAACGGGCTGTTAACGCGGTAGAACCGGCGACGCCACAGTTTCTACGATGGTCAGAGCAGCCCATTGTTTGGAGCAGAGAGGACCACCCGTTACGGGTAGATAATCCGGGACATTTAGCCTTGGTGGTGGCACCTCAGGTGGGAGGATACAGGTTCACTAAAGTCCTCATGGATGGAGGCAGCAGTATCAATATATTATATTATGAGACTTTTCGCCGTATGGGTCTGACAGATAAACAGTTAAGGACATCAAACACAGTATTTCACGGGGTGGTCCCAGGTAAGTCAGCTTATCCAGTTGGTAAGATTGACTTAGAAGTTACCTTTGGGGATGAGCATGATTCCAGATCGGAGATGATCACCTTTGAAGTTGTCAAAATTAAAAGTCCGTATCATGCTTTGTTTGGGAGGACGGTTTATGCTAAATTTATGGCTAGGCCATGTTATGTTTATCTGCAGCTCAAGATGCCGGGTCATAAAGGCACCATCACGGTGCACGGCAGTCGTAAGATAGCAGTGGAATGTGAGGAAGGTGATGCAGCTTATGCAAAAGCGGTATGTGCCACGAAAGAGTTAAAATTTTATAAGGATAATGTTGATCTGGCAGACATGACTCCGCTGAAAAAGCCAACCACCGAGCATGATCCGGCTTTGAAGTTCAAATCAGCGGAAGAGACTAAGCAGGTCGAGTTTGTGCCTGGAGATTCGTCTAAACAATTCACCATCAGTGCTAACCTGGATCCTAAATAGGAAGGCGCGCTCATCTAGTTCATCCCTGAGAACCGGGATATCTTTGCATGGAAACCTTCTGACATGCCAGGTATACCGAGGGAACTCGCTGAGCACAAGTTAAATATTGATCCGAAGTTTAAACCGGTAAAACAGTATCTGCGCCGCTTTAACGAAGAGAGGCGCAAGGCTATAGGAGAAGAAGTGGCCAAGCTTTTGGCGGCAGGGTTCATAGTGGAAGTGTTTCATCCGGAATGGTTGGCTAATCCAGTGCTAGTTCTAAAGAAGAATGGGAAGTGGAGGATGTGTGTGGACTACACTGACCTCAATAAAGCTTGCCCAACTGATCCTTTTGCTCTACCTCGCATTGATCAGATTATTGATGCGACAGCAGGGTGTGAGCGGCTGAGTTTTCTGGATGCGTACTCAGGTTATCACCAGATCAAGATGGCAGTTGAAGATCAAGAGAAGACATCATTCATAACCCCTTTTGGTGCTTTTTGCTATGTGTCTATGCCTTTTGGGCTCAAGTGTGCGCAGGCAACTTATCAGCGTTGTGTTCAGAATTGTTTGAAGGGGCAGATAGGAAGGAACGTACATGCTTACGTGGATGACATTGTGGTTAAATCAAAGGAGGAACGGACAATGATAGAAGATCTCAGAGAAACCTTTGATAATCTTCGGACTTACAGGATGATGCTCAATCCGGAGAAATGTGCCTTTGGTGTCCCGGCTGGTAAGCTTTTGGGATTCCTGGTCTCGAACCGGGGAATAGAAGCCAACCCGGAGAAGATCAAAGCCATCACATCTTTGGCAAAACCGGCTTGCATTAATGATGTTCAGCGCATAGCTGGCCGGATCACGGCGTTGAGCCGGTTTATCAGTCGCTTAGGAGAAAAGGCGATCCCGCTTTATCAAATGTTGAAGAAAACGGACCGGTTCATTTGGAGTGATGAAGCGAATACAGCGTTTGAGAATCTGAAACAGCAACTAGCGAAGCCGCCGGTTCTAGCTGCTCCTATCGACAAGGAGCCTTTGCTATTATATGTTGCTGCAAACACACGGGCAGTCAGCGTTGCGATTGTGGTTGAGCGCAAGGAAGCAGGGAAAGAACATCCGGTTCAGCGCCCGGTTTACTATGTGAGTGAAGTACTCATCGAGTCCAAGCAAAGATACCCTCATTGGCAGAAATTGGTATATGGGGTGTTCATGGCAAACCGGAAATTAAAGCATTATTTCCAAGGGCATCCAATAACTGTGGTTAGTTCAGCTCCGTTAGGAGATATAATCCAGAATAGAGAAGCAACAGGCAGAATAGCCAAATGGGCCATTGAGCTCAGTCCACATGAGTTGAAATATGTACCACGTACCGCTATAAAATCTCAGGCACTGGTGGACTTCATCAACGACTGGACAGAATTACAGACTCCGGAGGAGAAGCCGGATCTCACTTATTGGACGATTCACTTCGACGGTTCGAAGCAGCTGGAGGGCTCAGGGGCCGGAGTTGTTTTAACTTCCCCCAGAGGTGATAAATTTTGTTATGTCCTTCGGTTGTTATTTCCCTGTACTAATAATGCAGCAGAATATGAAGCACTACTTCATGGTTTGCGGTTGGCAAAGGAGATGAATTTAAGCCGGGTTAAGTGCCTGGGCGATTCAGACCTAGTGGCACAGCAAGTTTCGGGCAAGTGGGATTCAAGGGATCCCCTCATGGCAGCTTATCGATGAGAGGTTGAAGCGGTCGCAGGACATTTCAAAGGATATCAGGTGGAGCATATAGACCGGCGGAAGAACGAAGCAGCCGACGCTTTAAGCCGGCTAGGGTCGCAACGTAAACCGGTACCACCTAACACCTTTTTGGATGAATTGCACAATCCTTCGGTTCAAGTACCTTCAGGGAACGACCTAGCTGTTCCGGATCCAGAGGCACAGTTGGTTGCAGCGACCCATGTTATTCCGGATTGGACGTTACCCTATTTGGTGTACTTAAGCCGAGGAGAGTTGCCAGACGACGAAGACGAAGCACGGCAGATAATCCGGCGTTCCAAGTCTATGACAATTGCCAACGGAGAGCTGCACCATCGTAGCACTTCTGGAGTATTTCAACGATGTGTTTCAGCTGAGGAAGGTTGTGAGATTCTAAGAGAAATTCATGAAGGGGATTGTGGTCATCATGCCGGATCAAAATCTTTAGTGGCCAAAGCTTTCCGACATGGCTTTTATTGGTTAACCGCACATGCAGATGCGGCAGACCTGGTCCGCAAGTGTGACGCTTGTCAGAAGTTCTCAAGACGTGCACTTGTTCCGGCACAGGAACTCCGGATGATACCAATAACTTGGCCTTTTGCAACTTGGGGGCTTGATATGGTTGGTCCTTTCAAGAGATCCCAAGATCAAAAAACTCATCTACTAGTAGCAGTAGACAAGTTTACGAAGTGGGTTGAAGCAGAGCCTATAAGCAAGTGTGATGCGGCAACAGCAGTTAAGTTCATCAAAAAAGTAATATTCCGGTTTGGTTTTCCACACAGCATCATCACAGATAATGGCACCAACCTATCTCAGGGTGAGATGGAAGAGTTCTGTCAACGAGAGCATATTCGTTTGGACGTATCTTCTGTGGCTCACCCCCAATCCAATGGTCAGGCAGAAAGGGCAAATCAGGAGATTTTGCGAGGAATCAAACCCCGGCTTATGACACCTTTACAGAGAACCCCAGGGTGTTGGGTTGAAGAGTTACCGTCTGTCCTTTGGAGTATTAACACTACACCAAACCGGTCTACAGGTTATACACCTTTCTTCATGGTTTACGGCGCAGAAGCAGTTCTTCCAAGTGACATACGCCATGATTCACCAAGGGTAGCGGCCTATGTGGAAGCTGGTAATGAGGAGTCAAGACAAGACAGTTTAGACCGGTTGGATGAAGAGCGTGATATAGCTGCAGCACGGTCAACAATTTATCAGCAAGATCTGCGCAGATATCATAGCCGCCGGATTAGAACCCGGACGTTCCAGGAGGGTGACTTGGTACTCCGGCTCATCCAAGATCAAACAGATATGCACAAGCATCCCCGCCATGGGAAGGGCCCTTTTTGGTCAGCAAGAATTTGCACAACGGTTCATATTACTTGGTGGACATTCGAGAACACAAGGATTCACGGACATCGGAAGAGGAGACGAAGAGGCCGTGGAACATCGCCCATTTACGGCCATACTACACTTGAGTTATGTGCTCCAATGTATCCTATGTATATATTATGAATAATGAATAAACCGGCACCCTCGGTAAACCGGGGGCTCAGCCTTTTTTCCATATATATAAATTTGGCGGCAAATAATCATATCAGTTTGTTACCAAGGATCAAATTACAATGTTGGTTGGTTTTAGAAACTATTTTTTGCAGGGTGTGTAAAGGAGCGGTAGAACTCTCGGGAACAAGAGATTATGTCCGGTTCAAGAAGAGAAAAACCCCGTAAAAAGGAAAAGCCTGCAGGGTTAGGAGGAACATCAGCGGCCCCTGGGGACAGTCGGGTTAGCCCACATCCCCTTGAATGGCTATGTTATGAATTTTTGGGTTCCCTGAACAGTTGGTACGTCCACGTTCAAATGATGGCCCGGCCCCTGGGGACAGTCGGGTTAGCCCACATCCCCTTGAATGGCTATGTTATGAATTTTTGGGTTCCCTGAACAGTTGGTACGTCCACGTTCAAATGATGGCCCGGCCCCTGGGGACAGTCGGGTTCGCCCACATCCCCATGAATGGCTAAATCTTGTTTTGAGCCTGGCAGCTCTTTGAAAAAGCCTCGATTACATAGTTTGATTTACAATAATTGTGTGTTTATTGATGTTTTTTGGTATTTCGTAACGTTTTTTAACCAAGGGGAACAGCTCTAGAAGTTGACCGTCTATCTAGTATTACAAGTCTGGGTCATGAACACCAGCGAGAGTTAAACCGGCGTTCATTGTAACCCGGCTCGACTTCATAATGGGCTAACAGTTGGCAGCACATGATCAGCTACAAGTTACAAATTT